>CM028670.1:38515745-38850745 GCA_016760335.1 Gastrodia elata | reverse complement strand
CGTCTGGATCAGACGACAAATCTGAACCGTCTGATCTAGGATCAAACTGTGACCCCATCTTCGTCCTCATCGAGGACTCCGTCCCTCGCGCGAACGCCACGCTGCGAGTCATCGCAGCCGAGGCCAATCGGCAGTCCTCTCCACCCTCGTAGCATCCGTCGGCGAGCCCATAAGACCGTAGCTGCACCAAGGATGACCCGTTTGCGTAAATCGGAGCCCTCGAGCCGTTGAGTGGGAGTCGAACAAACCCTAGCCTTCTTCACCGTCGAAGCTTCACGTACAGCCTGATATGTGGGTCCCATCGGCGTTTCCGTGGCCAATATGAGGCCGCCACGTGTCCCTGTGGGACTCGCGATCCCTCAGCCGGCCAATAAAGGCCTGCCACGTGGCATGGGGGCTCGCGGTGGTCAAATTCGATAGAAAATTTAAATAATATTAATATTAATATAATTATAATTAATTAATGTTAATCTAGTAATTAGGTTAGTTAATTAACAGTAAAAGTAAGGATTAATTAATTAATTTAATTAACTAATTAATTAATCTTAAATTATTAATTAGATTAATTAAATAGTAATTAGTTAATTAAATAGTGGTTAATTTAATTAATATAAAATAAATAGTAAACATAATTAATCAAACTAATTAGGTTTAGTTAATTAAATAACAATTAATACAGTAAATTAATATTATTATTAATAATTAATTAGGATTAATTAGCATTAATCCTAAACCTAATTAGATAAATATTAATTAATGTATTAATTATTTCTAAATAGTAAGATAATTAATTAATTAACACTACTTCAACAGTAATTTTAATATTTAAATATATTTAATCAATTAACTAAATAATAGATTATTAATTAATTAATAATTAATGTTAATTAAATACAAATTAGGAATAATTCATTAATTAATTAATAATACAATAAATTCATTTTTAACTTTAGAATTGAACAATCAAATAATACAATTTAAATAAATAAATAGTAAATTTAATTATTTAATTTAAATTATTTAATTCAAAATCTTTAAAGTTTAATAATTTTTGTAGGATGATCCAAACGTAGTCAATATAGGTCTAATTTTACTCAGAAAAATAAAATAAATCAAATGACGTAATTCAAAAATTAGTTTCGGGGTACGTATAACGTAGTGACATTTTAGGACCTAATCAAACCCTCACAACTTTTAACCTAGTTATCCAAACATAAGCAGTATGAGTCTTAAAATACTCAAGAGAATAATCCCAACACTATAGAAGTATTAGTTTCCTCATTTGAAATTTAGTTTGAAAAGTAACATTTAGGACACCACCCTAAAAATGACCAAAATGCCCCTAGATTTTATTTGACCATAACTGGTCAATTCAATTCCAAATTCAGAAATTCAAAGTGCTAACTAGCATAGAATCTTAACTCCATCAATAAACTAAAATACTATTTAGGATATGAACACTAGAAAATTAGAAAATAGCCAAAATACTCTTAGACTTAGTTAGGCCATAACTTGGCCATTTGAAGTCCAAATTGGGTTTAACTCACTGTCAAAGCACTTAGTATACTATAGGAAAGCTATAAAAATTGAGTTTGCTAAAATTGGACTTTAAACGAAAAAGTTTGGTTTTTGTTGACAAAATTACCGAATTACCCTTAGGAATTAAAATAGTTATAACTTAGTCATTTGACCTCAGAATGCAATGTTCTTGGACTATGGAATCCTTAAATAGTAACCAACAGTAAACTGTATAAAAATTTAGATTCCTTTAGATGTAAATTACTAAAATGCCCCTTAGATGAAAAACTTTAGTTTGGACCTATAAGATCTATTTCTTATCCAAATTTAGTGTACTTACTGTTTATTTTCATGTTAGATAGTAAGAAATCATTTGACAATAAGAAATTCCAATTTGGGACCCTAATTCAAAAAGTAGCTTATTGGACCCTTAAGTACGGGCAAAACAGTTATTTTGTCTGTACCCTTAACTACGGGAAAAATGGTCATTTTGTCCAAAATTTAGGTTAAGCATCCTTAAACTCTAAATTATCTTCTAAGTTAATAAAACTAATATTAGAATTGTATTATAATCTTCTAAGTGAGAAAAATCAACTATTAAGTCAAATTTGAGAAATCCCTAATTTTCCTCCAAATCCTTTCTTTAGGATTTTTTCACTTCACATTAAGACTACTACTGAGACTAGTATTAGATTATAGGTTAGAATTCATTCATTGAAAAATAGGGTTTTTCAATGAATGAATCCTTGGTTTTACTAGTTTCTAGATTTTTTACAACTTATTTTGATTATTTTATCTTTTAACCCTAGATTTAGGATAAGAGATTGATCCTATTAAGTTTGATTTGCTTAATATGATCTACCTTAATCAATAAATCACTTTTAGACTAAAACATATATCTTAGGTCTTATCTTTGGGATTATGTGATTTAGCCCAATCTCGTGGCGTTAAATCCATAATCTCTAGTTTGTATATTTTGGTCAGCTAATAGCTTAGAACGTATGAACTCATAAACTAAGTCGTGATTATTTTTTATAGTCAACATTGATTAAGCATATTAGGACCTAGCTAGTCATAATATTTTGTAACCTATAAGGGCGTACTTCCAAGTTACACTCGATAGTTAAAATTAGAGATCCTGAACTTGTGTAGTTTGGAATAGTTAGAACATTTAAATTGGACAACAAATGATATCATCATATTTAGTAAAGTCTCTTACTTACTATTTGACTATGTGCTATGCAATCCTTGCATTTTGTGATTATTTTTACTTTAACATGTCATATAAGAAAAATATTATTGCATGAAAATGAAAACTTAGAATATTAAGAAAATATTTGTATTTGGGTTCAGTTCATAGTGGATTATGGTGCACATTACTCCAATAGATATGGGTAAGATGATATCAGGATGCTTAACATCACTCATTAAGGAGAGTGTCTTAAGCTTGGGACCTATTCAGTCTTGCAGACGTGCTTGACTTCTCAGCTGTTTCTGAAATTATTTACAAAAACAAAAAAGTAAAATAACTAAAAGACAATTGCATAGTATTATCTACCTCTTCAATCATATTGTACTATATTGTTATATTATGTCCGCCCTAGTCCATAAATGCTATGGGAATATATTAGGCTAGATTGACCAATTTTTTCTGATATGACAGTTATACATTCTTTTTGTTCAGCTTATTATTTTCTATGTTGTTGATGCATTTTATTTTAGTTAGTTTTATTTTTCCTATTTTACCTACTTACTTGAGTAGATGTATATATATGATGCTATACTTTACTGTTTATTATATTACCATTTTCAGATTTGTATTTTAAATTAGCCTATGCAATATGATCATCAGCATATTTAGATTAGGCTTTTCTTTTCAGTATTTTACTTACTGTATTATATATGTATGCCCTATTTTATTTACTTTACTTGAGGTATACTTTTGTCTCAATTCTTGCTTAGTTATAAATATTACATTTATAACTTATCATCATCTCCTTGTATGCTTACTTGCTCCCATGCTATATAGATGTTTCATTTGGTTTAGAGTAAAATAGTGATATTAACAAATGCTTAATAAATTACTTGCCTAATAAGATTTTTTTTATTTGGCTGGGTCCTGGCTTTGTGAAACCGACAATGTCAGATCTTGAGCAATTTGAGGAGCCAGTGTCTAAAGAGGAGCCGTATATAGAGGAGGTGCAGCAGCTTGGAGCAGAGGATATATAGTTGCTTTTATATTCATTGTGAGGATGAGATTATTTTTATTTTATTTCTTAAATTTTAATTAAAATGTTATAATACTACAGGTACTCGTGGCTGTGTTTACTTTCTGCACATTATTATTTTCTAGGCTATTTCTTTTTATTTCATGTCTAATGTATGGTGAATGGATGTAATATTTATCTCATTTTGCTTCTATACTCTGTATGTATATATAAACTTAGTGACTGATTCTCTTATTTATTTTGCATCCTTCCCTTAGTAGTGGATTGTGGATCTTACCTAATCTAATGATAAGTGAAGGATTTACCAGAGTGACACTCCACTCCTTAGTCTAATGATTGTGGACCTAATGAGCGGGGCACCACATTACGTGACTATGAGCTGTACACCAAGTACTCAAAGTGTAATTTCTGGCCCGATTCAGTAGCTTTTCTAGATCATGTTATAGATGCCCAGGGTGTTAGAGTCGATCAGAATAAGGTCTATGCCATCTAAGATTGGATACAACAAAAATTAGTAACCGATATCGGGAGTTTCTTGGGCTTAGCTGATTATTATAGAATATTTGTGAAAGGCTTCTCCTAGATAGCCTCTCCACTAACCAAGTTAACCCAGAAGGTTGTACCATTCAGCTGGTCTCTAGAATGTGAAGAAGCATTTCAAGCACTAAAAGATGCACTTTTCTTTACTCTAGTTCTAGTTCTTCTCAAAGAAGGTATGAGCTACAAAGTCTATACCAATGCTTCTAGTA
This sequence comes from Gastrodia elata, assembly GCA_016760335.1. NCBI lineage: Eukaryota > Viridiplantae > Streptophyta > Magnoliopsida > Asparagales > Orchidaceae > Gastrodia > Gastrodia elata. The sequence continues at coordinate 38,846,250 of CM028670.1, read as the reverse complement.
CAGGATTGGGTGCTGCATTAATGCATTTGGAAGTCGTCAAATTTTTGCGAATATTTTAATGTAATTAAATACCCCGAAAATTAGCATAATTAAATAATCGTCGGAATTGAAATCTAACTTCGTCGTTGAATTCCTCATCCCCAAATTAACTAGGGGTGAATTTTTGGGATTTTTCGGAATACATTTATTTAATCTAAATTTTTAATGAATTAAATGAATAATTAAGTACTCATTTAAATTGTATTTTCCAATTTTGTCTTTTTCTCCATTTCCTGCGCATGGGACCCGTCTGGCTCCCTCCATGCCTCATTCGGCTCCCCTTACTCCCTCTCTTAGGCGCAAGCAAGCAGAGGACCATTCCTTCTCCTCTTATCCATTTCTTCTTCCCATAGGTCATGCCTTATCACCTCTCCTTCTCCTCCTTTAAGAAGGAGCTTAGCCCCTCCTCTCCCTTCTTTCCTTACTCTCAAGCTGAAGCTTCTCCTCCTTCCTCCATTGCTGAGCTTTGTGTTGAAGAAGAAGAAGAAGCTCCCTCCTTCCAAGGTTCATGAAGAAAACAAAGTTTCATCTTCTTCTTCTAAAGGCTATGGTACCCATTTGCTATACTTCTTTGGCTATTTCATTTCGTTATTATGCTTGTTTTGCATCTTTAGAAGTCTATGATTTAGTATGGAAGCAATTAAAGTTCATTAAGGTATTAAGTTTCTTTGAAAATAAAATGCTCTGTTTTCCTCCATTTTGCATACCCAAACCCTTAACTTTATTATTCGCATAGTTAAGATAATATTTTTGCGCCTATTTTGGTACCAATGGAAATGTCCTTTCCATCAGTATATGGCACCACTCGTGAGGTGCCCAAAATTGAAAGTATTTGGGTGCGAAAGGAAGCGCATTACGGTTTTCGCATAGGCAAAATCATCGTCGGGCACTGCAGCGCGCTACAGTTCCCGAAGTTTCGAACTTGATCTGCCATAGCACGTTGTAGCACGTCGTAGCATGCCGTAGCACGCTACAGTGTGCCACAGCGGCATAATAAATTGTGATATATAAAAATATATTTTGATGAAAATAATAGACATCCGTCGTAGCACGCTATAGCACGCCATAGCGCACCGTAGCGACCGTACTTCGGGGAACCAAGTGCCATAGCGCGCCGCCGCGCCTGAAAGCGTTGATGCTCGCCACAATGCTAAAATTCACCGCAGCGCCCAAAAGCGCTGCGGCGCGCCATAGCACGCCCCAGTGCACTACAGCGCCCAAAAGCGCTCTAGCGCGCCACATCACACCCTAGCACTTGACTTTCGGTCAGAAGGCGCTATAGGGCGCCGTAACGCCCATAATTGCTCAAAATCTCCCAGAATTGTCTGAAATGGCTGAAACTTTATATTTTTTGCATTTTAAGGTTCCTAGGACTCTAGTGGGGCTAAGTTATATCAAATTTGAATCTTGTTTAGTAAAATAAAGCGTTGTATAAAATTTTATGTAAAAATTAAATTTGAAAGTTTATTCTTTATAGCATGCACTAAAATCTCTTATGAGTCTTAAATATTTTGTGCTAAATGTCAAAGAATAAAATCTTAGAATGCTTGTATTGGCTAAGTAGATCTTAATAATTAAATTACATGAAGTTTAAGTCATTTAGAGTTGTAATCAAGTGCTAATCTTTATAGTTTAATTTTAGATTTGTTTAGCCTGAATTACCTTCTATTCTATGTCACTTTACATTCCTATGATTTTATGATATTAGGATGTAGGTGTAACAACCCGACGTTGTTACTGAGCCGTTCAGATCTAATCCTTAAGTTTAATTTTTTGAGATTCGAATTAGTCGTAGCAAATTTTTAAAATTTTTCACTTAAAAATTAATATAAAATAAAATATTTGTCTAAATTTAATAATTTTTAAACGCACACGTTCATCTTGTCGAGACGCTCGTTTTGATAGCAAGTTTGAAATTTTTTGAGATTATTTGATTATTCAATCAAATTTTGAATTTTTGGTGATTGATCGAACGGCTCCATCTATCCATTTGAGCTTATATTTAGCCTCTTTGCCCTAACCTAAATTTCTAACCTAGCTATTTTCCTCCCAACCAAAACTTTAATCCTCCATCCAACGCATTGAGGCGCCCCTTTTCCTCCTCTCCATGGCCGAACCCTCTTCCTCCTCTCCATGGCCGAGCCCTCTTCTTCCTCTCCCCACGCCGATCGCCCTCTTTTCCTCCACGACAGAGCATGGGAAGTTTCGACCCTTCCATTTGGCGCAAGAGAGATTGGCCAATCTTGTGATGTTCCTCCTTCGATGAGAGATCGGTCATCTATCGCATGAGCTTTCAAGGAAGCGCCGAGCATTTGCCTTCTTCCTCACCGCAAGCTGGCCGTCCCTCTCCCTCAAATCATCACCCTTTTAGGTATTTTAATGCTTCTATAGAAATGCTAATGCATGATTTTAGTATCAATCACAACAAGATTGAAGGTTTTGTTTATTATTTTGTGCTTTATTTTGTAATTATTAAAGTTTGGGTGCTGGATTACATTAGACCCAATCATTAATCTTTATAAAACAAGCATGCGTATTATTAAAATTCGAGTGCTATATATGAAAAACCCTAAGAATATATTGATATCTGAGAGCCTGAATTTTTATGTTACTAAACAAACACTGAAGTGTGTTTTTTTGAAAATATTAAAGTTTCAATGTTGAATTTATATCTCATAAAAAAATGATCTTCTAATAGTGATCAATTGTAAAGCAACAATAATACTTTGGAATAATCTCTAAAACTATTTGTTATCGATAACCATAATAATTCTCAGTATTAATTCACAAATGAGATGAAAAGTTATTTCTAATGTTCAATAGAACTTATATCGAAGATGAAAATTATTGCAGCTTATTTTATTTATAATCCAAGAATCCTTACTAATATTTATGGAATTCAGGCATTTCTGCAATTATTCGTTTTAGTATCAATATTATGATAGAATGCTATCGCAAGTGCTTGTAAATTTAGCACTCAATTTTATTTTTTTATTTGACATATTAATTATAATGCAAACGCTTTTAAACTATCACTGAATTATTAGATTTTTATTCTTAGGATTTTTCTTATCAAATGCAGAGCATATATAGTAATATATTGTTTTCTTATCTCATGATGTATAACAAGTTTAACCTCATCATCTATATATCACCATTGTGTTCAATATAATATTATTATTTGAATATAATATTGACACCTGTTATGTTAAGATTAAAGTTCAACATATCTATCAAAATTGTCACCTTTTAAGCATGAAATTATATTGGATCAAAGCTATCTTGTCATATGTATCTAAAACTTTAATTATGATAAGTGATGAAACTAAATTTGAATACTTGAAATGCTTAAGTGATTTGTCAACCCTCTCTGTTAAATGATAATGTAATGATTGTATGAAGAAGTTAGCTTAGTGATGAGTTTGATTTCATCTTTATTAAATGTTATTAAAGCATGTTCGAGCATCTTTAGAGAATTTGAATGTAAATTGTTTGATTATTTCATCTCTTTATTGATTACCTACATCTTTAGCATGCATATAAGTTCATTTGAATTCATGTGCTTCCCTTACTTTCCATAAACCTAAAATAAAATAATGAAGCTTGGGTAAGTATGAATATTCAAATATGTATGCATCCTCATGTTAACTTTATGATCATAGGCATTAGAATTATTAAAGTTGTGTATATCAAAAGCTAAAATTTGTTTTATCAATCACTTGATTTAGTTATAAATAAATTGTTCGAAGTCTATCCGCATGTATAAGTTTTCTTAATGCTCCTAAAAATAGTAATATAGTTCTTTTTGTAAATATCATGCGCATTTATAAATAGCTGAAAACAATGAATTGATTTCAAGATAATATCCTTAAATAATCACAAATGACCTTATGAAGATTCTGTTATCTATTGCACCCCTAATCTTTAGTGATTAATAACTCAATTAATTCATTATTTAGGCTTATTTTACTACTTTAATTTACCTAACGCCATTGTTGACCATAATGGGGCTGTAATAAAGAATCATCTTCAATGGGTTTATAGTCGTGAAGCTGCACTATAAAGGTACGTTAAGTGCTTAGAACTTTCTAGAGTTCTGTATTCATTTACTTATATTATTTTCTTGAGCACTATGTACAGTGCGTACATCACTTGCATAGATCTTAGTCTTATTAGAGATTGAATTTTATTTGAAAACTTTATCATTTGGAGTTTCTTAGGAATCTGCACCTCACCTTAGGATCTTTTTTTTAAGAATAAGAATATATATTAGGTTAGATTTTATTCTTTGAATAAGTGGTTTATTCAATGAATGAAACCTTGATTTTTTTCTAGTTTTTAGAACTTTCATACTTTAATTTTGATTATTTTATCTTTCAACTTTAGATTAAGAATAGGAGATTCTTTCTATTAAGCTTGATTTTTACTTAATAGAATATTCCTTAATCATCAGTTCATATGTAGATTGAACCATAGATCTTAAGCTTACCTTTGGATTATGTGATTGAACCCAATTTTGTGGTGTTAGATTCATAATCCCTAGTTTAATAGATCTTGATCTGATCTTAGCTTAGAATGTCTAAATTCATCAATTAGGACGTGGTGATTTATTTTTTTAACTTATAGTCAATTTTGATTGAATTAAATCGGAACCTGATCAATTCTGATTATTTTTAACTTATAAGGCTGTATATCTAAGTTGCATAACTTGGAATAGTTAGAATGATTTAATAGATAACAAATGATGTCACCTTGTGCAGTTGAGTCTCTTGCTCACTTGATTATTGTTGCTCTACACACCTTGAATATTGAGCCTTGTTCCTTGAGCATAATAGGTAAACTTAGGATATGGAAGATACATCCTAAGTTAGCATTTGAAAAGCATTTATTCAGTTCTTTCAGTGCATTCAGTTCAGCAAGGTATGTCCTAGCTTAGTCTGCCTCCTCAGTTCTAGTTTTGTTATAGAATAGACACGGACTTAGCCCAGTGCTTGGCTATGATGGATACATGTCTTATTCTATAAGTTCAACTCAGACCTAGCTCTGATGATGCTTAGGATAAACTTTCTGTTTAGAGGCCCTGTATGGCCTGTTTTATTTATGGCAATACTAGGACTAGGCATACTCTTACTTCAGTTCTATTTTAGTAATTTGTTTTGCTTTGCCACATGCTTAAGTGGCTTTAATTATTAGTGTTTTCAATTGCTTTGCCATATGCTTTAGTGGCTTTACTTTTATTTCAGTTTAGTGCTTAGCTTATTTTGCCATATGCTAGTCTTATATTAAGTTCTATATGTTTCAGTACATATTTCTTTTATAACTAGAATGTATTATTGTGATCATAAGTATGTAAGAATGAGTCCTTTCTTTCAGTACCTTTATTACCTATACATACATGCCTTTCCTTGCTATAGCTTTAGGTTTGAGGTACGTCTTTTTGCCTCACACATTGCTTAGTTATGAATGCATTATTTATAACTTCCACCTACTTCTTGTAGCTTGTTGCAGCTATTTATTTTGCTTGCTTAGTAGTATAAGTAAAATAGTGATATCTTTAAATTCATGAAACTGTAAAGCTTAAATTGTACTTAGACTTATTAAATTCTAGCAAGATTTTTATTTTTTGGCTGTGCCATATCATATATGTACATATGCCAGATCAGGAGTATAGGTTAGATCTAGTGCTTGAGGATTTAATTGCTAGCAGGTTAAAGTAAAGTATGGCTCATTGAAGGGGATATGCTTCAATCTTCTTGGCCTGCATTTATTAAAAGTGTAATAACTAAGTTTTTTTATTCTTATTGTTCTGCATTTATTGTCTTATATGTGAATGACTTAAATGTGGACTGTGTCTGGATACCTCCTCTTTACTTATTTTTGCAATGCATACTATATGCATGTTTCTGTTAGATCTTGCTCAGCTCCTAGTTAGTATTATGGATATATTTTTGGTTTAATATTCATTGTACTAATGACGACCAACTCTTAACACTTAGTTGATTAATGGGTGGTCGTCACAATAATGGATATCACTTGTGTCTTAGTAGAGTGTGGCGCCCCGTCCCCTAATCAACAAGATTAGACTCAAGGGGTGGTGTGCCACTATGGCAAATCCCTCACTTATCATTGGATTAGGTAAGATCCACAATCCACTAATAAGGGAAAGGTATGCATAGAATGAATATGAGGATCAATCACTAAGTCTAACATACATACAGAGTGTGAAAGCAATAAAGTAAATATTACATCCATTCACCATACATCAAGTAAGAAATGATAATATAGCTCAACAATAATAATGTGCAGAAAATAAACACACTCATGAGTACCTGTATTATTACAACATTTTAATTATAGTTTATGCAACTAAAAATAAATCAAAAGATTCTCATCCTCACAATATAATAAAAGCCAGCTAAATATCCTCTGCTCTAAGCTGCTGCGCCTCCTCTAAGTAAGGCTCCTCCTTAGGCACTAGATCCTCAAATTGCTCAAGATCTAACATTGTCGGTTTCACAATGTCAGGGCCCCAGCCAATAAAAGAAAAATATTATTAGATAAAATGTTTAAGTACATTTTAGGCAAATAATTTATTAAGCATTTATTATATCACCATTTTGTTCTAAACTAAAATAAAACATCTATCTAGCATGGGAGCAAGTAAGCATAAAAGGAAGATAGGATAAGTTATAAATATATTATTTATAACTAAGAAAGAATTGAGGCAAAAGCACACCTCAAGTAAACTAAACAAGGAATGGGCATACATAGGTAATACAGTAAGTAAAAGTACTGACAGAAAAGTCTTATCCTAAACATACTAATGATCATATGACATATCCTGATTTATAATAGTAATCTAAAGGGGTACATATAGTAAGCAGTAAAGTTTAGCATCTTATATACATATATAAGTGAGTAGGTAAAATAGGAAAATACAGTTGACTGAAATAACATGCATCAACAATACAGTAAACAGTAAGCTAAAATTGAAAAGAACGTATAACTGTCATATCAGAAAGAATTGGACAATCCAGCCCAATAATTCCCATAGCCTTTTTGGGCTAGGGATAATAGAATAGAATGAAAGTACTGAAGAGACAGATAATACTATGTAAAAATATTTTAGTTATTTACTTTTTTTTTAGTGGATAATTTTAGAAACAGTTGAGGAGTCAAGCATGTCTGCAAGACTGAGCAGGTTCCAAGCTTAACACACACTTCTCAATGAGTAATATTAATGTAATAACCCTAGTTGTTACCCTAGTAAAATTCAAATTAATTAAGCTAAAGTAAATTCTAATTTTGATTCTACTAGACTCATTAGGTCATTTAAACTTAACCTTAGAAGTTTGGGATCAATTAGAGCTTAATTAAAATTTTTAGTGTTTTTACTTATTTTTGGATCCTGAAAATACTAAAATTAATTTAATCTCCAAACTAAAATATAAGTCCAATTTTGAATTTCTCACCCCCAAATTAGCTAAGAGTGAAATTTTGGGAATTTTTGGAGGTCATTTAGGCCTATTTTAGAATTTATTTAATTTGGTTCAATTGCACATAAGGGTTTGAAACAATTCATAATTGCATTTCTACCCTTCCTCCAACGGTCAGCTGACCCCAAACCGCGGACGCCATCTGGGCCGTCCATTCTGCGGATCTAATCCAACGGCCCGCACCTTCGATCGGATCCGTCTTATCTTGACCGTTCCACAGTTCTGAGATTCCCATCCAACAACACGAGCCATTTGCCGTAAGTATCCTCGATCCACCATTAGATCCTTAGATCAGATCCAACGACTGACCTCTTATCCATGCTCGGCCTTTAAGTGTCGGGACATCAGGACCGTCCGCACCTCTTGATGATCAATCAGACGGTTTCCAGCACTCCCGCGACTGTGGATCATCCCTTTCCTCTCGCCCGTCACACGTCTGGTCCCCGCCCCCCGATAGCTGGATCCCCTTCCAGCCTTCGTGGCAGTACGGTAAGATGCTAAAATTCCTTTCCTACCCTCAGCGCGACCTCCTGCCGGTAGCAATCTCCCTGAATTGCCCTTAGCCGTTGGAACCAAACTTCCCTTCGGCCCGAACCTTTCTCCATGCCCGAGCCCTGGTATCCACCCCCAGACCTCCCTTAGACCTATAAATACCCCCAGGACCTCACAGTGAGTCCATTTGCTCACTGTGAATCCTTAATTGCCCAGTTGAAGTCCCCTAGAGCTCCCGTCATTTCGGTAATTTCTCGGTATTCTCGAACCGCTGATAGAGGGTCCGTCTAGTGTTCAGACTCCCTGTGAACTTGCATCTTCTACTTTGCGAGCTCAGAAGCCCCTCAGTCCCCTCAGTAATGCTTGCATTTCCCTACCTAGGTACCGCCTTTTCCCACTGAGCTGTATAAGCTCAGTTCGTCAATTTCGGCTCTTCAAATACTGCCTCTGGATGTCGTCTAGCTCCCTTAGCCCTCGAGGAACTTAACCCAATCATTCCCAGGGTCTGTGCTAGCTCCGATCGATCGTATCAATCAATCGAGCTAGCGTCCGAGTCATGGCTGGGACCGAGTAAGAACCCAGCAATCGGCTGCACCTCAGGTTGGAAACCTTGGGGGTTCGACTCGCCTCACCTCACTGATGGTGTAGGGATCGAGCCCCGTCCATTTAGTGGCTTCTATGAGGAGAATTACTCCCTCACAGTGAACCCTAACTCCTCTTTCTTAGTGCATCTCGGTCGAGTAGTACCCTGGCGATCCAGCGTGTCCCAGATGGGGGGTTCTTACCTCAATCGATGCGTCTTAGTTCCTTGAAGGTGCAGCCATTGAGATCAGGGTGCGGCGTGGCTTGTGCGTGGAGAATTGGGTGTCTGAAGTTAACCCTAAGGGTACGGGTATCAGGTATAGCCACGGGGACGACACAAAAATGCCGGGTCGGGTCAGACCCCGTCCCGCGCGGTTTGATTTCGGGTTGCGGTTAAATAAATAAATATATGGAATTTAAAACTAAGTTTAGTTTTACCATTGTGACCTTAGGACCATTAGTTTGAAAATGTACAAGATAGTAAGATGTTGGAGATTCTGATTCTATACATTTTTAGAATAATTATATCGAATAGTTAGATAATAGTGGATATTACATAATTTCAGATAAATTGCTTGATTTAACCTTGTTTGTCGCTTTGCCTTAAGCTAGTTCATTATGAAATAATATACAAGATTCATGTATGAAAATGAAAAATTAGTAACTTAGGAAAATATTCAGCATTTGGTTCATTTCTGGATGGGAGACTGTGCATGCACATTATGGCCAACATGCATATTGTAAGGAGTAATAAGGATACTTACACATACTCATTGGGGAAATTTGTGTAAGTTTGGAGAACCCGCACTTAGTATTTCAGACGTGCTCGACTCATCAACTATTTTTGTATGTGCTTGCAGATGCGAAGTGAAATAAGACAAAATGGACATTGCCTATTTCAGTTTAGTTCTAGCAATGAGTAGCTAGATATTTATATGTTCAAATTTGTTCTTACTTTATTATCTAGTCAAATAGTATAGTTTTACTTTCATTTTTTGTATGTATTTATGTAATTTTCTTTTGAATATTTACCTCCATTCATTACAACTATGATTTCATTATTATTTGCTAGCACGTTTGTAATAAATTTTACTTGCATTACATTTTATTCAGCATATGTATTTTGCTCATATTTATGTCAATAATTTTTTTTCAGTTTATTACAAATATTTATGCCTAATCTTTTCTACAAGTAGTGATAAGTGAAATATTTACTTTAGTTTATCTCAATTTTCTTAGTCTTAACTTGATAAGTTATGACTTCACCTTTTGTCTTGTTTAGATTTGTTGCACCTTTTATTAACTGCTTAATATGATATCTCTAAACATAAAAAATTCATTCAATCAGTTTTGATAATTTTGTCTAACACAAATTTTTTTTTTTGCTGTCGCCCTGGCATATGAAACTGACATGTTAGATTTGGAATTGTTAAAGGAATAAGTTGTGGAGGTGCATGTGCCCAAAGAGGATTATGTCTCTTAATTTTTTATTATTTTCCTTTGTAGTATTTATTTTTCTCAAAGATAGTTTTATTTCTGCACTTTTATTCAATTTGTATAACCTTAAATTGTTATGGATGTGTTTTCTATTTTTTTTTAAAGGCACATTTCTTTCTTTTATTTCTGAATGATTATATCTGCTTTTGCAACATATTATTTCACTCTCTGTATATTATTATACTTAGTGTTAGAATATAAAAATTTCACATATTATCAATCACCTAATCGTTGTCGGATTAGTGTGAGTATTAATCCAACAACGGTTAGGGGTCGTCATAAATGATTTATTACCAATATAAATGAGAGTGTGTATATGAATATTTAAGAAGTTAAAAGTATTTGATGAATGATATAAACTAAATCAAAGTTGAAGAAATAATTATTGTTAATAAAGGAGGATTTTTTATATACCCTTACAAGTTGATAAATCTTCTTAAGAAAGAAAGAACTTGGGATATGATTATAGCTTGGATCTTCCTTTTTAAGTGATTTTAAGCTCAATTAATACTCTCAACCTTTTGGGTAGGCTTTGCTTGAGGGTAAGTTATAGAGGATATGATAGATTTAAATAAAATAATTATATAAAAATATTAATGTATCAAATTTGAAATATTTTTGATTTATTAAATTTTATACTATCAAATTAACTAGCAACAAAAATTTCATAATTTTTGGAACTAAAATGAATGAGTTATGCTAAAAATATATTTAGAATTAAATTAATTGAATAATTGAATTAATTTAAATTAAAAAAAAAACTAATTGACCATTAACGTCAATGGCAAATGTTGTTAAACGGCAACTGATGTCGTCTGACATTAAAGGTGGATCCAACAAATCCAACGGAGTGACTAGCCAACTGCAGTCACTAGCCTTCTTAGGCCATGTGATTAGTAAATGAGGAATATCAGTCGATCTTAACAAAGTCAGTGCAATTTGAGAATGACCCTAGCCCACTTCAGTGACTAAAATTCACAGTTTCTTGAGTTTATTCGGTTACTATCGTAAGTTTGTAAGGAATTCCTCCTAAATTGATGTCCCTCTCACCCGTCTAACTCAAATGGATGTACTTTATGTATGGGAGCCTTCATGCGAAATACATTGTAGAAGCTTAAGGAGTTTCTAACAATAGCCCTAGTCTTAATCTTACCCATAGAAGGAAAGGATAACCAAACTTATAGCATTTGGGTTGTGTGTGTAACAACCCAAGTTGTTATCTTAGTCAGTTAGAACTAATTTAAGTCATGATTCTAATCATAGTGCATTAATTAAGTCATTAAGAGTTCACCACCAAGACCTAGTCCAAATCAGGGGTCAAATGGACCAAATCCTGATTTTGGGAAATCTAGAAATCTTGGAATTTGACCTAATTATTTTGACCTCAAAACAAAAATCAGACTTTGCCATTGCACTATTTACCCCCAAATTAGCTAAGTGTGATGTTTTGGTGGCAATCGAAAGTCGTCGAAATTTCATCGAATATTTTATTAATATTTAAATACATCAAAAATTAGGAAAATTAAATACTCGTCAAATCAAAAAATTGATTTCGTCATTACGTTTATCACCCCTCAATTAGCTAGGGGTGATTATTTGGAAATTTGTGGAAGTTATTTAATAATTAAAATTTATTTAATGAAATTAGAAATTTCACTCAAATCCGTGCAGTTAGGAGTTCTGCCATCTGATCGGATGGCTAATCTGTGTCGTCTGATCAAAAGATCAGACGACAATGCGTCATCTCCCTCGCGGGAATCGTCCTGCGTGTCACTCGCAGACATGCGGCGTGTTCACCACGGCCAACTGCATGGCGGCCTTGGCGAGTCCACGCCTGTCCTCCTTAGGACCTCACTAGTGCATAGGTTCGACCTTTACGCATAATTGGGACTTCAAGAGCCGATCCAGACGTCCGTTCGAACGCTAATCGCGGCTAACTATCGATCACTAAGGTACCCGGTCCTCCTCCCCATTCTTCAATCTTGATATCCCTATTGTTATTCTGCATGCTGTAATGTACCGTGATTGATCCTGATTGGAGTATCATTTGTTCGATTGAACCAATTCGATCGCACGCATACAGTTGAAACTGTTAGCGTGCGATCAACCGAGAGGCTGAACCTAGGGTTAGTCCTAGGTTAACCTATAGTCCCTCCCTGCGTTTGGTTCAGCCCTGATTAAGATGGCCTGTTGAGCCCTACCTAACGGAGTGCGGGCCGAGCTGCCCAGTCGCCGGTATCGCCTCCAAGAGCGAACCCTAGCAACTCGGTTTTGCGGACGACAAAGCCATCGGATCGGGCCGGGTCGACTCGGATCGACCCGGGTTCGACCCACTTTTGCGTGGGCCCGTCTGCGCTGCCGCATGGCGCTGTGGGGTTCGCTTCGTAGTCCTGCAGCAAATCCAAGACTGCCACGTGGCATGATGGGTCCCTTCGCCATTATATTTCAACATATATATATTTATATATATATATATATATGTATATATATAATCATTGTTATTAGCTAGTTAATTAGTTAAATGGTTGTTAATTAGTAAAATCAGCGGTTAGTCAATTAATCCATTTAATACAGTAAATGTATATATATATATATTATTTAGATTAGTAAATTTTAGTTAATTAATATAATTAGTCAACTTAAGTATAAACAGTCATTAACAACAATGATTAAATTAGTCATACCTTAAACATTAGTGAGAATAGATAAACCTTAGTAACAAAATAACCAATTCTCCGTGGTTCAATAAATCTCAAAAACTAACGATTTCCACTTATTACTTCAGACCATGTACAATTGCATGCAAATGCAGACGTGTATTTACAGTCTATCAAAAACCCAAGCCAACCTAGCACCTCTAAAGCTCCTCAAAAGTAGGTGTTTAGCAAGAAACATGCAGGATCTGCTAGAGTTTACATTCTCACTCCTGTAGAAGCTACGAAAGATAATAAGGTGATATCAGGTATGTAAGGTTCTTATTGCATTTTTATTCTTCAAGTTTTTAAAGAATTTTCAATTGATTATCATTAAATTTAGGCACCATATGTGTTAATGATCATCTGTGCAAGCTACTATTTGATACAGGAGCTAGCCATTCATTTATATCCGAGAATTTTTCCAGGAGTTTAAATTTGCCATGTTACAAAATGGCAAGAACCCTATCAGTTGAGCTTTCAACTGGAACTCAACTTAGTACCACCCAATTCTGTAATCTCTAAATACCTTTAAATAAGCAAACATTTCAGGCCAAATTAATAATTCTACCTATAGTAAACTTTGATATAATATTGGGTATGAACTGGCTTAGTGCTCACAATGCAACAATAAATTATAAACAAAAGAAGATAACACTTCAATCATTAGATACTTCAGAAACCTTCATAAAAAGGTTTAGTACCTTAAGTTCATTAATTAATGCGATACAGCAGTTAAATTAGTAAGCAAGGGCTGTTCAGCATACTTAGTTACCATGCTAGGAGATAGTAAAGAAGACATTCCACTATCTGAAATTAAAGTTGTTAATGAGTTTGTCGATGTGTTTCCTAATGAGTTGCCTGGATTGCCTCCGTCAAGAGAAGTTGAATTGGAAATCAATTTAGTTCCAAGTACCCAACCAATTTCTAAGGCTCCTTACAGAATGGCTCCAAAGGAACTTCATGAGCTTAGTGAGCAATTAAAAGAACTGTTAAACAAGCATTTTATTAAGCCAAGTATGTCACCTCGGGGTGTTACGGTATTATTCATTAAGAAATAAGATGGGTATATGCGAATGTGTATAGACTACATAGAGTTAAATAAAGTCACCATTAAGAATAAGTACTCACTTCCCAGGATCGATGATTTATTCGATCAGTTATCCAGAGCGATAGTGTTCTCAAAAATTGATTTAAGATCAGGGTATCATCACTCCAAGTGAAAGATTTTGACATGAAGAAGATAGCATTTAGAAATCGGTATAGACACTACGAATTTCTTGTGATATCTTTTGGACTCACTAATGCACCCTTCATTTTTATGGACTTAATGTAGCGAGTCCTAAAAGCATTCTTAGATAAATTTATAATTGTATTAATTGATGATATACTCATCTATTCAAAGACTATGGAAGATTATAAGAACCATTTAAGAAGGATATTAGAGACTTTGCAAGAATATAAATTATATGCCAAATTTTCAAAATGTGAATTCTGGTTGAAGTCAGTAGCATTCCTGAGTCATGTTGTAGATGCTCAGGGAATTTGTGTTGATCAACAAAAGATTTGTGCTATTCAAGAATAGAGTCAACCAAAATAGTAACAAATATAAGAAGTTTCTTAGGTCTGGCTGGCTACTATAAAAAATTTGTTAAAGGATTTTCTCAAATAGCTGCTCCATTAACCAAGCTGACTCAAAAAGCTGTTCCATTTATCTGGACTCCTGAATGTGAAAAGGCATTCCAAACCCTGAAGGATGCTTTATCTTCTGCACCAGTGCTAGTTCTTCCCAAAGAGGGGACTAATTTTTAAGTCTACACGGATGCTTCTGGAACCGGTCTGGGGTGTGTGCTTATGCAAGAAGGAAAAGTTATAGCATACGCATCTCGACAGTTAAAGCCACATGAGAGAAATTATGCGATTCATGACTTGGAACTAGCAGTTGTAGTTTTCGCACTGAAAATCTGGCGTTACTACTTATATGGAGTTCAGTGCTCCATATTTATAGATCATCAAAGTTTAAATTATATATTTACCCAGCGGGAGCTTAACTACAGATAAAGAAGATGGTTGGAACTAATCAGTGATTATGATTTGGATATTCAATACCATCCAAGAAAAGCCAATGTTGTAGTCGATGCTCTTTGATAGCCATGATTACAAACAGTTCGATGAATGAAGAATTTAAAAAGTTAAATATCAAGCCCATATGTGGAAGTGTGATAAGTGAGATAATCGCAATGAGCAATACAGAACCCACCTTCCATAGAGATGTCTCTATAACCCAGACAAAAGATGATGAATACTTGAACTTTAAACAGGCAATAAAAAGTGGTCGTAGAACAGATATTCGCTTCCATAAAGGAGCTATTTATCAAGAAAATCATTTGTGGATTCCAAAATCCATGCAACAAGAAGTGTTAATTGAAGGTCATGGATCTGGATATCAAATTCATCCGGGGAGTGCAAAGATGTATCAAGACTTAAAACAGTCATTTTGGTGGCCTGGCATGAAGAAGAGTATAACTGAATATGTAGCCAAATGCCATCTCTGTAACCTTGTGAAAGATGAACGTCAAAGATCGGGTGGCCTTCTTCATCCTTTAGAAATCTCTGAATAGAAGTGGTTTGATATATCAATGGATTTCGTAATGGGTTTGCCTCGAGCCAGGTCCGGAGCAGATGCAATTTGGGTAATAGTCGATCGATTAACTAAGACTGCCCATTTCTTTCCCATTCGGCAAACTGATTCAATTGAGAAACTTGCTAAGGTCTACATCAAAGAAATTGTCAAACTTCATGGCATTCCTTAATCAATCGTGTCAGACAGAGATAGCAGGTTTACCTCAAAGTTTTGGCAAGCTGTCCATCAGGACCTAGGACTACTCTGGCAATGAGTGCCGCTTTCCATCCACAAATAGATGGCCAAACAGAAAGGGTGAACTAAGTACTAGAAGATTTGCTCAAACTCTGCATTCTTGACCTCGCTGGATCATGGGAAGACCATTTGCCATTAGTGGAATTTTCTTATAATAACAGTTATTAGGCTAGTATTAAAATGGCACCATATGAAGCTCTGTATGGTAGAAAATACATTACACATATGGCATGGTCCGAAACAAGCAGTGTACAGCTTTACAGATCTGAATTGGTGGAAGAAACCAATAAAAAGATTCAATTAATTCAACAAAGAATTCATTCTACCTAGGATCATCAGAGAAAGTCCCACGATGTTCATCATCGCCAATTGGAGTTTAAGGTTGGAGATTCAACATATTTGAAAGTAAGCCCTATGAAGGGAGTCTATAGATTTGGTGTAGCTGGTAAGCTTAGTCCTCGTTATATTGGTCCTTATAAGATCTTGGCTAAAATAGGATCATCTGCATATAAACTAGATCTTCTAGAAGAATTTGCTGTTGTTCATAATGTTTTTCATGTCTCATCATTAAGGAGATGTCTTAGTGTAACAACCCAGATTGTTATCTTAGTCGATTACGACTAGTCTTAGTCTTAAGACTAATCATAAGTGCTAATTAGGTCAATTGGAGTCAACCTCAAAGACCTAGTCCAAATCAGGAGTCATAAGGATCGAATCCTGATTTCTGGAAAATCAAGAAACCCTAAAATTTGACCTATCTAAATTGACCTATGATTGGAAAATGGACACCGCCATTGCATTCATTGACCCCAAATTAGCTAGGGGTGATGTTTTTCGTGTCAATTGGATGTCGTCAAAAAATTCGATGAATATTTTAATAATATTTAAATGCCCGGAAATCGAGGAATCAAAATACTCGTTAGATCGAAAATTCGACCTCACCATTGCATTCCTCACCTCTGAAATAGCTAGGAAAAACATGTTTGAAATTTTTGTTAAAAAAAAAATAGTAATTAATTATTTAGTTGACGCCACCGTCCGGCGCCGTCAACTTAAGTGGACGGCGCTCACGGTGCCGTCCGATCGGACGGTTCCATCCGGACAGTCCGATCCGCGTGGATCCAATGGCTCACAGCCGCAATCTGTGTCGCGTGGTCCGGGCGGATCCGGGCTGTCCGCGTGTCGCAAAATCGGACAGCCCCGAACCTTCGTCCTCGGCCCCGTAGCCCGCGAGCCACGCAGCGCGCCCTACCGCCCCTTCGGGCCAACCCGCGCCTCCCTCGGCCTCGTCGAGGTTGTCGGCGCGCCTATAAGGCCCCGGCTGATCGACGGGCTCCGGGTTAGCGTAACCGGAGCCCGATTCACCCGACCCGAGCCGACCCCATCCGCGAGCCGTCGATCTTCCAGGTACTGGATCTTCCCCTCTCCTCCATTTTTCGCCAATTTGACACCTGATAATTGTAGATCTAGGGTTAGGCTAGCAATCCACCGGACCTGATCGACCTCGATCAGGTCCGATCGACTCAGATCGAGGCTTGAAGCTTCGGGTCGAGTGAACGGGCCGTCATCCGTAACCCTAGACCTAGGTTTAGGTTTTGCCGGCGACCCCGGCCGCCTCCGACGATGGTCCGCCCATCGACGTGTAGCCCCCGACGAGGGCTACCGTCGACCGTGCGTGCCGAGGTGGTCCGGCACCGGGAAGGCCGGCAAAAGCCGTGCCCTAGCCGGTGCCCTCGGGACCCCTCCGTGAAGAAGATGAAGTCTGGGTCGGGCCGGGTCGACCTGAGCCCGACCCGACCTCGGCAGGATCCGCATAAGCCCAGTGGGGCCCACAGCGCCACGTGACGCCATCCTGGCCTGCCACATATCATGTGGGAACCGCAGGCAGAGCCCGCGCCTCTTCGGCTTCGGTCGTGGGGCCCACTGCACCACGTGGCAGCCACTCGGCGCGCTACGTGTCACTGGGGGCCCACAGTCCGAGCCCTCGCGGCTTTTCGGCTGCCCAAGTGGGGCCCACAATGCCACATGGTAGCCACGTGGCAGCCACCCGGCATGCCACGTGTCAGGTGGGACCCACCGCGCGAGACCTTTCGGCTTCCTGTGGGACCCACAGTGCCAGGTGGTAGCCTCTGGGTAGGCCACGTGTACAGTGGGGTCCACACGCATAGCAGCACCCAATTAGGTGCTGCCACGTGTCATAGGTGGAGCCCACTGCCCAGTCAACCAGTTAATTAGTTTAATTAATTACTGTTAGTGATTAAATAATTACAATTAGTAGTTAATTAAATTAGGATTAGTGTTAATGACTTTTGAACCGTATTTTTATAATTAATTAACTGTAATTAATAATTAAGAGATTAATTAGGATTATTTTAATATTAATTAAACTATAAATAGTAATTAGAATAATTAATGATTATTAAACAGTAAACTATAATTGATTATTCTTAACTAGATAATTAGGATATAATTAAGACTAAATAAACAGTGATTAATAGTTAATCACTTTTCATCCGTAAAAATAATAATAATACTTATAATTAGATTAATTAATGGATTAATTAATGTTAATTAATAATTAACCTCTAATTAATAACAGATTAATTAATTATCAATAATTTCAGAATTATATATATATAACTTTAGGAATGAACAGTAAATTAATTCAATTTGAAAAAATGAACAGTAAAATAATTGAAATTGTATTTTTGAATAGTAAATCTTAAAAGTTTAATAACTTTTTGTAGGATGATCCAAACATAGCAAATATAGGTCTCAAAATACTCAGAAAAATAAATAGAATCAAATGGCGTAATGTAAAAATTAATTTCAATGTACGCATAATAAGGTAACATTTTAGGACCTCTTTAGAACCTCATAACTTTTACCCAGTTATCAGAACATAGTCAATATGGGTCTTAAAATGCTCAGGAGAGCGGCCCCATCACTGTAGTAGTATTAGTTTTCTCATTTGGACATCAAGACAAAAAGTCAACCCTAGAATTCTCAGTGAAAACTGACCAAAATGCCCCTAGACTTTAAACAGCCATAACTTAGTCAAATCAACTCGAAATTTAAAAATTCAAGATGCTAACTAGTTTAGAATTTCAATGTCATCAATAAAATAAAATAAAATTTAGGATCTGAACCCTAGAAATTTGGAAAATGACCAAATAACTTGTTTTGGTCATAACTTGACCGTTTGGAGTCCAATTTGAACACACTTGCTATCTATCTTCAAGTTAGACATTAAGGAATCAGTTGGAACTAAGAGAATTCAATTCCAACCCATAAGTTAAAAGTTGACTTTTTGACCCTTAAAGTAGGGGCAAAATGGTCATTTTGCCCTAAGATTGGATGAAGTATTCTTAACCTCTATTTAATATTTAAAAACTCGTAAATCAATGTTATAAAGATCTTAGTGACCTCTAAGTGACTAAAACCAACTATTAGGTCAGATTCTAGGAATCTCTCTAAGTTTAACACTACACCTTAAGAACTTTTCCTGAGACTAGGACTAGATCATAGGTTAGAGTTCATTCATTGGGTAAATGGGTTACTCAATAGGTGAAACTTTGGTTTTAGTAGTTTCTAGACTTTTCTTTTATTTTACAACTTATTCTGATTATTTTATCTTTTAACCTTATATTTAAGATAGGAGATTCATCCTATTAAGCTTGATTACTTAATAGGATTAGCCTTAACTAATAGATCACTTGTAGAATAAAACCTATAACTTAGGTCTTAACCTTTTTGGATTATGTGATTAAACCTAAATCTCGTAGTGTTTAATCCATAATCTATATATTTAGAAGATCTTGATCAGATCTTAGATAGAATGTCTAAATTCACAAAACTAAGATGTATGCTTTATTGATTCAACTCGTAGTCGTCTATCTGATTGAACTAGATTAGATTCTGATCAGTTCTAATCCTTTTTAACTTATAAGGATGAATTTATAAGTTACACTCGATAGTAGGAAAACGGTGATCCTGAACTTGTGTAACTTGGAATAGTTAGAATGGTTAAGTAGAAAACAAATGATATCACCATGTTTAGTAGAGTCCCTTGCTTCTATTTGATATTTTGTTGCTATATATTCCTTATACTTTTGTGCCATATTTTCTTGAGCATATCATATAGGATCTTTGATGCATGAATAAAATGTTAGGAAAATATGGAGACTCCTTAGATTCTTTGTAAAAATATTAAAGTGATTAATGAGAAGATAATAATTGGATGTGTTTGAGCTGCCTCTTAGTATTGCTTTCTGATTGCCTAGTCAACTTATGTCACTAGGGGAAGGACTTTATTTTATTGTGTGTTGTTTGCCTATTCTCCTTGTTGACACTAGGGGTACACCATTGGTGCCTTAGCCGTACTGGTGCTAAGATCATTCGATTATACTGTTGGTGCCTTAGCCATATTGGTGCTAAGATCCTTCAGCCTTTTCTAGTGAGCTAGATTAGCTCTTTTCTGTATGGCAGATTGTACACGGATGTTTATATGCTGTTTGATGTTTTTGTTACTTTTTAGCATTTTCATTCAGTCAGCTATTTCTTTGTACTGCTTTTATATATTAGGATGTTAGAACCTTGTTGCTATTTATATGTATCACTGCTGAGTTATTTAATCTTAGTTGGCATATTTCTTTTGATCACCAGCATATTTAGGATGTAGTATTCTTCTTATAGTACTTGTTTAATTATCTACATTTATGCCTTACCTTGTTTAGCTTGTACTTGAGGCATGCCTTAGCCTCCCTTTTTGCTTAAGTTATAAATGATGGTTTATAGCTTTTCCTTTCTTTTGTATTACTTACTGCTCCCTTATACATTTGTTGCTTAAAAGTTATAGAATGGTGATATTACTTAACCCGTATAAAACTTATCAGCTTAAAATGTACTTAGATAATTGTCTAACCAGATTTTTCTCTTTTTTTGGCTGGGGCCCTACATTGTGAAACTGACAATGGCAGATCCTCTTCAGTTGGATGATCAGGATCTTGGTGTGGAGCCATATTCGGAGGAGGAGCTTGTGGAAGAACCAACTATTTAGCCCTATATTTTAAGTGAGGATGAGCGCACTCTTATTTTTATTTATTTGAACTTAAATTGGTGTAATAATACAGGTACTGATGACTGCGTATTTGGATGTTATACTTATGTTCTGAGATACATTTCTTTATACTCATATTGTGATGCCTGGATTTTTTACATTGAAAATCGCTTCCGCACTCTGTATGTTTACTTAAATAGTGACTGAATATTTGATTCTATTCTCACTCCTCCCTTATTAGGTGGATTATAGATTTTATCCTAATCCAATTATAAGTGAAGGGTTAGCTAGAGTGACACACCACCCCTTAACTTAATTCTTGTGGATTAACAGGTTGGGCGCCACACTTAGAGATACCTCTCACCTTGTACAACTTCCTGAAATCGAAATTCAACTCGATCTTACTTATGCTGAAGTGCCAATCAAAATTTTAGATCGAAATAAGAAGCAATTAAGAAATCATTTCATTCAAATGATAAAGGTTCAGTGGAGGAACCGCTCTTGCAATGAAGCTACATGTGAAAAAGAATCTGATATGCGTCAGAAGTATCCAAATCTCTTTAACTAAGGTACTTCTTAATTTCGTCTTCTTATAATTCAATGTTCTATATTTGCTTTATTTTTCCACTTGAGTGATGTCGAGAATGACATCATACTTAAGTGGGAGAGTCTGTAACAACCCAGGTTGTTACCTAGATCAATTAAGATTAATCTAAGTCTTAATTATGATTCTAGTATCCTAATTAATTTATTTAGAACCTACTTCTAAGATCTGGATTAAATCAGGGATCAAATAGATCAAAACCTAATTTCTGGTAAATTCCAAAACCCTAGAATTTGACTTTTATTTTGACCTCAAATTAAAATCTGACTTCGCCATTGCGTTCACCACCCTCAAATTAGCTAGGAGTTATGTTTTGGATGCATTTGGAAGTCGTTGGATTTTCGTCAAATATTTTAATAATATGCCCCGAAAATTCGAATAATTAAATACTCGTCGGAACAAAAATCCGATTGCACCATTGCATTCCTCACCCCTCAATTAGCTAGGGGTGATTTATTGAAAACTTTTGGGATACATTTAATTAATAAAAATAGTATTTAAATTAATTAAATAATATATATATATATATATATTAAATCCAAAACACGGTAGGGTCCACATGCGTGTATCCGCGGACCACCTCCGCTTCGCTGGACCAAACAGCCGGTCCAGCTCGAACCGGATATGCACGTTCAGACCAGTTCATCCTCAGCGCCTCCCCCGATCGTGTCTCCCCCAAATTAGGGCACGCGGTGAAAGGAGGGACACGCGTGCCACCTCCACCGGCCTCACAGAGGACAACCCATCGCTGTAAGGCTCGTTTGGAAGCTCTCGTGAGCTCTAGCATCCACAAGGTTTAGCCGAGGAGTCAATTCAGGACTTCAAAATTTTGGCGTAATCATCCGGAATTGTTCTAGTTCGTCAACCCTAGTTTAGGCGAATTCTCTAGGTACGCATCCTTCCTTATCTACTCCATTATATTATCGAACCTGCTTAAGCTCCATTCAATTATCTAATAGCATGCAATTATCATATGTGTGTTCAATTATTTTCGATTCAATTTTAATATGTCGTGTCCGAAAAGCTCAAGCCGAATTCTTTCAAAGATTAGGGTTGGACGCATTGAAATATTTAGACATCAATTTTCATATCCAGAATGAAGAGCTCGTTGTTAGGAACTTCTCGATGTATCGATCACCCTCTAGAATCATCTGATCGACGAGTTCCTTGATGCCCTAATCGCGTCAGGTGCGTCGTAGGGAAGAAGAAGGAACTCCATCTGGGTTGAACCGGGGCAACTTGACTCGCATCCTGACCCGCGGGCTCTCGGGCTGGGATTCAGCGTTTCAACGTTGGTGGGCCCGCACCGGATCTGGCCACGTGTCGGGCTACCGCGGCGTGCCGTCTCAATTGCTGGGGCCCGCCATTTTAATACCTGCAGCTATTTAATTAAAAATAGATTAGGATAATCAAATAATTAAATTAAATTAATAAAAAAAATTTTAATTTTTAGTATGAAACTTTAACACTCAATAATTCTTAATCCTGAAATCCAAATACCACAATATTATAGGTCATTTCAATTAGAAAAATATCAGGAACATTGTGGCACTGTCTAATTTTTAATATGATCATTATTTGACATAGTGACCTTTAGGATCCCTAAATTGAACCCTAAATGTCACAAAACTTCAATTGGTCATAACTTTGCAACCTTTAATCCAAACATACCCAATATGGGTCTTAAAGTTCTCAAAAAACCCTAAGGATTAAACTGAGAATATTTATATTTTTGTTTGGATTAAATTTGGACTAATCACTTTTAGGACCTAACCCTAAAATTTCAATTGACCATAAGTTGGTCAATTAAACTCCAAATTAGGTCATCCAAATATTCATTTTGATTAGGAAAACCTAATTAATAGTAAACTACAAAAATATTTAGGATCCAATAGTTAGATTTCTTAATCAACCCTAATTACCCTAAAACTTAATTAGTAAAGATTAGCAAATTTAATTATCCAAATTGAATAATTCAAGTTTTAAAGGATTCCTAGAGTAAATTAAAACCTAGTGGTATGGTTAGTTTAGTAGTTTTGTAATTTATTTTACTAATCACTCACTAATCACCCTAAACTCTAATTAGGCCATAACTTAGTCAATTAGAGTCCAAATTGAACCTACTACTAGTCATTGAAATTAGTAGATCATTTGTGATTCATAGCTACTAATTTTACTCAATTTGGACACCAATTAGAGAAGTTAGGATTTTGACATTTAATTAAGAACCCTTAATTACCATATTAACCTTAGAACTTGTATTGGCTATAACTTAGCCAATACATATAAGAATTTAATGATTTTAAGTTCTATGGAAAACTTAGGACATAATATACAGTAAACTAATAGAAAATTTTGATTTCATTTGGTAAAATTACTAATTTTCCCTTATAGGTCAAATTCTTTAATTTGACCTTATAAGACCTAATACTTAACCAAAATTAGTAAACTTATTATCTAAACTCATATTAGACAGTAAGTAAATACTCCACTTTATTAAAATCTAGAATTAAGCCCTAATTCATAAAGATGAAACTTAGACCCTTAAGTAGGGGAAAATGGTCATTTTGCTCAAATTTAGGGTTTAATGATTCTAAGTCCTAAATTCATCCTTAAATCATAATATATAGTAATTAAAGTGATTTAGACCTTCATTTAAATAGTTCTAAGTCTTAAATTAGAAATTTAAGAAAAATCCTAAATTTGATCCTAAGTAAAAACCTAAGTAAATATGAGAAATCTTTTCCTTCCTTTGAACTTCTTAGTTCATCTATAGGTCTTATAACCTTAGTTAAGATGTGTGTTTGAGTGCTACTCTTAGTACTTAAGAGCCTTAATTCCTAAGATTAAGGATAGATCTTAGGTTAGAATTCATCTAATGGGTAAAGTGGGTTAATCATTAAGGAAAAACCTTGATTTTACTATCTTATTAGATTTTCACAGTTTATTAAATGATTTTTTAATCTTTTAACAGTATGATTAGGATTAGAAATCTATCCTATTGAGTTTGACTTAATTCAATAGGATTTGTCTTAATACTTAAATCAGTGAGATGGGATTAAACCTTAGTCCTTAGGATAACCTTGTGATTAAGAATTGAACCTCATTATTTGGAGTTTAGTTCTTAATCCCTTAATTCTTGATTTGGCTAGTCAAGATTTGGCTTGGGATTTGTAAGACAACAAATTAGGATGATTGATTCATTTATTTAATCATATAGTCGACATTGATTCAGTTATAATTAGGATGTGGCCAGTCCTAATTATGTTCAACTTATAGGTTCATGATTCTAAGTTACAGACAGTGTAGGAATTGACGATTCTGAATCTTATATAACTTAGAGTAGTTAGAATGATTAAATTAGAAAATAAGTGATATCACAAAGTTTGTGGAGTGCTATATATTACCTTGAATTTGATATGCTACTCTTTCCTTGTTTTGAGCCTCTTTACACTTTTGGACATATTTTACTTAACAGGAATATTTGATAAATATTCAATGTTAAACTTGAATTGCATTCATATGGCATTTGCATAATTTAAAAAATAAAACTTAAATAAAACAAACTTTACTTCACTTTGTGAGTTATATTTTACTTAGTCTGCCATCTAGTATAACACTACTTTTGAGATAGTTACTTTTTCCTAGGGAATTTCCCCTAGTGCGTGTTACTTTTGCCTATGACACTTTCCCAGAGCGTGTTACTTTTACCCGGGACACTTTCCTGGATGATTAGATGTACATTACCTTGTGACTAGGACACTTTCCTAGTGCGACATACTTTAATCTGGGACACTTTCCTAGATGAGCAGATGGACTTTACTTTTTGCCAGAACTAAGTAGGAGTATCTCACACATTATAGTTACTTTACTTTACTTTATTTTACTTTTACTTTTCAGTCATTTTACATCCACTTTAAAGTTCTGACTTACTTTTACGTAACAGTTCAGTATATTTTCTGTTATATTTTTATTTTCTGCAGTTCTTTAGTATTACAGAATTTTATTTGTAATCTTCTTTTTATTTCATTCACTTTACTTTATTTAAAAGCATATTAGGATGTTAGACTTTATTTTCAATACAATACTCTTACTTTATTCTATAAATTGGCATGTTTAGTTTGATCATATTACTTAGAACTCTTCCTTATATTTAGTAGATGTTTATTAGTACATACTTACCCTTTTATGCAGCTTGAGTTGAGGTATGTGTTTACCTCACATTTTATTTAAGTTATAATTTATTATTATAACTTGCCTTTCCCTTCTTTGTTGCTTTATCATTATTTTTACGCTTAAGTTAAGTTTGTGATATCATTAAAATACATAAAAATGATTACCTAAAAATGTACTTAAACATTTTGTCTAACAAGATTTTTCTTTTGTTGGCTGGGGCCCTACCATAATGAAACTGATAATGATAGATTCCGAGCTATTTGAGGAGGTAGAGCCTGTAGAGGAATAGATTCAGGAGGAGGTTCAGGTTGATGAAGACTAGTAGATTATACTTTCTAGTTTGCTTCACTTTTGCATTCGAGAGGATGAGAGACTTTATTTCATATTTTAGCTCTTAACTTTAATGTTGTAATAATACAGGGCTAAATTGTACTTTTACTTTTCCTGCATTGTATATTCTGAGTTGAATGTTTTACTTTCAATATGGATGAATGGATGATTACTTCAGTTTGTATCTTTTTCTTCCGCACTCTAATTATATAGTATACTCATTAAGTGATTGTTATCATTTGCATTATTTAAAAGAGCACATCTTTCTCTTAAGAATTGGATTGGAGTCTTAATTTTATCCTAATGTTAAATAAGGGATGTGCTTAGTGACAACCACTCCTTAATCCTTATGATTAAAGGAGGCGGCCACCACAATTTTAGTGCCAATAGTAACTTGAAATAATATTTAGGTTTTGAATCTCAGAAACCCTAAGTTGACCAACATACCCCTAACTCTAGTTAGGTCATAACTTGACTAATTAAAGTCCAAATTGGGTCTACTCCTAGTTAAAGTACTCAGTATTTATCTTACAATTACAAAAGACATTTGTTTCTAAGAACTCTCCTGATGGTAAATTAACTTTGACTGCTGATGAAAGTTGTTCTACTGGTAATAAATGTTGTTGAACCAATTTTGATGCAATAAAAGAATGCGTAGCTCCAGAATAAAAAAAAACTAAACAAGGGCGCTGGAATAATAAAATGGTACTTGTAACCATGTGTAACAATCCAGTGGTTGTTACCTATCAATTAGTGCTCTAATTGACTATAAATCCCTTTCATTACTCTTTTACAATAAAGTTAAAAGTCTCCACCTCAAAATTCGTGCGAATTGAAGATCGTTTGTCGATTTCTAGCGTTTCTTGGGTTTCAAATAATTCTGAAGATACCTAAATTATTTAAACATCAGAATTAAAAATGGAGTCCATCATTGGATTCAGTAGCTCCAAATTAGCTAATAATATTATTCTGGGAATTTTTGGAAATAATTGATTTTCCCAGATTCTCTACTGAATTTCGATCGCTCAAAAATTTTCGTTGAAATTTGAGTTCCGATTTAAGTCAATTAAAAATGTAATAAAAATATTCTCTTATAAAACCTATTGAAAGGATCCTACTGCAAAAAGTTGAGCGCATTTGGGATCCCAGATTGTCCTGAATAAATTCATGAAGTTTAAACTTCAAAGGCTAATAATATGAAAAATATAAATTGGAATTTAGAAATTTTTGTATATATAAGTCAAAGGTCATATGAGGATTATATATTTTAAGTTTCATTAATTTTCAAGTTTTCAATTTATCATAATTAATTTTCCAAGTTTTTCACTTAAAAATCAATATAAAATAAAGTACTTGTCCAAATTTAATAATTTTTAAATGCAGGCGTTTGTCTCGTCGAGACGGTCGTTTCAATACCAAGTTTGTAATTTTTGAAGCTCAAATGATTCCAGATCTTGGCTCAGAAATTCCAGCCATTTGTTTTAATCCAACGGCGAATATAAGATCCTAGATTTACTTATATAATCATATCTAACCTAATTTATCCTTATCAAATTCTCTATACAGCCGAAAATCCTTCCTCCTCACGCGATAAGAGCCGAGCCCCCTCATCCCTACGCGTGGATCGCGCCGCTCTTCTCGCCAATGGGAAGACTCGCACCCATGTCGATCCCTCTACTTATCAACTCGTTCTCATTCTCTCGGTAAGGATGATCGTCCGAAGGTAAGGCAACGAAGAGGACAGCAAACCATCTCTTCAAGCCGATCTTGCTTCTCCGTTCGGCGCAGCCTTCCTTGCCGAGTCCTCCATCTTCGCCGAGCCTCCATTCATCCGGATGCTTCTTCTAGCCGAAACTTCTCCACTCGCCGAAACCATCTCCGATTTGTCAAGCCTCTTCTAGCCGAGTGAAGAAGCAAGGTACTTTCGATATGATTAATACCTCATGCATAAAATTTCTTCTACAATATAGGAGTATCATTCCTTTTGATTACATTAGATCCGAGCACCTCTTTAAGTCGCAAGGAATAAGGAACCTCTATCACGATTCATACCTTGTTACATATATCCTCTTTGAGGATTTAAATGGCTGAATTAATTTCTCCATTTATGATGCTTTGAGTTTTCTTGCGAATCAATACTTAGATTAATATAGTATATCTAAGATATCAAATGAGTTTCATTACGGTATCGATTTAAAGTTAAATGATGGTTGTTATTGAATATGAAATTATGAGTTAGATCAAATCTGCTAAGTTTGAATTTAAAATTTATTCCATCAATCTATGCATTTTTTTTTATTATTAGAAAGCCAATTAAAACCCAGTTTTAATTAGCAAATTTTCAGCCCCATATAAAAGAGCCGGTCATGCAGCTGCTCAATAATATACAGCTATTATAATTTCCAAGAGATCTCATCTAAAGTTTACAAAAGAAAGAAAGAAGCATCGATTGTAAATAAATGTTCAAGCCATTCTTAATGCATGCCATAGCGAGATAAGCAAAGAAAAATGATGTCAATTGAATTATATTAGAATCAAATGCTGTCATTTATTCTTTAAGCTTAAATGCAATTATATCTTTTAAAAGAAATTATTCTACCTCTCCTTTCATTCCGTAAAGAAAAGAGCATCTTGTATATGCTGCTCATATTGATTCCATTTCTTTTTCTTTATCTAACTATGAATGCAATTTGTTTTTATGAAGAAAAAAAGAAATGTACGTGTGTATACTTCAATTCATTAAGAACCTAGTTATTGTTTAGTATATTAACTTCATTAAGCATAGAACTTTATCCTTAACAAAGGTTGAATGTTTCTTTTATATTTAATGTTGGCGTATCTATGAAGGCAAAAGTGGCTCCCTTCTCCAATGATCGTTGGAGACTCAGTTTTTCAAAATTTTCTTATTTGAGAAATATTTACTGGTTATTATGATTGTCGGCACGCTCCGCCAAAACTTATTACAGCAACAAAAGTCGCTATGAACAAATGCAACTTTTCTTGTCCAATGATTAAGGAAGCAAACGAACCAAACAAATAAAGTAATACTAAGCTTGAATTTCTAAGCTAGGGTCCTGCTCAACCTAAGCTCAAGCTAAATTCAAGTAAGCTTAATATTGATCGAGATTGGTTTTTGTAAAGTTATGGTTGATTTAAACTTATATTGAGGTTAGCTCGCAAATGGCTCATGAATACTACTAACAAGTAGTCTTTTAGAAAATGAGTCAAACATATTAAGCCATAAAAGCAATGGCCATTATTAAACCAGAATCTAGATTCTAAATGAGTAATACTTGAATAAGCCTTAAATGATACTTTATTATACGCTTAAAATAAATGACTGATTTTGTTTATGTTATTGGGGGTTGGGGTTTATTTATGATGTTGTATAACTTTATCTATCATCACTTGCACGCATTAGTTTACTTTATGCATACTTCTAGAGATAATTTTCTAATTAACATACTAACTTTCTTTATGGACTTATGGTTGATAGAAGTCTTCATGTCATACAATATCAACTTTATTAAGATAACCTTGTTATTCTCTATGCATTTTCTTCTACTGTTAAAATATACTTGTCTTGGCAACCATTATGTAAGTACCATACTTATTTTCAAAAAATGTAAGGACTTGCATCGTAAATTAAATAGTTCATATGAACGCATGTTTGTTGTTAAATTACCTCATATTAACATTGGAATTGAATTTAGAATACTTCTTTCTAATATTTATGTCACCTAAAGTGAGTTAAGATGCTTGATGTCTCTTTCACCTTGTTGGGCGAAATAAAATTTGCTCTTAACCAAAGGTTGAGCAAGTAATAAAGTATGTTGATAATTGTTCTGAAAACTTTATTGTGAAGGCTGAATGATAATAGGGCTTTTCCCACATCTTTCTTACCCAAATTAAAGATAACTATACCTTACATGTTGGATATGTGTTGCGGTAAATTACTATAATAAATTAAAAATGCTATCATCTCCTTAATAATATCATATGTTACCCTTATATATCAATTGATTTAGCTTTCTTTTAACTGCATTATTGATGAAATATGGTTGGTTGTGATATTAATATTTAAATGCTGTTTGGTTTGATAGGATTAATAAGGAAGCATGTTATTTTGCTGGTAGAGTGATTTCGATAATAGGCCATGTTTGTTCCAGAATTAATTTAACAAAAATGTCAATGATATTCATAAGTATTATATTTAATCCACTGCCATTTATGTTATGTTACAAATAAGTTGAAATTATTCCCCAATCATGAGATGTAAATATGATTGAAGAACCATTCCAAAAGTGATGGTCTATGAAATGTAAAAATATATTTATTTTCGTATGCTTTCTAATTTATAGGTATCCGAGCACTATGTAAATCTGGAGTTTTATGTGAAGATGAGATGTTTAAGCTAATAGCATGAGTAAATTAAATAGAAAACTGCATAACATGTGTTGAACTTGACTTCTTATATTTCATTTATTCCTTATGGGTCTATTGCTGCCATCTATCATGTATAAGTCAAATGCTTCTATCATTTCTATTATAAGATCCAAATGCTACTAATAGATCGTATGAGAATCAATGTTGTTATTCATATATAGAATCATATGTTACAACCAATTGTGTAAGAAAGTATGTGCTACTATCAATTATGTGTAAGGACATATGTTGCCATCAATTGCATAAGAGAATGAATGCTGCTATTTAAATTCAATTTGAATCAAATGATATCATAAGTCAAAAGGTGCCATCATTTATATTAGAAAGTTCAAATTGCTGCAATTATAAATCAAATTGCTGACATGTATTTTATTATGAGTCAAATGCTATCATTCATTTATACAAGTTGCTGCCATTCATGTTACACAAATGCTGTTATCTACTTAATAGAATTCAAATGCTTTTATATTCCTTGTAATATAAAGATAGTTGTTGTCATGAATCACATATTGCTACTTATAGAATTATCTCAAAAGAATTCAGATACTATTTTATTGCTGCCATATTTATAAATGGAACCATATGCTGCCTTTAAACTCATATGAGAATCAAATAAACAAAAGCTGCCATTTATATTAAGGGGTCTCAATGCTGCTATGAATCTATATTAAAAATCTAAATGCTGTCATTAAAATCTCTTGTTGTCAATGCTGCCATACTACTGCCATCTTTGTATATAAAGTTATAAATCATTAATGCTGTATTTCTCTATTTGTTGAATTTCATATTGGCATCTATGAACTAATGCTGTAATTTATAATTGCTGATTCACATATTAGTATTTTTATAAATGCTAATTTTAATGATGATTCTTTGCATGTTAAGTTGTGAGAATAATACAGGAATGCTAAAATTAAATATTATGTGCAAAATATCACATAAAGCTGCTCTTATAAATTACTAATTGTATTTCTGCATATTTTTTATTAAATATTTTATATAGGATGTATAAACTGCTTAGTTCAGTTTTATATAATTGTAGAACTGGAAATGAGCAATCCTATAAAAAGGATTGAACTCTACTGTAGAACTGGAAATGAGCAATTCTATAAAAAGGATTGAACTCTACTTTAAAACTGGAGATAGTCAATAAAAATTGACTTATATTGATTGTGAAAAATTAAAAATTTGAACAAAAATAAAGGAGACTCTGCTGAAATTTCTAAGAACTTTAAGACATAGAATAATTTAAAGTTTTAGTATTCAAATCGATATATGCATTTCAAATGGTTCACTTTTAAACTTTAGTTTCTTTCCTTTTTAAGATTTGGATAAATATTTCTTTTATTTAAATTATCTTTCTAAATTCAAAATTATATAAGAATGAACTTACATTTATTCTGCTTCTATTTAGAATTGACTTAAGATCTGATATCTTTAAGTCAATGAGGAGTTTAATTAACTCCAATTATAGAGTAAATCATTAAACATTTAGATAACAAAAAGATATCACATATATTTACAATTTTTGTAATCTATTGAAAGCTTGCCTAGCTTTGAGCCTCTTTTCTTGAATATTCATTCAAGAATATTGTGCATAAATAAATATTTTTCTTAAAATTTTAAAGGGGAATGCCTTATGGCAATTTGAGTACGAAAGAAAGCGCTTTTATTAGAACTTCACATTTTAGGGAGGGTAAATGTGAATGTTCATCTTTCCCACTGTATCTGGTTAAGCAGACGTGCTTAACTCCTCGCCCATTCTGTTGTGTACTCCTACAGAATGAGGTAGTTTCTAAATGTAACTTTTAACTTAAAATATAAGAGATTTTCTTATAAATTGAAAAATCTCTTCATAACTGTTTAGTTATGCTTTCGTATCATAGTCTTAGACTATAATTATCTTAGATTGAGAATCTAAGATATTTTCTCATTTTCTTTAGCTTTACACTCTTATTTTTAGTATTGTGTATTGCTTATTTCAGTTTAATTTAAATACAGTGTATGTTGTTTAACTTCAATTAATGGTTCACTGTATGTCAATTGCTTACTCAGCATAAATCCCATTTGATCATATATTGCTTTCATTTTATGCACATAGCAGTTTCTAGCCTTTAAAATGCCTTCCTTACCAATTTTCAGTAATAGGCTAGAACTTTATTAAAAGTGAGTATTTTTACTCGACTTATTTCATACTATTTTCCTTATAGTTATGTTTACTTTACTTTCCTATACTTTACAGCTTTTATAGCACCACTGCTTACTTTAAATTGTAAATCATAAATTATGATATCTTGTTAATCTAAAAATATAACCAATTTTAAAATGTACTTAGACTATTTAGTCTAACTACACTTTTATTTTTCTTGGCTTTGCCCTATCATATTTAAATACCAAAATATGATAGATCAAAAGTCCCTTTTTTTCAGGTGATGCAGGTCCAAGTAGTTGAAGAACTTATAAAGAATTCTGCTTCCGTCTAATTTTTAAATTACATATATAAGTGAGAGAGAGTGATTTACTTACTGCATTTTTCTCTTACTTTTAAAGTTTGTAATAAACTATTTAAGTTACTTTTGCCTACATTTACTAATCTATGCTATATCTTCTATAAACTGCTTGGGATGAATGAGTGGATTTATCTAATTTCTAGCATTGTAGATATTTGTAATATCGCATCTATATGTATCTTCACTTTCATTTATTTAACATAACAAATGCTCAAAAAGAGACTTGGTCACTTAGCATCAACACTTGAATAATTTTCTTCTAATCAAGTGTTGGGTGCTAAGGTAACAACCCAATATTTGGATTAATCTTCTATCCAATTATTGGGGTCATTACACCATGTCAGGCTCATCTCTTGCCTCTTCTTGAGATAGATCGAATATTCTGGCCTGAGGTGGATTATTCCTTGTATTACTGTAAGATGCTATATTATTTCCTTAATTTATTGGTGGCCTCCCTTGACTCCTTATAACTGCTTTGCCTTGATCTGGGATTTGATGTCCGCTTACTGTATACGTAGCACGACAGAACTTTATTGAATGATTTGTTCTCCCACATCGGTGGCATTGACTAACACCGGTAAAACACTTATCTATACTATGTATTTTTCCACAAAATCTGCAAGTGTTTGGTGTTCTTAGAGAAGTTCCACTAGAGTTGCTTTGAATATTATACATCCTTCCTTGAGGTCTTGAAAATTACTGCCTCTTAGATTGAAAATGGGGAGAAAAGGTTGGCCTCTTTGTTCTTGAAGGATACTGCTCTTCTTGGTCTTCCTTGAGTTTGGCCTATTCCACCAGTTGAGCAAAATTTAAGATCTGAAGGGGTGTCAAGATATGCTGAAAATTATTCCTTAATCCATTAAGGAATAAGTGACATCTGACTTCTTTAGTTGTAACCATTTCTGGAGCAAAACTAGCTAAGCGAGTGAATTCCTCTTCATATTCTATTACTGTGTGACTTCCTTGCTTCAGGTTCAATAGTTCTTTTCTCATTGTCTGCCTAGCAGACTGAGGCACATACTTGCCTAAAAATGCCTTCACAAATTCTTCCCACTTAATTTCTTCTTCTGATTTATTCTGGAATGTAGTAGTTTTGGTTGTCTTCCACCACTTTTCAGCAGCTTCTGTCAGAAGATAAGTAGCTAGTGATACCTTATGATCTTCAGAACTCTTAGCACATATAAACTCTTTCTCTATCCTTTGAATCCACTCCTCAGCTTGGTAAGGAGTTACTTTTCCAATGAACCTTGGAGGCTAAAGTTTAAGAAAAACATGCATATCTTTATTTACTGCCTTCTTCTGAATTAAAATAGGATTTAGGTTCTGGATTTGTTGACTGTTCATGAATTGGCTCATCATATTCATGAACTAGAGCATCTAATTTGCTCCACTATGATCAAAAGGGTAGACTACTTCAATGTTAGGTGAAATAGTCTCATTATGGCTTGGGGTATTTTGAGGAACATTTTCCTCCTGAGATTGGTTATTGTTGTTTTGATTATGGCTCTCCATAATCTGGAAAAATAATAAACTATACTTATTATGCTCTCAAACTTAAAATCTAATTACTAATAATCTAGTAACTGTATTCATATTATTGGATCTTTAATGAATCATTCTTTAAATTGTCTCAAACTTCGCTCTGACACTAATTCTGTGGCGACCGGGGACCGAAGTTCGAGAGTCTCAAAAGAATGATTCATACAATTGGAAACATACATTTTCTATATATAAAAAAAAATAATATAATTAATGTTCACAGTCCAATTATACATTTTTAAAGATAGAGCCAAACATATATGAGATTACAACAATTTAATATTTACAATAAGGATTAAATATTCACATTTTCTCGCTTCTTTATTTCTTCTCTTTATTTGGCAGAACTTCAAAGCTTTTAATTTTCAAAACCTAAGAAATTCAGTTACCAGTCAGGTAGGAGTATGCAAATCATTCTTATAAGAATAATTCTAGCATCCTATGATAGGCATAAATCAAATATAAAAAATAACTGAATATCTGCATAGTATTTATAGAAAAGAAAATTTTTCAAATTGAAGTATTGCCCTGCAAATTAGCTATGAAATTCAATATAAAAAGCATGAATAATTAATTATATCAAAAAACATTTGTAACAATAAGTCAAGTCTGTAGACTCCTGAGTCCAAATGGGTAAACCCATAGGTATAACCTGCAGGAAGCTTATCTCACTACTCGTCGGTAGCTTACTCAAAATAGGAACCGATGGTGTGTCTTTTCTCTAGATTTGCCCACTTCCTAAAAGGGCTAAATCCCTCCATATAACTCCCAGAGGCTGCCAGCAGGCCCAATATGTACAGATTCTCAATGTTGCTTTCCATCCTCCAAAGACAAACACCACAATAATATATACCACATTTTATCTTTTTGTTACATGTTAATTTGATAACATTCTTTTGCAAATTATAAGCAGTAAGTAGTTTAATAATGCTCAAATGAAAATGGCTCAAATAAGAATACTGAAATAAAACTTATAAGTAGATTTACGTACCTGACTATTTTGATACAATATCAACCAATTTATTTCTTTGATCTGCCAAAAATAATTTAATTCATTAATTTAATATTTTTATACTTTTAATATGATTTGTAATATTAGGATTCTATAATAATAATAAAAATAAATATTTGAATATTTTATTAAGTTACTTAATTATTATGCTTTATAAGGTCAAATTGGGAATTTGACCTTATAATGGCATATTAGTAATTTTACCCTTAATGAAATCTAAAATTTCTATTAGTTTATTGTAGATTAAGTCCTAAAGTTTCCATAGAATCTAAAATTATCAAATTCTGATATATATTGGCTAAGTTATAGCCAATATCATTTCTAGGGTTAATAATTAGGGTTTAATGTGATTAGTGAGTGATTAGTATAATTAGTTATACAATTACTAAACTAATTATACAACTAGGTTCTAATTTACTTTATGAGTCTTCTGGAACTAAAATTACTTAATTTGGATATTTAGATTTGTTAATATTCACTAATCAAGATTTTAGAGTAATTAGGGCTAATTAAAAGATCTAACCATTGGATCCTAAATATTTTTACAGTTTACTATAAATTAGGTTTTTCTGATCTAAATTAATATTTGGATCGTCTAATTTGGAACTAAATTGAATAACTTATGGCCATTTGAAGTTCTAGGGTTAAATGTTTAATTAGGGATAGGTCATAATTGTGATTAGTCTAATTTTAATCCAAACAACAAAATTAATACTATTAAAATATTCCTTAGAGTTTTCTAAGTATTTTGAGACCCATATTAGGTATGTTTGGAATAGTGTGTGCAAAGTTAGGGTTAAATGATGTTTTGTGGCAATTTTCAAATATTCAAATATCCTAAAATGTCACTATGTGAAATAGTAGTCTTATAGCAAAATAAATTGCATTATTAAATTCCTCATAACTTTCTGATTAATTTAATATATTTAATTATGTTAATTGAACTTATAATTTGCTTAGATTTAAAGTTTAGGAATTATTTGAATTATATTAATTAATTCCTCATAACTTTTTATATGAATTAATACTATTTATTAATTTTAATCATTATTTTTTATTAATATATTTGTGAATCATAACTTTGAATTAATCATTTTCTATTAATAAATATTTATTTTATTTATTTATAATTACATTTATTTAACTAAGTATGCACTTTATAATATTTAAAGTTATGTTATAAGATTATATATTTATATATATTATTAATTATGTATTTATTTAATTGCAGCTGACTTTTCAGACAGCTGTGGGTCCCGCCACCCCACGTGTCATCACTTAAATGGCCAAACAAAGCAGGAGTGGTCCCCGCAGCGACAGCCGATGCAACAACGGGTCCTACCTCGGATGTTAAGGAAAAGACAGCGGGGCCCGCCACGCTTCACACGGCGTGAGGAGAAGCTGCCACCTCACGGGTTGGGTCCCATTATGCGGACATGGCCAAATGCGAAGGGGAACGGGCGGGTCGAGTGCGGCCCGAAGCCTCGACCCGTGACCCTTCGTCTTCACACGCGAGGAGGCGCAGAGGGAGTTAGGGTTATGCGATTTCAGCTTCAATCGAGCTCCTTAAGCTCGATCGAATGCTTAGGGAGTTTAATAGATGCAATAAAAGGATAAAACAATAAGCATAATATGATATGTGAGTTACATGTGCTTCAATCGAATGGGAAAAATTTGGAGTTTGGGTCGGTACCTTAGGGTTCGTAAGACCTCTCAATACGCACGATTGCAGGACATATATTACTCGATAGATTCTTTTGGAAGCAAGAATTGGATGATATAAATCGAAGAAGAGGATTTAAGGACCAGATAAGAGGTGATATGCCAGGTGCGGGGCTTCTTGCAGCCACGTGTCGCGTTGGAGGAAGCATGCCCTAACGCCGAAGGAGGAGAGCCCCAGGCCGTTAGATCCAATCAAACGATCAACGGCTCGGATTAAATCCCTCGTCAAATGGCGGGTCCGACTGTGGATCCTTTCGAACCGGGCAGTACCGGTTCAAGCTGAACCGGCCAGTTAAGGATAAAGGCAGATTGTGAAGATTTGAATTTATTATTTATATATATATATATATTATTTAATTAATTTCAAGCCTTACTTTATTAATTAAATTTAATTATTTAAATGTATTACAAAAATTTTCATTAAATCACTCTTAGCTAATTGAGAGGTTCTGAACGCAACGGCGGAATCAGATTTTTGATCCGACGAGTATTTAATTATTTGAAATTTTTTCAGGTATTTAAATAATATTAAAATATTCGTCAAAAATTTAACGACTTCTAAATGCCTTCAAAACTTCACCCCTAGCTAATTTGGGGGTGGTGAATGCAATGGTGAAGTCAGATTTTTAATTTGAGGTCAAAATTATTTAAATATCAATAAACAAGTTTGAGAATAATTTTTAGTATTTTACATTCTCTCCAACTTAAAAGAGATGTCGTCCCGACATCAATCTAAAATTTTAAGACATTTACTAGATTTAGAATTACTTACTAGTGGAATAAGTGAGTATATGATTTCTTCATACTTGACTCTTCTTCCCTTGTAGCTTCTTTTTGCAGCAGTTTTTCCATCTAACCTTTATCATGGGAATGGATTTATTTCTTAATTTCCTCTCATCTCGATCTAGAATTTCCTCTAGTTCAATCACATAGCTGAGGTTTGGTTGCAAATTGATATCTTCTACTTTCACTCTCATTGAAGGTTCTGATAAGCATTTTATTAATGAGGAGGACTGAAACACATCGTGCATCAGACTCAGATGTGGTGGAAGTTTTATTTGATATGCTACTTGGCCTACTCTTTTTAAGATTTCAAAAGGTCCAATAAATCTTGGACTTAATTTCCCAGAAACTCCAAATCTTGAAACTCCTCTGAATGTATTTACTTTCAAATATATGAAATCCCCAACAGAAAATTCAATATGATGATGATGAGCATCAAAATACTGCTTCTGTCTATCTTGAGCTACATTCATTCGGTGCTGAATTATCTTAATCTTTTATGTTACATGAAGAATCAAATCTGATTTTAATATCCTATTTTCTCCAACATTATTCCAAGATAAAGGAGTGATACACTTTCTTCCATAAAGGGCTTCATAAGGAGTCATTCCAATACTTGCTTAAAAACTATTATTATAAGAGAATTCAATTAATGGAAGGTGATCATCTCAACTTCCTCCAAAATTTAATACACAAAGGCAAAGAAGATCTTCTAGTGTTTGATTCACTCTTTCAGTTTGTCCATCAGTCTATGGATGAAAAGCTGTGCTCATACAGAGCTAGGAACCAAGATCTTGATGAATTGCTTTCCAGAACTTTGAAGTGAATCTGCTGTCTCTATCAGAAATGATAGTTTTTGGAATACCATACAATCTTACTATCTCTTTTAGATAAATCTTTGCTAATTTGTCTACTGAAACCGTCTGCTTAATGGGTAAAAAGTGTGCTGATTTTGTAAGCCTGTCCATAATTACCCAAATAGAATCATTATTGGACTTTCAATGAGGAAATCCAGTTATGAAATCCATAGAAATATCTTCTCATTTCCATTATGGTATAGCTAGAGGTTGAAGTAATCCTCCTGGTTTCTGATGTTCTGCTTTTACTATGTTACAGGCTTCACACTTTGATATAAACTCAGCTATACTTTTCTTCATCCCTGGCCACCAAAAATGTGATTTCAAATCTTAATACATCTTATTATTTCCTGGATGAATAGAATATTTGGAATGGTGAGCTTCTTTCAATATTTTTGTGATGACCCAAGTTAGGTTGGTAAGAACTAAACTAACATCGGATGCATATTTTCGCAGGATCACATTGGCAGTTAGATAAAATAGTAGTTAACGAATATTCAAGCCATTCACATAAAAGAAACGATATTTATTCAATTTAAAGTAAAAACAACATCCAGAATTTATTACATGAAATTCAATATACATCAAACTATTAATCCTGGAAGGGGCAGTTATTTTCCCGCGCTACGCCTCTATACTATATCAACCGCCTCCAACTGTATCTGATCTGGCATTATAAAAATAATGTCTTAGTGCACATTCTAAATACAAAGGATATTAAAAATATACTTAAAGCATAGCGGAAGGTAAAGAAAAATGAGATAATATTTGCAGGAAAATACAGTGTGTTTCAAATAAAAGATAATCAGGTCACCTACAAAATAAATATTTTGTTCACATGCCAAATGTCAAAAGAAAAAGCAATAATTACATAAAAATCTATGTTTATGTTTATGTCTATGATATTATGAAGCAATAATAGTAGTTCTGTTGGGCAAAGCCAGAGCCATGAGGCTGGGTTCATATGCATTTAAGCATAAACCTTCACCTGGACCCACTTAAGGGTCTCAGATGGTAACGTGCATTTAAGCAACCTTCACCGGTGCCTCCCTCAAAGGCTCCAGATGGCACCCTTATAGCTCCCGAGGACTAGCCCCGTCCCTAACCTAATCATGCTCCATTTCGGAACCCTTCTTGCAACATTCACAAGACACATAAACATCATTCCATTTCTCTTACATCATTAGTAGTAAGAATAACATATTAAATATAAAATAGGTTCAAAGCGATGCATAAGCAGCAAATAAAAGTAAAAGCATATAAAGTAATATCCAGTGTACCTTTCGTATTTTGACTTAACAAAAGATTTACTCACAAACTTGATATATCTGCAAAAGTTATAGTTGGAATTCTATTAAACTTTGAAAGTGATGTTGTACTTTGAAAGTGATGTTGTATTTCAACGGATCTTATTTACTCGATATACTACCTATATCCTTTCCAAACCCTAACTTAATTCTTATAATTTAAAAGGTATGCTACCATAGTTCCTCTTAAGAGTCCTAAAATTGACTTAGATGTTTTAAAACATTACTAATATTATGTCAAATTTTTCAATTATTATTAATTACAAATCATATTTAACTCACCCAAATCCCATTATTAAAATAGTAGCACATGAATATTTATCAAACATAGGGTATTATAACTAATCGGAACATAATTTGTTTTACTACAAACCTAGTGAATTCAAAAAAA
Source organism: Gastrodia elata (assembly GCA_016760335.1). Classification (NCBI taxonomy): domain Eukaryota; kingdom Viridiplantae; phylum Streptophyta; class Magnoliopsida; order Asparagales; family Orchidaceae; genus Gastrodia; species Gastrodia elata. The sequence continues at coordinate 38,805,837 of CM028670.1, read as the reverse complement.
AAATTCAGAATTAATCTCAATTAAAAAGAACTGGTCAATTTCATTATATCAAATTTGTAAATTCATAAAGTCTTTATTATTATTGTTATTGTTAATATATATATTCATTTACATATATAAATATATGTAAATATATATACATATACATGTATAAATATATTTACATACATATATATATATATATATATGAACACATATACAGTTCCTTCTTACCTTAGCCGAGCGGACAAGCGCACAGATGAGCGCGGAATCGACGCGATACACAGAGGAGTCGGCGCTGGACGAGGTTGAGCCGAGCGGAACCAACGAGCAAGGGATCGGCGCAGATAGGGAGGCCGAGCGGAAGGGATCGAGCGCAAGGGGGTCGCTGTGCCGGGTCAAACGGTCGGTTGAGCGCAGGAAGAAGTCGGCGTACGAGCGGAAGAAATCGAGCTGCTTTGGCTACTGAACGTCGGCTCAGGTATGCTTCTTATGAAAGAGGGGGAGAGGCGAGTGGAATTGTGAGCGGTGAGGAGTCCAATTTCATACGCTCGGTTATATAGGGTGTGCGTGCGTAACGCATACCCGTTTGAACCGACCTGCCTCATCCTCAAAAACACCCGTAAATTTAGGGATAATGGCGTAACAGCCTTAATTTGCTTTTAATGGGGAATTTATTTAATTTTGTAACTGCCTGTTTCTAAAACTTTTTAATTTAGGTTTCAAAACTGAAAAATCGAATTTTCAACGGGAGTTTTAACGGGAAACCGATAATTGCGGGATATTTAGCGAATCGGGAATTCAATGTATACCTTATAATGACCTAGGGTCATTGCAACTTTAGATCTTAGCTCATCTTTATTAGGGATCCATATTCTAGATATACACCAAATGTTCTTATTTGAATCCAAATTCAGTTTTAGATGTTTTTATGATTGAATAGACGTAGATAAGGAGCTATATTCTTCATCAAGATGTTGAGCTTCTTTAATTTCATCCATTAATGAACATTTAATAGTCATTTGAAATCGATTAACATTTGATGATAATATGACTTCTAATTGGAGATCTTTTATTTCCTTGAGTAAGATAAGGTTAGAGGTCAAAATATGCAAATGTGATATTGCCTTTCGACTTTGTGCATCTGCTACTACATTTGCCTTGCCAGGATGTTATTGAATTGATAAATCATAGTCCTTTATTAACTCTAACCATCTTCGCTGCCTTAAATTTATCTCTTTCTGAGTAAAGATATACTTCAAAATTTGGTGATCAGTGAAGACTTCACATCTTACTCCATATAAGTAGTGTCTCCAGATCTTAAGTGCAAATACTATTGTAGCCAATTCTAGATCATGAACTGGATAATTTTTCTCATGAATTTTAAGCTGTCTAGATGCGAAGGCTATAACCTTTCCTTCTTGCATAAGAACACAGCCTAATCCAATTCCAGAAGCATCACAATAAATTTGATATTCTTTTCCTTCAACTGGAAAAACTAATATAGGAGCTGAGGTTAGACATTCTTTTAACTTCTGAAATGCAGATTCACAAGATGGATCCCATACATAAGGCACATCTTTTTGAGTAAGATGAGTAAGAGGAACTACAATTTGGGAAAAGTTCTTAACAAATTTATGATAATAACCAGCTAATCCCAAGAAATTGTGTATCTCTGTTACTGAAGTAGGTTGGAGCCAATCCTGAATTGCACTTATTTTGCTTGGATCAACTGACATTCCTTCCTTGCTAATGACATGGCCTAAGAAGGCTACTGATTGAAGCCAAAATTCACATTTTGAGAATTTGGCATACAGTTGATGTTGCCTTAATAAGCCAAGGTGATCCTAAGATGCTCTTCATGCTCCTTAGCATTCTTAGAATAAATTAATATATCATCAATGAAGACGGTGATAAATGAATCTAAGTAAGGCTTCATTATTTGCTGCATCAAATCCATAAAGTATGATGGGGCATTGGTTAACCCAAAAGGCATCACTAAGAATTCATAATGCCCATAGCGCATTCTAAAAGGAGATTTAGGAAAATCTTTATCTTTGATACGGAGTTGGTGATAACTAGATCTCAAATCAATTTTGGAAAATATTGAAGCACCAACTAATTGATCAATTAAATCATTAATTCTTGGTAACGGGTATTTGTTTTTAATGGTAACCTTATTCAATTCCCGGTAATCAATACATAGGCGCATACTCCCATCTTTCTTCTTAACAAACAAGACTGGGGCTCCCCAAGGAGAATTACTTGGTCTGATAAATCCTTTTTCAGTCAACTCATGGAGTTGATTCTTAAGTTCTTCTAACTCTTTGGGTGCCATTTTGTATGGAGCTTTTGATAAAGGATTAGTTCCTTAGTTTAAATCAATGCTGAATTCTACTTCTCTTTAAGGTGGTAACCCTGGAAGTTCTTCTGGAAAAATATCTACATATTCTTTCACTATAGGAGTTTCTTCTAGAGTTGTAGATTTAGCATCAGAAGTTGAGAGTAAAGTTAAGAATATGGGGTATTTCTTTCTAATAAACTTTTCAATCTTGTTTGTTGGAATAAGACTAATAACTGCCCTTCTTTGACCAATAAATTTCATCTTCTTGCTTCCATTGTATACATACACTCTCTTCTTTGCATAATCAATTAATGCTTTATTCTGACTCATCCAGTTCATCCCAAGGATAATATCAAAAGTGGTTATAGGGATGACAGTGAGTTTAGCTTCCCAAGATATTCCACTTATATTTATCTTACAATTACAAAAGACATTTATTTCTAAGAACTCTCCTAATGGTAAATTAACTATCAGTGCTGATGAAAGTTGTTCTACTGGTAATAAATGTTGTTGAACCAATTCTGATGCAATAAAAGAATGTGTAGCTCCAAAATCAAAAAGAAGTGAACAAGGGCGCTGGAATAATAAAATGGTACCTGTAACCACCTCAGGCTCATCTCTTGCCTCTTCTTGAGATAGATTGAATATTCTGGCCTGAGTTGGATTATTCCTTGTATTACTGTAAGATGCTATGTTATTTACTTGATTTACTGGTGGCCTTCCTTGACTCCATATAACTGCTTTGCCTTGATCTGGGATTTGATGTCTGCTTACTGTATAAGTAGCACGACAGAACTTTATTGAATGATTTGTTCTCCCATATCGGTGGCATTGACCTACACTGGTAAAACACTTATCTGTACTGTGTATTTTTCCACAAAATCTGCAAGTGTTTGGTGTTCTCGGAGCAGGTCCATTAGAGTTGCTTTGAATATTATACATCCTTCCTTGAGGTCTTGAAAATTGTTGCCTCTTAGATTGAAAATGGGGAGAAAAGGCTGGCCTCTTTGCTTGAAGAATACTATTCTTCTTGGGCTTCCATGAGTTTGGCCTTTTCCACCAGTTGAGCAAAATTTAAGGTCTGAAGGGGTGTCAAGATATGCTAAAAATTATTCCTTAATCCATTAAGGAATAAGTGACATCTGACTTCTTCAGTTGTAACCATTTCTGGAGCAAAACTAGCTAAGCGAGTGAATTCTTCTTCATATTCTGTTACTGTGTGACTTCCTTGCTTCAGGTTCAATAGTTCTTTTCTCATTGTCTGCCTAGCAGACTAGGGCACATACTTACCTAAAAATGCCTTTACAAATTCTTCCCTCTGAATTTCTTCTTCTAATTTAATCTGGAATGCAGTAGTTTTGGTTGTCTTCCATCATTTTTCAGCAGCTTCTGTCAGAAGATAAGTAGCTAGTGATACCTTCTGATCTTCAGAACTCTTAGCACATCTAAACTCTTTCTCTATCCTTTGAATCCACTCCTCAACTTGGTAAGGAGTTGCTTTTCCATTGAACCTTGGAGGCTAAAGTTTAAGAAAAACATGCATATATTCATTTACTGCCTTCTTCTGAATTGAAATAGGATTTGGGTTCTGGATTTGTTGACTGTTCATGAATTGTCTCATCATATTCATGAACTAGAGCATCTGATTTGCTCCACTATGATCAAAAGGGTAGACTACTTCAACGTTAAGTCAAACAATCTCATTATGGCTTGGGGTATTTTGAGGAACATTTTCCTCCTGAGATTGGTTGTTGTTGTTTTGATTATGGCTCTCCATAATCTGGAAAAATAATAAACTATACTTATTACGCTCTCCAACTTAAAATTTAACTACTAATAATCTAGTAACTGTATTCATATTGTTGGCTCTTTAATGAATCATTCTTTAAATTGTCTCAAACTTTGCTCTGATACCAATTCTGTGGCGACCGAGGACCGAAGTTCAAGAGTCTCAAAAGAATGATTCATACAATTAAAAACATACATTTTCTATATATAAAAAGAAAATAATATAATTAATGTTTACAACCCAATTATATATTTTTAAATATAGAGCCAAACATATATGAGATTACAACAGTTTAATATTTACAATAAGGATTAAATATTCACATTTTCTCGCTTCTTTATTTCTTCTCTTTATTTGGCAGATCTTCAAAGCTTTTTATTTTCAAAACATAAAAGATTCAGTTACCAGTCAGGTAGGAGTACGTAAATTGTTCTTATAAGAATAATTCTAGTATCCTATGATAAGCATAAATCAAATATGAAAAATAACTGAATATCTGTATAGCATTTATAGAAAAGCAAATTTTTCAAATTAAAGTATTGCCCTGCAAATTAGCTGTGAAATTCAATATAAAAAGAATGAAATAATTAATTTTATCAAAAAGCATTTGTAGCAATAAGTCAAGTCCGTAGACTCCTGAGCCCAAATGGGTAAACCCATATGCATAACCTGTAGGAAGCTTATCTCACTACGCGTCGGTAGCTTACTCAAAATAGGAACTGATGGTGTGTCTTTTCTCTAGATTTGCCCACTTCCTAAAAGGGATAAATCTCTCCATATAACTCGCAGGGGCTGCCAGCAGGCCCAATCTGTACAGATTCTCAATGTTGATTTCCATCCTCCAAAGGCAAACACCACAATAATAAATATCACATTTTATCTTTTTGTTACATACTAATTTGATAACATTCTTTTGCAGAATATAAGCGGTAAGCAGTTTAATAATGCTCAAATGAAAATAGCTCAAATAAAAATACTGAAATAAAACTTATAAGTAGATTTACGTACCTGACTATTTTAATACAATATCAACTAATTTAATTTCTTTGATCTGCCAAAAATAATTTAATTCATTAATTTAATATTTTTATACTTTTAATATGATTTGTAATATTAGGATTCTATAATGATAATAAAAATAAATATTTGAATATTTTATTAAGTTACTTAATTATTATGCCTTATAAGGTCAAATTGGGAATTTGATCTTATAAGGGCATATTAGTAATTTTACCCTTAATAAAATCTAAAATTTCTATTAGTTTATTGTAGATTATATCTTAAGGTTTCCATAGAACTTGAAATTGTCAAATTTTGATATGTATTGGCTAAGTTATAGCCAATATCATTTCTAGGGTTAATAATTAGGGTTTAATGTGATTAGTGAGTGATTAGTGTAATTAGTCATAAGATTTCTAAACTAATTATATAGCTAGGTTCTAATTTACTTTATGTGTCTTCTGGAACTAAAATTATTGAATTTGTATATTTAGATTTGTTAATTTTTACTAATTAAGATTTTAGAGTAATTAGGGCTAATTAAGAGATCTAACTATTGGATCCTATATATTTTTGTAGTTTACTGTAAATTAGGTTTTTTTTATCTAAATTGATATTTGGATCACCTAATTTGGAGCTAAATTGACTAACTTATAGCCATTTGAAGTTCTAGGGTTAAAGGCTTAATTAAGGTTAGGTCTTAATTGTAATTAGTCTAATTTTAATCCAAATAAAAAAATTAATACTATTAAAATATTCCTTAGGGTTTTCTAAGTATTTTGAGACCCATATTGGGTATATTTGGAATAGTGTGTGCAAAGTTAAGGTTAAATGATGTTTTGTGGCAATTTTCAAATATTCAAATATCCTCAAATATCATTAAAATCCTCATAATTTTCTGATTAATTTAGTATATTTAATTGTGTTAATTGAACTTTTAATTTGCAAGTTATTTAGATTTAAAGTTTAGGAATTATTTGAATTATATTAATTAATTTTTATATGAATTAATACTATTTATTAATTTTAATCATTATTTTTTATTAATATATCTGTGAATCATAACTTTGAATTAATCATTTTCTATTAATAAATATGTATTTTATTTATTTAAAATTATATTTATGTAACTATGTACTTTATAATATTTAAAGTTATGTTATAAGATTATATATTTATATATATAGTTATTTATGTATTTTATTAATTGCAGCTAACTTTTCAGACAGTTGTGGGTCCCGCCACCCCATGTGTCATCACTTAAATGGCCAAACAAAGCATGAGTGGTCCCGCAGCGACAGCCGATGCAACGACGGGTCCCACCTCAGATGTTGAGGAAAAGACAGCGGGGCCCGCCACGCTTCACGCGGCGTGAGCAGAAGCTGCCACCTCACGGGTTGGGTCCCATTATGCGGACGTGGCCAGATGTGAAGGGGAACGGGCGGGTCGAGTGCGGCACGAAGCCTCGACCCATGACCCTTCGTCTTCACACGCGAGGAGGCGCAGAGGGAGTTAGGGTTTGGCGATTTCAGCTTCAATCGAGCTCCTCAGGCTCGATCGAATGTTTAGGGAGTTCGATAGATGCAATAAAAGGATAAAACAATAAGCATACTATGATATGTGAGTTACATGTGCTTCAATCGAACCAGAAAAATTTGGAGTTTGGGTCGGTACCTTAGGGTTCTTAAGATCTCTCAATACGCACGATTGCATGACATATATTACTCGATAGATTCTTTTGGAAGCAAGAATAGGATGATATGAATCGAAGAAGAGGATTTAAGGACCGGATAAGCAGTGATATGCTAGGTGCGGGGCTTCTTGCGGCTGCGTGTCGCATTGGAGGACGCGTGACCTAACGCCGAAGGAGGAGAGCCCCAGGCCGTTAGATCCAATCAAACGATCAACGGCCCGGATTAAATCCCTCGTCAAATGGCGGGTCTGACCGTGGATCCTTTCGAACCGGGCAGTACCGATTCAAGCTTAACTGGCCAGTTAAGGAAAAAGGCGGATTGTGAAGATTTGAATTTAATATTTATATATATATTATTTAATTAATTTCAAGCCTTACTTTATTAATTAAATTTAATTAATTAAATATATTACAAAAATTTTCATTAAATCACTCCTAGCTAATTGAGAGGTTCATAACGCAACGGCATAATCGGATTTTTGGTCCGACAAGTATTTAATTATTTGAAAATTTTTCAGGTTTTTAAATAATATTAAAATATTTGTCAAAAATTTAACGACTTCTAAATGCTTTCAAAACTTCACCCCTAGCTAATTTAGGGGTGGTGAACGCAATAGCAAAGTCAAATTTTCAATTTGAGGTCAAAATTATTTAAATATTAATAAACAAATTTGAGAATAATTTCTGGTATTTTACAATATTAGAACTATTTCTGAGACTAAGGCTAGATCATATGTTAGATTTTATTTATTGGATAAAATGAGTTATTCAATGAATGAAACTTTGGATTTACTAGTTTCTAGATTTCTTAACTTAATTCTGATTATTTTAACTTTAGATTAAGAATAAGAGAATCATCCTATTAATTATGATTTTGCTTAAATAGAATTTGCCTTAATCATTAGATCACATTTAGATTAAAACCTAGATCTTAAGCTTTACTTTTAGATTATGTGGTTGAACCCAAGCTTGTGGTATTTAATTCATAATCCTTATCTTAGTAAGAACGTTTAAATTCATTAATTAGGACATCATGATTTATTACTTAATTTATAGTCATGCTTGATTGATTTAGATTAGAACCTGATTAGTTCTAATCCTTTTTAACTTATAAGGCCGTGCTTCTAAGTTACACTCGATAGTAAGAACTAGAGATCCTGAGCTTGTGTAATTTGGAATAGTTATAATGGTTTAAATTAGATAATAAATAATATCACTATGTTTAGTAGGGTCTCTTGCTCACTATTGAATTTTGTTGCTTAGGCATTCCTTGAACATATCATACAATAACATTGTTACATGAAAATGAAAACTTAGAATATTTAAGATAGCTTTGCATTAGGCTCAGTTATTAGTTGAATTTTGCGCATAGTACCCCAATGAGCAGGGGGAAGGTGAGATAATGATTACTTAACTTCACTCATTAAGGAGTGTGTTGTTAAATTGGAACCTGAATAGACTTGCAAACATGTCTAACTCTTTAGCTACTTCTGGAATTATTCACAGAAGTAAAGTAAATAACTAAAATATGAATTTGCATGTGTTAATACTGCCTCTCAGTTCAGTCATGTATATAGCCCTAGCCTCCTGGTTAACGTTAAGATATTTTGCGCCTTAGCCACTTATGTCCCTAAGATCCTTATAGCCCTAGCCTCTTATGACGCTAGAAAAATTTTATCGTCTTAGCCTCCTTATTGACGCTAAGAATCCTTTTGATTTCAGCAGGCTAGATTTAGCCTTCATTCAGTTATACTTTTCAGTTTACTTTTACTTCAGTCAACAATTTTACTTACATTACTTGTATATTATAAGATGTTAGATTTTTTGTTGCTTACTTATATATACCACAGTTGGATTGATTTTCTTTAAATCTGCATTTGTCATATGATCATTAACATATTTATGATGTAGTATTTTATTTCAGTATTTTATTTACTTTATCTATACATGTATGACTAGTCTTATTTTAACTTATTTTGGGATATGTATTTTGCCTCACTATTGCTTAAGTTATAAATATTATTATTTATAGATTTTCCCTTTTTATTGTATGCTTACTGCTTTTACTTTACTTTCTTTTGCTTAAAGTTTAGGAAAATTGTGATACTAATAAATGTATAAAAATTTATTAGCCTAAAATATATTTAGACAATTTGTCTAATAAGATTTTTCTTTTGCTGGATGGGGCCCTGGCATTGTTAAATCAATAATGTCAGAATCTGAGCAGTTTGGAGATCTAGTACCTGAGGAGGAGCCCTAACTGGAGGAGGCACATCAGAGTGGAGCTGAAGACATTTAGTTCCTTTTTATATTATTATGAGGATGAGTGATACTGTTACTTTTTTTTTGAACTTTAAGTTAATGATGTAATAATACAGGTACCCTTATGACTGCATTTTCTTTCTGCAGTATTATGTTTGAGCATTTTAATTTCATCTCTCATTGAATCATGGTGAAGTGGATGCATTATATACTTACATTTTATTTGCTTCCGTGCTTTGTACTTGTATTGATTTAGTGACTGATATTATGCATTCATTCTGTACACACCCTTACATTATTAGTGGATTGTGGTTCCTACCTAATTCAATGATAAGTGAGGGATTTGCCAGAGTGGCATGCCTCCCTTTAAGTATAATCTTGTGGATTATGGGGCGGGGCGCCATAGTGTGCTTATGCAATAAGTCCATATTATGGCATTTTCTTCTAGATAATTGAAGATTAATGAAAAGAACTATCTAGTTTATGATATAAATTTAGCTGCAATATTTTTTGCTCTTAAAATTTGGAGACAATACTTGTATGGAGTAAAAAGTGCAAAATCTTTATTGACCATCAGAGCTTAAAGTATATCTTCATGCAGAAAGAAAAAATTTAAGAAAATGAAGATGGCAGGAACTGATTAAAGACTATAATTTGTCAATCAATTACCACCAGAGAAAGGAAAATGTTGTAGTCGATGCTTTGAGAAGAAAGGGAACAATTATCTTACACTTGTTAACTTCTACTCCATCATTGCTTAGATAAATGAAAGTGTTACAACTGGAGGTGTTATTACCTTCAAATGCCATTCTCTATCAGATGAACTTGGAGTGCTCATTAATTGATAAAATCAAAGCAACATAAGGAAAAAGCAAGACCTATTCCCTTTTAATTGCTTCTATTAAGGGAGGAAGATGATCAAAATTGAATATAGATTCAGAGGACTACATTTGGTGTGGACCCATAATTTAGGTACCTAATGAGTTTGAGTTAAGATCCAAATTGTAAAAGGAGTCTCATCATTCCAAATACACTCTCCGTCCAGGGAATAATAATATGTACCAATATATGAAGAGTCACTTTTGGTGGCCAGGGATGAAGAAGGATATCACCGAGTTTGTGTCATAGTGTAAATCTTGTAATATCATCAAGGTTGAACATCATAAGCCTGGAGGATTATTATAACCCTTGTCTAATATTTAATGGAAATAGGAAGATATCTCTAAGGATTTCATTATCATTTTTATTCATTCTTGATAGGATAATGATGTGAATGGGTCATTGTGGATAGGCTGACAAAATTTGCACACTTTCTACCCATATGGTAGACAGATCATATGGACAAATTTGCTAAGCCTTAGCTCAAAAAAATAGTTAGATTGCATGGCATCACAAAGGCTATTGTATCAGATCATGATAGCCGCTTTACATCAAATTTTTGTCAGACCTAGGTTAACAACTCTGTCTAAGCACAGCCTTTCATCCTCAAATAAATGTGCAAACTGAATGAGTAAATCAAACATTAGAAGATCTTCTTCACCTTTGTGTTAGATTTTAGAGGTAGTTGGGATGAACACCTCCCATTAATTGAATCACTTACAGCAATAGTTTTCAAGAAAGCATCAAAATGGCTCCATATGAGTATTTATATGGGAAAAGATGTATCATCTCATTGTCTTGGAATGACATTGGTGAGGAAATATTATTGGGATTAGATCTTGTGATTCAAGCTATAAAACAATTAATATAATTCAACATTAAATAAAGGCAGCCCAAGACAGACAAATATAATACTTTGATTCTAGTCATTATCACATTAAGTTTGCAATGGGAGACTTTGTGTATCTGAAGGTTAGTTTGTACATGGGAGTTTTAAAATTTTGAGTCTTTGAAGCCCGTTTGAAATTTTGAAAAGAGTTGGGTCCATTACTTATCAACTCAAATTGCCTCCACATTTAAGTTTGATGCATAACATCTTTCATATCTCATCCTTATGAAAGTACTTGTCAGGACCAACACTGCGAATTGAAGTAGAAGTAATAAACATACAACCAAATCTCAATTTTGTGATTGAACTTATAGAATTTCTAGATCCAAATGTAAGAAAATTGTGTAGCAAATCGATTCCCATGGTGAAATTGGAATAGAGGAAATACTGAAGTAAAGAAGCAACTTGGGAAGAAGAGTCTAGTATGAGTAAAAAATTTTCTCAACTATTTACCTATGAATTGTAAGTAACTTGAATATTATTTTCTTTCTTATCACTTGTTGGATTAGTAAAATTTCAAATTTGATTATCTGGATGACATCCTCTTAAGTTGGGGAGAATATAAAACTCCAAAATTTTGAGTTAATAAAATTAGTATTTAGTATCTTAATTAATTTGAGTAATCTATTAATTATTTTTGAAAAAGAAAGATATCAGGTTGTTAAATATACTTTTAGAGAATTTTGAAATTTTTTGATAATTTTTCCATAAGAGAATTTTTCCCAGTTCTTTTATAATGAATTTAAATAAAAATAATTATAGAAAATTATTAGAGTATTAAAATTGAAATATTTTTGAATTTTTGAATTTTACACTATCTAATTAGCTATCAATAAAAATTTTATAAGTTTTGGAGCTAAATGGCTGATTTATGCTAAAAATACCTTTAAAATTAAATTAATTAAATAATTGAATAAATTTAATTTAAATAAAACTAATTGGTCATTAACGGTGACGGCAAAAGCTGTTAAACTGTGTCTGAAGCTGTCTGGCATTAAAGGCGGATTCAACCGATCAAGTCATTTGCTGTGAAACTAATGGTGCAGAACGCGCTAGCGATGTGACACCATTAATGGTGAAAGCGACGGGTGCACAAGCGTTCACGATGACGGCGAACTCGATTTTGGCCAACTTTAAACTTAAATTATGGGTCAACCACTTGGCTAAATTGGACAATTCTGGTATTTATGGATTCCTCTCACTGAGATATATATTTTGGAATCTTTAATTTGAATTTTTGAGGTACATTTTTTATTAATTTAGAGAAATATTAAGATTTTGTTTTTGATGAAATTAGACAAAATTAGGCCATGATTTTTGGGGCTTTTGTATTTAAGCCACCTAATTAAAAGTACCAGTTGATACTCCATAGAAATTATTCTCAATTAAGGATGAATTTAAGTCAAATTATTTTAAGCTATCCAAATTTTGCCTTGATCAAATCTACACTATTGAGTCTTTATTAAATCCTTATAAGCACTCATAGACGTTCTAATCCTAATTAGAAATAAAACTTTCTTCTTCAATTTTTTTTTTACCTCTACTTGAAAGTATTTGTCTAATCCCATACCCCTTCATCTTCTCCAGCTCTCCAGACCCCAAAGGCTTCATCCCTAAGAAAATCCCATGACAAGGAGAATATTTTGGAAGCTCTGAATCACCTAAGAAAGAGGATCCAAGCTACACTCTTTCTTAAATCGTCATCAAATATTTTTTTTCCAAGGTAACTATTATATTATCTCTATATCACTTTATTTCTCATATTTTATTTTTCCCTTGAAAAAAATTATTAGATAATGATTTATGTTATTTACCACTTAACACATGCACAATAGACATTTTTCCTTATATTTTTAAGTTTGCATGATTTTCATTTAGTGATTTTTTAAAAATATGTTGCGGTGCCCCGCCCCCAGGTCCACAATCATTAGACTAAGGGTTGTGTACCACTCTAGCAAATCACCCACTTATCATTAGATTAGGTATAATCTCTAATCCACTAATAAGGGAAGGATGTGCTCATGATATAAGCATGGAAAATCAATCACTAAATAAATAACATCTCAGAGTGTGGAAGCAAGAAAGGTAGAACAATACATCCAGTTCCATTATAATAAAGATATGACATACAACTCAAAATAAAATAGTGTAGTAAAAAAAAAACAATATCTGAATTATTACATCAACTTTAAATAAACTAAAATGAAAGAAAAATATTGCTCATCCTTACTAAAGAAAAATACAAATTATAATTCTTCAACTCTGGACTAAAGCTCCTCTTGAATTTGCTCTACCGCAGGTACCGAATCCTCCAACTGATCAGAGTCTGATATTATCGGTTTCACAATGCCAGGGTCTCAGCCAATAAAAGAAAATTCTTATTAGATAATTGTATAAGTACATTTTAGGCAGAATATTTTTACATGAATTATTAATGTTATCATTTATATATACAAACCAAAATAACTATCTAGCATAGGAGCAGTAAGTATAAAAGGAACATGATAAGTTATAAATACGGTATTTATAACTAAGTAAAAACTGAAGCAAAAAGGCACACCTCAAGCAAACTAAATATGGACAGGCATACATATATAATGAAGTAAGTAAAAGTACTTAAAGAAAAGTTTAATCCTAAATGTGTTGATGATCATATGACATATGCTGATTTAAAAATAGTAAATTTGAAAGTGGTACATATAGTAAGCAGCAAAAATCTAGCATCCTATAAATATGTACAAGTGAGCAGGTAAGCAAAAATACAGCTGACTGAAATAACATGCATCAACAATATAGTAAACAGTAAACTGAAACTAGAACAGGTATGTACAACTACCAAATCAAAAAATTGGCCAATCGAGCCTAGACAGAAATTCCCAAAGCCTTTCTGGGCTAGGGCAGACAGAATAGAATAGCAGGACTAAAGAGGTAGTAAATACAAATACAAAATCTCTTAGTTATTTTACTTTTGTTTCTGTGGACACGTCCATAAACAGCTAAGGAGTCAAGCACATCTACAAGACTATATGGGCTCTAAGCTTAACACACACTCCTCAATTAGAAATGTTAAGCATCCTTATTACTCCTTACCCTTATCCATTAGGGTAAATGTGCACCAGAACCTACCAGAATATACTGAACCCATGGCAACTGTTATCCTAATTATTCAATGATTTCATTTCATGCACAAAGTTTTCTTACATGAAATGTTCAAGAAATTAAGCACAAAATTCAAAGAATGCGTAGCATAAAACCAAGTAGTAAGCAAGGGACTCTTTTAAACATGGTGATACTGTTATTGTCTAATCAAACCATTCTATCTATTCTAAGTTACACAAATTCAGGATCTCCAATTCCTACTATCTAGTATAATTTAAAAGTACATCCTTATAAGTTAAAAAGATTAGAACTGATCAGGTTCTAATCTAATTCAATCAAGTACGACTACAGGCTTAAGAAATAAATCACAATATCCTAATTTGATAAATTTAGATGTTCTAACTAAGATCTAATCAAAAATGCCATGAGCTTGGGCTTAATCACATAATTCAAAGGGTACAATCTAAGAAATCTATAGTTATATTAAGAGTGAACTATAATTTAGAGCAAATCTTATTAAGCAAAGTCAAACTTAATATGATGATTCTCCTATCCTGAAGCTAAGGTTGAAAGATAAAATAATTAGAATTAAGTTGAAAATTCTAAAAACTATCAAAATCAAGGTTTCACTTATTGGATAACCTATTTACTCAATGAGTGAAGTATAACCTTATTTTTTAGTCCTTCTTTTAGGGAGGGAAATCTTAAGGAATTAAGATGACTTCTCAAGCACTAATCTTAACTAATCTTGATTGAAAGCTTATTTAAAAGATTAGAAGGTTTAAAGAAGACATGATGTGAGGCGAATCTCACATCATGAAACTTAATACTTATTTATTTTACATAAAAAGGAAGGATATTATTCAACTTGCAAGTTATATTAAGGTTATCTTTGGATAAACCTAGTTTAAAGATCTCATACATTAAATACATCTCATTTCTAAGTAGAGTTGATTTAATATTTTATTAAACAACAGCATTAAATTTGGAAATTCAAGAGATAACAGAAAAATTTAACAAAGAAACGGATAATATTATAATATAAGAGAAATTAAATATGTGAGCAAAAATGGATTATCACATGATTATTTAAGCATTTATAGGGGTGCAACAAGCTAACTACAGATAACCATCAGTCTTTACCTGTTTTAAAATTAAATAAGAATATGCGCAATTTGAGTAGCACAAACTAAGACGATGCTATCATCGTTAAGCTTAATTGTGTTTTGTTGCTTATTTTTGTGCGTTGATTTTAATATTGAATATGTATTCTATACGAGGTGGTTGCTATTGCATTTGAAGTTGTTGCATTTGTACATATGCTCATAGATATTTAGTTTATAGTTACATACCTATAAACTTAAAGGCTTAATCTAATTCTTGTATATATTTAATATATTTTAAATTAAATATCTTCATTATTTCCAAATGCTAACCAGCTGTATAATCAAGCATGGACGTTTGTTTACTTTATTTTTAATTCTAGCACTACCCAATCATGCAGTAGCACTAATTTCTTCTCTCCAAATATTAAAATAAACAAGCAAATAAGATTATAATATTTTTTTTTTTGTAAATATTAAAAGTTGGGTGCAATGGCTAGATATATTAAAAGAATGTCATGGATGAATAGAAGAAAAGTAAAGCTAAATGTTAATGTTTGAATTTAGAGTGTTCAACCCATAATTACTAAGTCAGGGGTTGGGCATAAGTAGATTCAACTAAAGAATAAATCGAAGCAGGCACTGAAGCTAAATCCGCAATAGAGCGAGTAGCCGCCGGGCTTAAGTAACATTGAATAACATTTCAAATAAAGAAGAAAATCTAAAATCTGCGCCTGAACATAAATTATAAAGCAAATAATAAAAAAAATAGTTTACTAAGCTTATATGACAAATTAAATATAAATTTAGATTTCTTAAGAGAAAATCTAAAATCAACAGTAGGCCTAACTTAATTGCAATGATATCATCACTTAATGGAGGTCAATACAACAGATAATAAAGAGTAATGAATGGAATTAGATTTAAGCTTAGATGTCTAAAATAAAATATATAATTTTTTCACTAATATCTATCTTATACAACCGATAGTGTCCATTTTTTTTTGTAAAATCAGATTATATCACTTGCGAGTTGTAGCTAAGGATATATTAGACAGTATATCGCCTACTCAGACATTCTTCACAATAAATCTAGCGACCAAAGAAGAAAATCATGATGAGCTGATTTATTTCATTTCTAAAGAAAATTCGCATTATTTTTCTAAGCCGATTTAACAAGACAAGTAACTATAATATGAAAATTTCTAAAAAAAAATGCTATGCCATTATATCTAACTTGGTTACTGTTAAAGGAGAATCAAAGAATGCACGCAATATGGTATTATGTCTAACTTAGTTACAAATCAAATTATTGAAGAATAGAATGAATTGTTGCATCAAGGAAGACAGAATGATGAGGTCTTTAACCTACAGCAAGAACTATATGATCAGCTTTCATACATCAACAAATAGTTCAAGTTAGATCTACACCATGAAAGAAAATGTGGAGTCAAATATTTTGCTTAATAAGACAATATTGCATATAGTCGTAGATATCAAGACTCAATAAAGAAACGAAATGCTAGTAAATAAAAAATACATGAGCAAGATTGAGATATCCGATTAAGAGCGTAAGAAAAGTCTTTTTGTAAAATCAGATTATATCATTTGCGAGTTGCAGCTAAAGATATATTAGATTAAATGGAGATAATATATCGCCTACTCATACATTCTTCACAATAAATCGAGTGACCAAAGAAGAAGATAAGGGTGAAGGGAAGTACCTTGACAGCAAAGCTAGAAGAAGGAGAAAGGGGCTCAGCCAGCCAGCTTCGACCATGGAGGGCTTCGGCCATCGCTTCAGATTGGAAAGGAGGTGGTGCTTAAAGCCTTCGGCTTTAAGGAGATAGAGGACGGAGGTTGCGAGGGAAAATGGTGGAGGCTCCAAGGAGAGGAGGACGTGTGGCGGGAGAAGAGTGTGGGGGCCCCCGTACTGGCAGTACGGAAGTACGGTGCTCCAACTGTGGCAAATCCCCAACTTAAGTAAAGTTAGGCGAACCCAACTTGCCTTAAGGCAAGGACTTGTCACCAAGTGCTATAACATTCATCAATATAAATATCAAAGTGGCGGAAGCAATATAAAAATAGGGTAACATCCATAAGCATACATAGCAGGAAATGAAAATGCAATATAGTAACTCATCACAATGCAGAAAGTAAAGTACATCCAGAAAGTTTAATTATTACAAGCTGAAATGAATAATTAAAAATGAAAGACTCCCGTCCTCACTGGAATCAACAAGACAAAACTAGCTAGACAGCAGCTGGAAGGTCCTCCTCCTGAACTGGCTCCTCCTCAGCGACACTGCCGACGAACAAGTCTGAATCTGACATTTATCGGTATCACAAATGCCAGGGCCCCAGCCAATAAGAGAAAAAGGTTACAGTTAGATAATTGTCTAAGTACATTTTAGGCTAATTTAATGATCTGAATATTTATGATATCACATTTAAATTATTTTAACATGCAAGCGTTTAAAAGGTGCGGCAAGCTGTACAAGGAAAGGAATACTATAAACTATCCATCTATAGCGTTCAACATGTATGTGAGATAACATACCAAGTCACAAAAGTAAGTAAGGTAAAGCTAAAGCAAAAGAAATTGCAACTACTGCAATAAATCTGATCCTAATATGATTATGATCATAGTGAACATGCTGAGTATAAAAGAACACAAGAACTGAACAAAATTCAGAAAATCTAACATCCTAAACATGCCATTTATGCTTATATAATTCATAATAACATACATATAACATACAGATTAATATAAAGCAAGGTCACTGAGACATGTGAATAAAAACAATAAAATATGAAGCAAGGAACCACTGAAACATGTGGTAAAGCTAACTGAACTACAAGCAAAAGCCACTGAAACATGCGGCAAAACAATACAACGGTACTGAACTGAACTAAAGTAGCAATAGGCCTAAGCTATATTATGCCATCCCAGCCCGAAAATCATCAAAATACCCAGCCTATAGGCCATCCCCATTCCTCTTAGAGGCCTAGGTAACTTCCATACTGCACTGAATACTGGAGGTGACAATACTATACTCAGAACCTAATCTACTAACTGAAAGCACTACAAAAACACTTAACTGAAATGATACATGCTTTACAAATTCTAACTTAGGATGTATCATCCATATCCTAAGTGTTCCTATTATGCTCAAGGAATAAAGCTCAAATACAAGGTATGCCAAAGCAATCTAGTCAAAGTAAGCAAGAGACTCAATCTAGACTTATGTGATATCCATGGTTATCTAATTTATCCAACTAGCTATTCTGAGACATTTACTAGCTTAGGATATCCAATATCCAGCTCTTAAGTAAATTCTCAGATGTACGACCTTAAGATTTATATTAGAACTTAACAAATTCTAATTTAGAATCACAAGATGACTATATAGTTTAAGTAAGCAAATCAATGACCTCATTTCATGAATATTTCACTTTCTTACCCAAATCTTGATCAAATAAATCAAGATTTAAGAACTTAGAACTTAAACCCTATGTTGAGTTCAAATTCTTAATCCAAGGTGACAATCTAAATGGGATCTAAGTTTCTCACTTATTACCCAATTTAAAGGTAAGAATCCTATAAGTTGAAAGATTCAGGAACTAAGATCTTTAGTGAATGGCTATTCTACTGATTATAAGATAAAATAATCAATTAAGAACTTGAGAATCTAAGATCTATATTCAATATTTAAGATAATTTCATTATCTTATTGATTGAATCATCCTATACCCACATGGAAGGTTTCAGGGGGTTTAAATAATCAATCATTAGAGAATTTCAATTGGAGGTGGTTTGATTCAAATTGAAGATCTAAGTCTAAGATCTAAGATCTGAAGATCTGAAGTTTGATCACTTTAGACTTATAATTAGAGTTTTGACTTGAGAGTTTTCAATTGTGATTTTCCTTGGAATTTAAGTTCATAAATAACTATAAGGAGCTTATTAAGGTTAGAATTGACAATTCCAAGTTTTATATTAACATTAAACCCATATTGATCTTCTTAGGTTACTTAAAATCTAAGGGTCTGAGTTTTGATCACTTTAGATCTTAAGCTAAGATTTTACTTAGACATTTCCAATTACTTTTTTTTTAACACTTAAATCTTGAGTTATCTTAACTAACTTATTAATGAGGTACTTGACCTTTTTCAATTGTTGGATTTAAAGTTTAGGAACATATGATCTTTATAAGGAAAACTTAAGATCTAAGTATCTTAATTAAGGATTTAATGAAGATCTCATGGATTCATGATCACATTAGCACTATTACTATTCTAAGATTTCAGAGAACATTTTCAATCTACCTTAGGATAGTTTACTGAAATTTTCAATCTTTAGGGAACACTAATCATATTTTAGTCAAAATGATGAAAATGCCCCTCTTAAGGCTAAAATTGGGATTTTAGGGTTTAATTGCCCAAATTTGTTCTAATCTATTTTAATGTATTTCATATTACTTAATGAAGTGGGAAACACCTTTAATTTAGGTTTTGATGACCTAGATGATCATAATTAGCTCTAATCACTTAATTAAGCCACTTAGAGTGATTAGTGAAATTAGGGCATTCTAGGGCAATCCAACCTTACACTTAGGTTCTACTATACTTAATATGAGGTTAGGAACCATCCCTACCCAAATCAGAGGCTTAGTTAAGGTTTAATTCACTGATCCTTGATTAGGGTGATTAATGAGTGATTAAGAAAATTAATTATCCAAAATTAGTTTTAAGGGTCTGGAATTGTTCCTTAAGGTACAAGGAGCAATCAGAGCCCTTAAACTCATAGATTGGATGCTTAGGTGATTTTATATAATTTATTTAAGAATAGAGAAGTTTTGGCAAATATTTTTAAATCCAATCATTGGATCTGAAATTTTATTTTATATTCAGATTCCTTGAATTCTTCTGATTCAAATGGTATATTGGATCATACCATTTGGATCTGAATAACTAAAGTTATTTAATTAATTCATTCTGTATTTTTAATTAATGCATAACCATTAAAAATACACTCCAATAATTATTTAATTAATCGCGGCCCAAAATCAGAACCGCGCGGGTCAGAGACTCACCCGACCCAGACCCGCGACTTCGTCTTCTTCCTCTCGATGGGTCCCGAGCCCGTCAAATTTCAAAGCTGAAATTCTCGGCGCTCCGGCGACGGCAGGGGCTCAAATCTATCCCTACACGTTCCGTGAGTCGAGACGCGTCGATTGGACCAAGAACCCCCATCTGGATCCCTCTGGATCGATGGGGTCTTACTCACCCGAGACGTTTCTTCTGCGAGACGTCTCAGGTCACCTGTGAGGGGGAAATTCTCCTCACAGGGACCTCAATTTGCTGAGATTTTGATCCCTACACACTCAGGGGGACTAGATGCATCGAAACCCCAACCTATCATAACCTGAGGCACAGCCAATCGCTGGGTCCTTGCTCAGACTCAGCCATTGGCTCGCTGGCTAGCTCAGTCGATCGATACGATTGACTCGAGCTAGCCTAGCCCCAGGCGACAATCGCATTGGATTCCTAGGTGGCTAAGGTTGCTTAGATGACAAACAAGGCTCATCCAGAGGACAGGAACAAAGCTGAGCTGAAGAAATTTTAATGGGGGAAAGGCTGTACCTGACTTCGAGTTACCGGACTAACCGAGGAGAATTGGAGTGTCCTTAAGCTTCCTAGTCAGTAGACGAAGCTCCACAGGGGGTCTGAACACCAGATGGGCCCTCAATCAGCAGTTCGAGCTTCGGAAAATGCCTGAATTTGCCGAGGAAGACGGGAGCTCCAGAGGCTTTAATTGGAGAAATTGAGGGTTCACAGTGAGCAAAGGGACTCACTGTGAATCACTGGGGGTATTTATAAGCCTGAGGGAGCTATGGGGTGGCTTCCAGAGCTCTAGCAATGGCGAGAAGGCTCGGGCCGAAGGAAATTGCTCGGGCCAACGCTAGGGGCAATTGGGGAAGAAGGCAGCCGGCCAAACAGTCGCGCCGAGGGCAGGAGAGGAAATTCAGTGAATTTCCTGTACTGCCACGCGCAAGGGAGAGATCCCGCTGTCGGGGGGGGGGGGACCAGGCACAGATGGGCGAGGCGAGGAAGACGATCCACAGTGCTCGGGTTCGTCTCCGCCGTCTGATGGAGCCACCATTGGGGATAGACGGTCTGATGCGGCTTCTATTTAACCGAACCGTGGATTAAAGCCCAAGCGTCAGATCTGAGATACCGATCGGGCGGAGGGGATTAGATCACGGTGCGCGGTATGCGAGCCGTTGGATTAGACGCGCTGAGATGCGTGCTATCGCATCGGGTGGCTTATATGCATGCGCCGCTGTCGGGACCCCGCAGCGGATCTGCTGCGGTCCCGACAGCAAATTCCACTGTTTTAATTTTAATTAAAATTTAATTTAAAAATAAATAAAATTAATTAATTAATATATAATTATCCTTAAATATCCTAAATCCAAATTATGACCAAATGAGCTCCAAAAATTCCCAAAAATTCACCCTTAGCTAATTTGGGTTTGGGGAATTCAAAAATAAAATTAGATTTTGATTTGGAGATCAAAATAATTTAGGCATTCTCAAGGTTTAAAAATAGCCAAAAATACCAAATTTTCCATTTTAGCTCCAAATGATTCCAAACTTCTAGGGTTAAATTCAAATGATCCATTCAGTCTGATGGAATCAAAATTAGAATTTAGTTTAGCTTAATTAATCTAGTTTTACCTAGGGTCACAACCTAGGGTTGTTACAAACAGGCGAGCGATCGAACGATTGGGCAGAACGAGAGGAGGCTCTGTCGCTCGATTTGGTGAATGGGGCGTATGGCGTGCGATTATGGATTCTATAGAAGAAGAAAAGGGAAATGATTTTATTTATATGATATTTTTAATTTAATTAATTTAATAGTTAATTCCATGATTATTTATTAATTGATTTTGATTAATTGAATGATTTTTAAAAATCTCCAAATATTCACCCCTAACTATTTGAGGGGCGAGGAACGCAACAGTAAAATCGGATTTCGATTCCGATCAGTATTTAATTTTCTCATTTCTGGGATATTTAAATATTATTAAAATATTTGACAAAATTTTGACGACTTTCGATTGACACGACGACATCGCCCCTAGCTAATTTGGGGGCAAGGGGCTCAATAGCGAAGTCTGACTTTTGATCTGATGTCAAAATAATGAGGTCAATTTTTAAGTTTCCTAAAATTTTCAAATTCAAGAAAATGATCCATTTGACTCTTGATTTGGACTAGGTCTTTATGGTGAACTCCTAATGACTTTCTTAGTGCACTAGGATAGAGATTATGACTGAAATTAGTCCTAATTAACTGTGGTAACAATTTGAGTTATTACATATTCTCATATATATTGATAATAAATCACTAAGAGACACCTTACCTTAGTTTTACATTTAAGATGTTCAAAAATCACTTTAAAGTTGAGAAAAAAATTCTATTTTTAGTTAAATATTTTTCTGAAATTTTTATTTTTCTTTGTCTACTTTGGAGAGCTATAACTTTTCAACCATTATGATTTGAGTGCTGTAACTTTGTATATTTACTCTCCTATATTTTGTGAACAATTTCATAGAAGATCTTACTAGTATATGTGTACTATAAGGTCTCCCTTTAGACACACAAACTTTAATAAACACCAATTGAAAGCTAGAAAGATATTTTTGACAGATTTTTATATTTTTCTTACTATGTTGTTGTTATCATAACTTTTAATCTAATTATTGGATTTAGCTAGTTTTTGGAATGATTACTCTATGTTATATTATGAACAACTATACTGTTGAATACAAAATCTAATTTTATTATTTAAGTCTTCATATTTAGGTCCAAAATTTAAAAAATAATATGATTATTTCTTAAGAAATTTTAGAAGCCGTCAACATTTTTCTCAAGCTTTGCACATTCACAATTTTTAAAATACTTTGAACGAGTTGCTTAAACTTGGCATGCTTCATCTCATATCAATTAAGAACAATTTTCATTTAGATATCAATAGATGAGAATATCATTTAGACCTTCATTTAAGTATTTAAACTTCACTAAAAATTATAATCACATCAACTAACCAATTTTAGGATTTTCACATAAATTTTGTAATATTGACCCAAAATATTTATATTATCATTTCATAAATTTTTAAATAGTAGATTAATGTATAAGAATTAATTTTTAACAAATTTATATAACAAAAATTTTGCAGAGTAAATGAACGGATTATGTACGTAAAATTATTTTAATTCTATTATTTCTAACATTGTTTAGACTTACTTTAAATATATATAACTATTGCATGTACACTAGTCTTTTGCTATGTTAAATTGCATTTTCACTTTTCATAAATATTTGTAATAAATATATATGATGAGAGTCTTTGGAGGTAGAACAAAACTAAATTTGTATAGATAAGATTTGCCAGCAACCTATGAAAAAATAATGGAGATCTAGTCCACTAAGAAATGACAGAATATTCAGAGAAAATACTCACCAAAATAATATTTATGTGAACAATTATTGTAGGTAATTGTATACATTCCTAGAATAATTTCAATACTAATATCTGAGTCTCCCAGTATCCCAAAATAATATATTTAAGTCACATAATAATTTATGCTAAGTTTTTTCATTCATATCAATTTATAATTTATGCTTTGAAATAATTTAAGCCGCTTGAGCATTACAAGTTAGTTATTGTTGAAATTAGCATAACCCTCAAATTGTAATAATAATGTTTCCTTTACAATTTATTGTATTGATTTTATAATCTATAAAGAATGCTAGAAATTAATATTTTTATATGCTCTACTTACTCTTGCTTGGTTGACAATATTGATAATTAATGCAGGTCATGAGAATTAGAAGCGGAAGCTAACTTGATTGCAATATTTATAAATGATTCTATTATCAAGAGTGAGATTAAGACTCATTTTTTAAATTGTATATCATCTTATATTTATTTTAGTTAAGATAAAATATATAACTTTAATTTAAATTTCTGGCCTATGATATATGGATATTATTTATTTAATAATTTTGTGATGAATGTTTATTTAATAATTTCTAACTTTCGTGCATAACATTATTTGATTGAATATTTGCTGATGTGGCATCTAGTAAAATTTATATAATGAGATTTGGGCATCATTTCAATATAAATTTTATAAATAATATTTGTATTATTTTAATGTAAATAAATAAATATTTATGAAATAATGTCCAAATCCTTTTGAATGGACTTTTTTAAATGTCACATCAACAAATTTAAATAGCAATTTTCTTTCTTTTTATTAGCATTGTTGCCATCGGATCTTATACGTCGATCCAACGATGTATAATTCACGTGTCATTTTATAATATTTAGTCGTTTAAATTAATTACTAATTTTAAGAAAATTTAAATTAATTTTAATTGTATCTTATAAATATTTCATCAATTTTAGCGCAATTTTTTTTTTAATTTTTGTTTGAATTTAATTTAGAAATATTGAATCAAAAAATAATAAAATTTTACTTTTTAAAAATATATATTAATTTAAATATACTTTTATTTTACTTTTTCGTTAATTAATAAATAAAAATTCATAATTGGAAAATTTTCCAAATTCAACAAAAAATTCTCTAAATTTATGATAAATATTCAAATATTATTTTTCTAGAAGAATAATGAATTTATATTTAACTAAAATTTTCTTATTTATAAATCTAATGACCCTTTCAATTTTAAGAGTTATTACTAACTAAAAACAATGATAAGAACATCCCAAATATGCCATTTCACATAAAATATGGCTATTATGATGTTTTGGTCATGACATTTGATTTGACAAATGCTTTATCAATCTTCATGACTTCATGCAAATAGTGTTCAAGCTATAGTTAGAGCAATTAGTTGTTGTCTACATTAATGACATCTTGATTTAGTCTAAAACTCAATATGAGGCTAGAGTTCACTTACATATGCAAAATTCTAAAAATATGAATTTTGGCTAGAGTCAGTAGTCTTTCTTGGACATATACTCAATTCATAAGGCATACAAATATATGATAAGAAGATTAGTGACATTTATGGCTGACCTCAACCAACAATTATTATCAAGATTAAGAGTTCCCTTGTATTAACTAGTAATTACATATTTATTAATGGATTTTTCCAAGTCTATGCCCCATTAACAAGCCTTACCAAAAAAGTTATCAAATAGTTATATGATACTGAGTGCAAGCAAGATTTCCAAGAAGTGGAAGATGCACTCACGCTAGCATACATGTTAGTCATACTTGGAGAAAGAGAGGCCTATCTGCTATTTAATAATGTGTCACTCCATGGATTATGTAGCATTTAGACGCAAGAAAAGAGAGTGGTTGCCTATATGGTGACCTGCCGCTGGGTCAGCATAGCTAATTCAGCATTAGGTCTTCACTTCTCAGGATCATATAAGGGTTTAGTAATAGTGCATTTAGAGATGTATAAATTACACATTTTCACATTTATTGCAACATTCAAAAATACCAGTATAATAAAGGAAATATATTTATAACATTGTTTTATAAAATCTATTACACACTAAGTAAAAATTTAAACCTTACAAAAAATAAGTATCTGAGTATGCATTTAGTTGCTCTATCCTGCATCAGCTCCTCCTCTAAGAATTGATTTAGAGATTTCTCCTGATCTACCATATATATTATAATAACCCAAGGTTGTTACCTAGCTTAATTTAAGCCTAATCATATTATAATTATCATTCCACTAAGTTCATCTAGTCATTAGATCCAAACCCTGAAGGTTTGGAGAAATTCTGAGCTCAATCGATTATTTTGGAATATTTTAATATTTAATTAATTAGGAAATGGAGGTATTTATTTTGACCTTGAAATTGATTTGGAAATCATCGAATTTTTGCGAATATTTTAATATAATTAAATACCCTGAAAATTAGCATAATTAAATAATCGTCAGACTCAAATTCTGACTTCACCGTTAGATTCCTCACCCCCAAATTAGCTAGGGGTGAAATTTTAGGATTTTTCGGAGAACGTTCAATTTTCTTGAATATTTTAATATATTTAAATTAATTAAAAAATAAGAAAAATAAATTTTCGTCGAAATCAAAATCCGATTTCGTCATTTCATTCCTCACCCCAAAATTAGTTTGGGGTCAATTTTTGAGATTTTTCGAAGAACGTTTTTATAATATGATTTTTGAGATTTATTAAATTAATTTCTTGAACTCTAATCGTTATCTTCTTCCCTCCTTAATGGTTGGGTGGGACCCACAACCACCCAAACCTGGCTGAGCCCCCTTTCCTTTCAGCCCCCTGTTGTGCTCAGCCTAGTTGTCTCCTATCTCCTGCCAGCCCCTCCCCTATCCCATCCATTGGCTGTCCTCTCCCCCATTAAGAGAGCCTTTGGCTCTCAACTCTCCACCCCCTCATCATTGCCTAGCTGAACTCATTCTCTTCTTCCCTTCCTTACTGTACCTACTACTGGAATAACTCTTAGCCCCTTCCTGATCTTGCTAGCAGTTGAAGAAGAAGAAGAAAGGACCTCTCAAGCTCTCAAGCCTCTCTTAGGAAATTTGCCATTGACAACACCAAGGTACTTCCTTTCCCCCATTGAATGTATTCAATGGTTACTCCATTTTACTTTTAAGCTTAGTTTGCATCCTTAGAAATCTATATTTAAGGTATGGAGTTTATTAGAACTCATTAAGGTTATAATTTTTGGAAGATAAGGCTATCCTATTTATCCTCCATTCTGCATACCTAGTCGTTTAACCCCACTGTTCGTATTGATAACTTAACTTTTGGTGCTGATTTGGGTACCAATGGAAAGGTCTCGGAAAGAGATTTCCAACGGTATATGGCACTGCACGTGAAGTGCTCTAGGTTGAGAGTAATCGAGCTCGAAATTTGGCCCATTGCTATTTTCATCAGGCGAAATTACCGTCTAGCACTACAGCGCATTGCAGCGACCAGAGTTGCGAATTTGGGTCCACTACAGCGCGCTGCAGTGCAAAATCCGCTATAGCACGCTGCAGCACAAAATCCACTACAGCGCGCTGCAGCGCCCCAAGTTTTGAGTTTGGGACCGTTATAACGTGCCATAGCGCCTAAAAGTTGCATTTTTGCCCGTTACAGTGCGCTCCAGCGCCCAAGTTTTGAGTAGTGTCCGCTATAGCGCGCTACAGCACTTAAAAATGCAATTTTTAGCCGCTACAGCGGCCACAGCGGCCAGAAAACTAAATTTACCATATCTTAATCATCCGGACTCCAAATTCAAAAATTTAAAGTGCAATCAAAGGTTGACTTTTTGGGCCCTTAAGTAGGGGCAAAATGGTCATTTTGCCCAAAATTTAGGTTAAATGCCCTTAACCTCTAACCTGTGTTTTAAATCACTCAAACTGGTATTAGAACTATATTATAATCATTTAAGTGAGAAAAATCAGTAATCAGGTCAACTTAGTAAAAATTTCTCCAAAATTCTCTAAGTCTTTTTCTTAGGATCTTTCATCTCATATAAGGACTACTCCTAAGACTAGGACTAGCTCATATGTTAGATTTTATTCATTAGATAAGTGGGTTATTCAATGAATGAATCCTTGGTTTTATTAGTTTCTAGAAATTTTACAATTTATTTTGATTATTTTGTTTTTTTAACCCTAGATTTAGGATAAGAAAATTCATCCAATTAAGTTTGATTTGCTTAATAGGATCTACCTTAATCAATAGATTACTTTTAGACTGAAACTTAGATCTTATGTCTTAACCTTTTTGGATTATGTGATTAAGCTCAATCTCGTTGTGTTTAATCCATAATCTATAGTCTATTAGATCTTGATCAGATCTTAAATAGAATGTCTAAATTCATAAAACTAAGACGTATAATTTATTGATTAAATTTGTAGTCATATTTGATTGAATTAGATTAGAACCTAATTAGTTCTAATCCTTTTAATATATAAGGCCATGCTTTTAAGTTACACTCAATAGTAGGAATTGGAGATCTTGAACTTGTGTAACTTAGAATAGTTAGAATTGTTAAATTAGATAACAATAGTGTCACCATGTATAGAAGAGTCCCTTGCTTACTTGATTAATTTTGTTGCTACGCATTCCTTATTTTTGTGCTTAATTCCTTGTTCATATCATACAAGAAAAATTTGTGAATTAAATGAAAACTTAGAATAATTAGGATAACAATTGCCTTTTGGTTCAGTATATTTAGTAGATTCGGGTGCACATTTATCCTAATAGACAGGGGAAAGGAGTAACAAGGATGCTTAATATTACTCATTTAGGAGTGTGTGTTAAGCTTGGAACCCATATAGTCTTGTAGACGTGCTTGACTCCTCAGGTGTTTCTGAACGTGTCCACAGAAACAAAGTAAAATAACTAAAAGATTCTATATTTGTATTTACTGCCTCCTCAGTTCTGCTACTAGATTCTGTCTGCCCTAGCCCAGAAAGGCTATGGGAATTTCTGTCTGCCCAAGCCCAGAAAGGCTTTGAGGATTTCATTGGCCCGATGACCATCTTTTTGATATGGCAATCTTTACATACCTATTTTAGTTTTAGCTTACTATGTACTGTATTTTGATGTATATTTCAGTCAGCTATATTTCTTTACTTACCTGCTCATTTGTACATATTTATTGGATGCTAGACTTTACTGCTTACTATATGTACTATGTTCAGATTTCTGCCTTTAATCAGCATATGTCATATGATCATCAATATGTTTAGGATTAAACTTTACTTTTAGTTCTTTTACTTACTGCAGTATATATATGTATATGCCATTTTCTTGCTTAGTTGTTGAGGTGTGCCTTTGCCTCATTTTTTGTTTAATTATAAATGTTGTATTAATAACTTATCCTATTTTTTGTGTGCTTACTGCTCCTACTGCTTTAGTTTACCTTTTTATTGTGCTTAAGTATAAAAATGGTGACATTAATAATACACACAAAATATTCAGCCTAAAATGTACTTAGACAATTGTCTAACAAGATTTTCTTTTATTGGATGGGGCCATAGCATTATGAAACTGATAATGTCAAATTCAGATAGATTTGAAGAGCTAGGTGTTGAAGCAGAGGTGCCTTACTTAGAGGAGGAGCCTCAGCCAAGAGAGCCGGATATTGCTTAGTTTCTTTTAGCCACTTGTAAGGATCAGTGATTTATCTTTCAGTCTTTTAAATTATTTAAATATTGTAATAATACAGGTACTGTGACTGTGATTTAATTTATGCATTTTATTATTTTTTGAGCTATCTTATTACTGTTTCTTATGTGATGCATGGTGAATGGATGCACTATTTACTTCATTTAGCTTCCGCACTCTGTCTGTATCTAAGATTTCATGACTGATCTTCTTAGATGTTCTGTGCACGTCCTCCCCTTATTAGTGAATTGTGAATTTTACCCAATCTAATGATAAGAGAAGGAATTGCACAGTAACCCTCTGCTCCTTAGCTTAATGATTGTGGGCTTAGGGAGTGGGGTGCCACACACACACACACACACATATGTATATATATATATATATATATATATATATATATATATATATATATATATATATGATAGGGCGAACTAAGAAAAAGAAAAAATAAGAAAAGAAAAGAAAAGAAAGTATTTAATTAGACACAAAAGTCTAAGTAAGATATCAAAATTTGCACATAATATTAAGCGCCATGAATATTGTAAGAAAAAAAAAATAAAATAAAATAATATATAATATTTAAGAAGGATATGCTTGCAAAATTATTAGGATTATAAATACAATATACATATTTAAGATATATGCTCATTCGAAACAAAATACATCAATATACAATATTTATTTTGTTGAACAAAGTTATAGAATAATCGAAGAGTTAGATATGTCTATCTAACTATCTGAGAGATGGGTTCCTGATTAACTACCCATTCCCCCACAAAAACTATATGCAATCTCCTTGTTTCTTCAGATATCAGCCTGCATTGGCCTAATATATTGTCTGTACAGATCTGAGATCAACCTAAATAAATCAATGATACTAATTTCTGATCATTTATTTCAAGTTATGAGCACAAAATCTCATATAAATATATTAAAGTTGATCCAATAGTAATAGCGATGCAAAAGCTGCAAATAAAATAATTAAATGAAAAGAATGATATACTTCATTT
Source organism: Gastrodia elata (assembly GCA_016760335.1). Lineage (NCBI taxonomy): Eukaryota > Viridiplantae > Streptophyta > Magnoliopsida > Asparagales > Orchidaceae > Gastrodia > Gastrodia elata. The sequence goes on along the minus strand of CM028670.1, from coordinate 38,775,587 downwards.
TATTTTAGTAAAAATATCAATATTAATATTATATTATTTATTTATTTATATTTAAAATAATAATATTTTTTATTATAAGTAAAACTCCTCCATGCCGGGTTGATGTCAGAGGATCAACCCCGCCTGAGGCTCCCCGTCGAGGGATCTGATTGAGCAGTTTAAGTAATACAGCAAGTAAATAAAATAAAAGCATATATTCATTTCATTATAATAGTTTGAGATTATACAACTTAATTTATTACAAAAAGATTATGTGATAAAATAAATAAAAATTTGCTAAGTTCTGGTCCTCCTCATTTCTCAACTGCTTCAACTTCAATTAGCTCCTAACCTGGCACATTAAAAGTGCGGGCATTGGAATGCCGGTTAGTCCCGTAGACTAAGTACAAAATATCAATATACATTTATAAAAGTATTAGCTATAATCAATAAAGGAATATAAATAGAAAGTGTGTAAAGGTTTTATCCTGCAAAACAACAAGAAAATATACTAAAAAGCACCGAATATATCACATGTATATGATATGCCTTGCATCGGTAAGCATAATCGTAAACAATTTGTCCTGCTGGGCAAACATAGAACCTTGGATTTCGATAGAGTGTGGGTTCATATCATAATAGAATACCGTACTATGCCCCCATAGGCTACAGCACGCTCCTTATCTCCCCTATTGGCTAGCCCCACCATTATTTCCACCTAATCCACCATTTCAAGAACCCAAAAATAATGCATGCATTCACAAGATATCTCATTCAGTATTTATAGTAACAGTATTTTAAAAAAGAATGTAAAATTACAGCTAAATTCAAGGTTCAAAGCAATTCTAAAGAGTTAAAAAAAATAAGCAAGATAATAAATGTAAGAAGATATCCGATACCTTTCTTGTGTGATCCTTAAGTTACCTGCACGATTTAGTATTTAGCCTTAGTTAGTGAAGACTTGAATAATCCTTCTGATTTGGTTAAATTTTGAGTTTAGCATATTTTTTGAGGAATGAGAGCGGGTGTGCAAGTTCCTTTGCATAATAATCATTTATTTAAGCTATTCGGGTGATTACAAGCACAACGATGTTAATTTTGCAAAAATCTGATAATTGCACGCTTTACGATGCAAAAAATTAAATGAAAAGTAACTTTTAAAATCTCGATACTAAAACTACAATTTGATTCTATATTCAGAATACTTGTATTTTTCTAATCAACTTGATATATAATTTTGCTATATTTGGACTCCTATTTTGAAATATATGAATTTTCAAAGTTTTGGGAATTTTTATTATTTTTAGGCTAACGAAATATTCTGTTACCGTTAACGGTTTCCGTTAAGTTACTGTAATCGTTAACGATAATCGTTAAACTGCCGTTACTATTAACTGTTTTCGTGAAGTTACCGTTATCATTAACGGTAACGTACTGTAGCTGACGAAAAGGGAATATTCTCTTTCAGTTAACGGCAGACGGCACGGTGCCATGTGGCGGCGCGTGACTGACACATGGTTGCTACGTGGACCAAAGCTATCAGCTTGCTGCCACGTGGTAGTTACTGTTCATCTTCTCCGGTGATGAATAGTAACTCCGGTGAACTACTATTCATCGATCCGATTTTTTGGTGATTTCTCCGTCTTTTTGCAAAATTTTTTGTTCGATCCTACTATACTCGTGAAATAGCATTTCGCAAAAAAAATAGAAGAAAAGAGGAGCGGTTGAGGCGGTACATCGTCGGGAAGTTACGCCTCCAGCGATCTTCGGGCGCGATTTCCGGCGAGCTCCGGCAGTATTCCAGCGATCCGAAGGTGTGCTCCTCTTGGGCTCACCGGGGGCTCTAAATAGGCGCGGTGCCCCCCTCGAGGACTCCGCCACCGACCCGCCGCTGCCAAATCCAGGCAGGACACGTGGCGCTCATCTGTGCATCGTCGCTGCGGTACCGCCACGTGTCTCCATGTGGCACTGTATGCGCTAAGATGTTGCCACGTAGCCCCGGGCTCCTCGCTGACTGCCATTTGGCATCCGTGGTTCCGCTGCATGCTGCGGTGCGCCACGTGGCACGCAGGGGGGTTCTGTGTTTTTCCATGTGGATCCGACGGCAGGGATTGGCTGGATTCGGTGTTCGCTGTTCGAACCTGTACAGCGAATTCCTGCCTTTTTTAATTAATTAATTTTTAAATTCGAAAAAATATAATTTTAATTAAAAATCTTTGGAAAATTTTAATTTCAAATGTATTATGTGCATTTTTCGTCCGTTTGAGTTTCGAAAATTCTGAAAATTTTCCTCATATCTTATTTCGACGTTCCAGACCTACATGTTTAGTCAAAATTCGAATCTGAGGTATAAAAATAATTTTTAATCTTTCAGGAGATTTAAAATACTAATTTTAATTAATTATAATTATTTATTATTATTATTATTATTATTATTATTATTATTTTATAAATTGCGTTAGTGACAACACGGGTCATCATATATATATATATATATATATATATATATATATATATATATATATATATATATATATATATATATATATATGTGTGTGTATATTAAACAAAAAAAAAACTAAATTAAAATGATTGAAACAAAAGTTCCATAAATTAATATATATATATATATATTGAAAAAAAGAAAATGAGTGAAATCAAAATTATAAGAATTAGAATATATATATATATATATATATAAGATTGAAATAGAAGTTGTAAAAATAAGAATAATAATAATAATAATAGTAATACTAACATTAATATTAATACTAATATTATTAATATTATTAATCAAAGAAGAAGAAGAAATAAAAATAATATAAAACTTATAATCTCTTTCTCATTTTTTACTCTACCTTAATATTGATGTTACTTTATTAGAGGACAGTGGAGGAATTCAATGGTGGATGAGAAAGATGAGGGGGAATTGGAGGGAGAAGAGGAGTGGGGGAGGGGAGTGTAGGAGGAGAGGGGAGTGGGGGATGATGGGAGAATAATGGGAGATGTATTTATACGAATTTTTTTTATTTTCTCTATTCTCTTTCTCTTTCCTCTATTATTCTAATGTGAAAATTTTGACTTCTCTTCCCCTTAAATGCTTTGGAATGTACAAATTAGCTTTCTCTTCCTCCTTATCTCTCCTTTCTATCTATTCTTTCTCTCTCTTCTTTCTCTCTCCTTCAATATTTCTAAACTAATATAACGAAACTTGACATGGATGTGTATCTTGATGTGACGAACACACTCGCGCCAAAATTTTTTGATTTGAAGCAATATTTTATTTTATATTAATTTCTAAATGTAAGAAGTTCAAACATTAATTATGATAAATCCCAAGCTCAAAATTTGATGAAACTTTTTGTGTGGCCTTTTTATAATATTCTTAATCCAACAATACTAAAACTATTGAATTTGAACTTGTATATAATTTTTCCAATTTACTGAGTTTAAATAATTCAAAAATTAATTCAGGAGTATTTGTTATCAAGATTGCTCACAAACTTGGGCATTACAATCATAATAAAATACTCTATTTAACAGCATTTTTGGATAGCCCTAATTTTTAAGTCAGTTAGGATCCTAATTTTTGAGTTGGATTTAATACTAATTATTGTAGAAATGACTTGGGTTGTTACAGACTCCTTTACTTAAAAATGATATTGTCATTGACATCAAATTATTTACTAAAGTTTATATAATGACCCCAATAATTGGATAGAAGATTAATACAATATTGGGATGTTAACTTAGCACCCAATACTCAATTAGAAGAAAGTTAATCAAATATAGATGCTAAGTGGTCAAGTCTCTTTATGAGCAAATGTTAAGTTAAAGTAAGTTTGCAAAGAATAGCAAAAGAGCTACAAGTTAAAGAGATACATGAAAATATTACAAGTATAAACAATACAAGCAATAGATATAATCCACTCATTCAACCAAAGCAATTATAAAATAAGTAATCACAACACAGATAAATGAAGATAGGTAAAAATAAACTCAAGCAGATTTACTTTAATTATTACAAAACCATTTAAATGAAAAGGAAATAGAGAATACAACCATTCTCTTCATTAAGCCAAAACTGTAAAAAAATTTAAATAATAAGCGGAAGCCTTTCATTTTAGAAGCTCTTCAAGCACTAGGACCTGCATTACCTGAATCAAATAGCTCTTGATCTATCATATTTTGGTATTTAAATATAATATGGCAAGCCAATACAAGAAAAAGTATAGTTATACTAAACAGTATAAGCATATTTAAAGATTGGCTATAATCTAAGTTAATAAGATATCACAAGCATTAATTTACAATTTAAACTAAGCAGTGGAGCTATAAAAGCTATCAAGTATGGAAAAAGAGGAAGTAAACATAATTGTAAAGAAAATACTATAAAATAAGTTGAGTAAAGATACTCACTTGTATATATAAGTCCTAGCCTGTATCCAAAAAAATGATAAGGAAAAAGCATCCTAAAAGGCTAGAAATTACTATGTGTATTTAAAATAAATGAATGAAAGTAATACTTGTTCAATAAAATTTATGCTAAGTAAGCAATGAAGTACAGTGAAGCATTAAATGAAATTAAGCAATATATATTGTATTTTAATTGAACTGTAAGTAAGCAAAACATAATACTGAAAATAAAGAGTGTAAAGCATAGAAAGTAAAGAAGTATCTTAAACTCTTGGTCTAAGACAAATATAGCCTAGGACTATGAAAAGTAAGCATAACTAAACAGTTATGAAGAGATCTTACAATCTTATATTATTAGTTGAAGTTATATTTAGAAGCTATCTCATTCTGTGTAGTGTTCAACAGAATGGAACGAGGAGTTAAGCCCATTTGCCAAATTAGATACAGTGGGGGGGGGGGTCGAACATTCACATTTACCATCTTTAAAATGTGATGTCCTATAAAAAGCTGTTTCTTTCTTGTTCCAATTACCATAAGGCATTCCCCATATAGTTTTATGAAACTTTTATTTATGCACAATGATCTTGTATGAATGTTCAAGGAAAAGGCTCAAAGCTAAGCAATCATTCAATAAATTTCAATAATTGTAAACTATGTGATATCCTTTTGTTATCTAAATTTTAATGATCTACTTAATGATTGGAGCTAATTGAGCTCCCAATTGACTTATAGATATTGATCTTCAAGTCAATTGTAATTAATAGTAGAAGAAATAGAAGTTAGAAAATAGTATTTTCATATAAATTAAGTTCATCCTATACTAGTCATAAACTAGTCAAATCAAATAGATAAATGATTAAAGTTACAAAACTAGTAAGGAAGAGTAAGGTTTATAGTTTGCTAAGCTAAAAGAAATTCTATTAGTTTCATTTAGTTAGCTTACAAACTAGAAAGTATCAAATTAATTTAATCATGAAGTTATATAAGATTAATTTATGTTGAGTATTTGAAAGTAAGGAAAGAAATAGATTATCTCCTACAAGTAATAACTCATTTTTGGTTGTAGGAAATTAGAAATCTAATAACTTATTTGAAGCATGTAAGAAGCTATTGCTCTCTAGTTTAATCAATTGAGAACTAATTTGGAAAGTTAAAGACTACAAAGATATGTGCTAATCATCTAAGTGATTGTTTGAGCACTAGTCTAATCATGAACTCTTTTAAAGAACTTTAACTTAGTAATTAAATATGTTAAGTTATTTATAATACAAAAGAAAATTAAAAGATTCTTAATTAAATTTAACATGTGTCTAAAGGAGAAGTAAAACATGTAGAACATAAGAATCTCATTCTAATTCTATATATTTTGGCATGAACTCTATTGTATTTGCTAAAAAAAACACGTTAGACATAAACATGCAAGTCTTCCATTCACTTGGAAGATTAATTGGAAAGATCAGTAATATAAAACTATGATTAAATCAATCCATTACATAGGATTGCTTATTCCAATTTAATCCTAGCATGAGATAAGTAATTGAAACTACATTCCAATATATAAATAAAACATCCACCAAATGAAATAAGACATGAAATGATTATGTAACTCTCAACTTACTAGAAGGTAATATGAAAGAACATTTTTTAAAGAACTATCATTGATTTAGATTATAATAACAAATACTAATTCTAATAAAGTTCCAACATAAAAAACTACAAGTAGCTTTAAAATTATAAATACATCAATTATCATAATGCATTCAATGTTTAAATGTACAGTTTTTAATTAATAAAATTAGAATAATTTAATTAATTAATAATATAATTTGTTATAGCAAACGGCGTTGTTTCTATCATCCTCCATTTGTCTAACGCCATCTGAGCGTTTGACGTTTGTTCTGGATCGTCAGATCTGATCGTTGATCCAATCAAACGGTCGATCGATCGTCTCGCTCGCTGACGCGCTCACGCGAAGCACATAGTGAATACACGGCAAGAACTGCCGCATGTTGTGCGATCACTGCTGCTCTGTGACATCATAAACTCCATTCTTATCCATCCTAACCTATTAAGCTCGGAGAAGGATCAATCTGAATGCGGGAGGAGTCTCAAAACCTGGGTGAATCTTCTACCTTCCGAACTTCATCTCGGCGAATCCTCTATCGAGGTACTCCACGCACCTAATCTAATTTGCATACTCAATTCAATTGCAGTTCATTGTATCATGAGATTCTATTTTTGCAATTTAAAGTCTTCAATTTCCTTATTCGACAGCATATTACTTTCTCAATTGCTCAATGTTTTGCCTAATCAATCCGCACGTACTTCAGCCTCCATTGATTTTTACCTTCAGTTTCCATCAATTATTGTAATGCTTTGCATATCCTTAAGCTTGATTGAATGTATTAGATTTTGATTTAAATTGGGATACCACTTCTTCGCCTCTGTAGCCACCGTTCGACACAGCTTTAGAAATCTAGGGCATCAGGCTTGCGCGTGATAGCGAGGGGCTAGGGTGGGATTCTTAAGTTCATTAGAAAGGTGTGAATGTAGGCTTCCTAATGGTGTGTGGTCTGCATCCCATGGTGCTCGGCGCTTCGAACATGGCGATGCCCTAATTTCCTTTTTGTCGCTTTTTTCGGCAGAGAAGAAGAGTCCAACTAATTTCGGGTCGGGACTACCCTGACCCGCGATCAACCCACACCTTCTTGTCTCAGCATCCACAGTAATCGAAGCTCGTGGGCCCCACCCGATGTCGCAGCCGTCTGCCACGCCTGCCTCTGTGGGTCCCGCCGCTGGGATCAGATCAAATATAAATTTAATTAAATAAAAGTAATAATGATTAATTTGATTAATTAAACATAATTAATCATAAATTTTATGCATCAATATCTATCAATTTATAAAACCAAATGTATTGATATTATATATCATTGTGATCAGCAAAAATAGAGGATCACTTTGGCACTGTCAAAATTTCATTTGGAGTAGTATTTCTCCTAATGGCATTTAGGATCCCTAAATTGAACCCTAAATGCCACAAAATTTCAAATCACCATAACTTTGTACACACTAATCCAAACCTTTTGAATATGGGTCTCAAAGTAATTAGTAAACCCTAAGGATTAACCTAGTAGTGTTGGTTTTGCTGTTTGGGACCTATTTTGACTAATCACTTTTGGACCCAAACCCTAATCTTCCTAAGCTCATAACTTTTCAACCTTTAGTTCAAACCTAGCTAATATGGGTCTTAAAGTGATCAGTAGAATTTCTAGAATAATTTAGTAGTGTTCATTTTGCTGTTTGGATTAGATTTGGACTATTCACAATTAGAACATAACCTTAATTAGGTCAATTAACCCTAGAACTTCAATTGACCATAAGTTAGTCAATTGAGCTCCAAATTAAGTGATCCAAATACCAATTTTGATCAAAAAAATCTAATTTAAAGTAAACTGTAAAAATATTTAGGATCAAACAGTTAGATTTATTAATCAACTCTAATTACCCTAAATCTTGATTAGTGAGGATTAGTAAATCTAATGATTCAAATTGAGTAATTTCAATTTTTGATTACTCATAAAGTAGATTAAAACCTAGCTGTGTAATTGGCTTAGTGATTCAGTGATTAATTTCACTAATCACTCACTAATTATACTAAGCCCAAATTATTAACCCTAAAACTTGTATTAGCTATAACTTGGCCAATACTTATCAGAATTTGATGATTTTAGGTTCTATGAAAACATTAGGACATAACCTACAGTAAACTAATATTAAATTTATGTTTCATTAGATACAATTACCAATTTGCCCTTATAGGTCAAATTCATTAATTTGACCTTATAAGGCTTAATCCTTAATCAAAACTTATGAACTTACAGTCTAAACTCATGTTAAATAGTAAGTAATCTTTCCACTTTAAGAAATTTCAGAATTTATCCCTAATTAATAAAGATGAAATTTAGACCCTTAAGTAAGGAGAAAAATGACCATTTTGCCTAAATTTAGGTTTAAGCATCTTAAAACCTTAAATACATTCCTAAACTCCTAAAAATAGTAAAATAACTGATTTGAACTCATTTTATAACATTTAAACTTATTAAAATGATATTTTAGGAAAAGCCCTAAAAGTGACCAAAAATTAATCAAAGTCCTAAATTAAGTCTCATAAGGTGGATTCAATTCACCTTATGCCTCCTTTAAGTTATACTCATCGAATAATATCAAATTTAAGATTTAATTATTCTCTTAAGGTTTTCCTTCAAACTTTAGGATCTTAATTTCTTAGGATCTAGTTTATAAATTAGGTTAGAGTTCATCTATTAAGTAATTGAGTACTTAATAGATGAAACCTTGATTTTATAGTTTTCTAGATTTCATCATTTATTTATGATTATATTTAAACTCTAGATTTAACATTAGAGATTAATCTTATTAGGCTTTGCTTAATAAGATTACCTGAATTATAGCTCGAGAGATGTGGGTTTAACTTTATACCATTAGGATTAGAACCTATTTGATTAAGAAGTTAAAATCCAATACTTAGATTTTAACATCTTAATCCCCCAATTTTGATTCCTACTAATCAAGATTGGTTTGGGCTTCGTAAAATCAATAATTAGGATGTTTGATTTATTATTGTAACTTAATTAAGCGACATGTGATTTAAAAGTGTTAGAACTCAATTAGTTCTAACATTCTTTTGACTTGTAGGCTCGATATTCTGGATTTATACTCGATAGCTGGATATTGGAGATCTTAAACTTGTATAAGTTCAGATTAGTTAGAACGTCTTAATTAGAAAATAAAGTGATATCATAAATGTTGTTTAGTGCTATTTTATATACATTAAATATTGTATGCTATGCTTTCCTTTGTTTTGGACTTTCTTTACATTTGGATACATTGCATTAAACATAGAATATTAGATACTTATTTCTATATTAACTTTGAATTATAATCATATGGAATTTTATATTTTTAGAAGGAAAATTTGATGGAAAATAGCTTTACTAAATTTGAGGAGATATGTCTTTTTAGTCTGCCATGTAGTATGACTTTACTTTAGAATGGTTTTGGGCTAGAACTACTTTCCTAGTGCCTGAAGGATAGCTTTTGAGCTAGGACTACTTTTCTAGTGCCTGTAGGATGGCTTTTGGGCTAGGACTACTTTGCTAGTGCTTGTTGTTTCTGACTAGAACTACTTTCCTAGTGTATCTGGGACTACTTTTCTAGATGCTTATTATTTCTGACTAGGAATACTTTCCTAATGTATCTGGGACTACTTTTCCAGATACTTGTTGTTTTTGACTAGGACTATTTTCCTAGTGTATCTGGGACTACTTTTCCAGATGGTTTGCAGTACTTTTCAGATGGAATTAACTTTAATTTGGGACTACTTTTCCAGATGTTCAGTAATTACTTTTTAGATGGAATTAACTTTAATCTGGGACTACTTTTTCAAATGAGTAGATGGACTTTACTTGTGGCAGGACTAAGTAGGAATATCTCACATTTGCAGTTACTTTTCAGTTACTTCATTTATATTATAGTCACTTTGCAGTTGTCTTTTGTTACTTTACAATTTTGGCTCACTTTTACCTTACAGTTCAGTTAATTTCTTGTTATATTTTTATTTTCTGTAGTTCTTACTTTGTCTTATAGTTTAGTACGCCTTCTGCTATGTTTTCATTTTCTGCAGTTCCTTTATACTTACAGCTTTGAATATTCATTTTTACCTTTCAGCAGTTCACTTTTACCAATAGGGAGATTCGAATCCTCGACAAGCAGAGCCTGCCCCCCACTCCCCTGGCCAGCTCAGCACAGTCGTTAGTGGTTTCCCTAATGCAGTGGAACCTCTGGGTCGGGCCCTTGGGTCCAATACTCCTCAGAATGGAAGCTCTGACAGCTCTCCTTGACCCAAGCCCTCAGGTCAAGCCCAGCCTCAGCATTCCTCTCATGGCTTCCCTGATGCTATAAATAGCCTCAGGTCCCTCCTTAAGATGTTTTTTTTCCTGCTCAATTATGTCCAATTGGAGTTCTTCTCCCGCTCGCTATTGATGGTCTGCCGAGCTTCCTCTAGGTGCTCCCAAGCTTGCGTACCGCTGATAGAGGGCTTCTCCTGGAGTTCAGGAACCCTAAGAGCCTCTAGAGCCTCTCTGTTGTAGCAGATCACCTCCTGTCTTTTGGTTCAAGCTCCGTCCAGCAAAGCCAGGTACCCCCAGTCTGGACTGAGTCGCGTAGGCTCAACTCCTTCTCAATTTTAATTGCTGAACTCATCTCTAGCCTTGGTGAATTCAATGTAATTGAATTGACAGTTTAGGGGTGGTCCGATCGATCGTATAGATTGAATGGACTACTGCCTTGTAGAGCTTGGGACTGAGTAAGGTCCCAGAGATATAGAGCCTCCCAAGTCACGCTAAGGTAGGGCTTCGATCAGTCGGTGCACCCTGATGGTGACTAGATCAAGCCCTAGTCTGGGTGAGCTCCCTGTGAGGATAATATCTCCGCATAGTGAGGGAATTCCATACGAATTGGGGGAAATAGGCTCTCATGGAATTAGTCCACCCCATATGAAATTCTAGGGTCCTAGAGGTTGGTCACAGCCCAGTAATGCGTAGCTATCGTTCTTACACCCAGGCTGGCTTGATGACTGAGGAATTCGGCGTTTAGGGTTAGCCCTATCCGTCCTCAGTCGGGGACAGGCGGGGAAGAAGAAGTTGACAGTGCGGGTCGGGCTGACCTGTGACCCAAGCTGTCTAACAGTGACGGGCCTTTAGGCCCGAGCGGCCCGTGTGTTTGGGAACGGGCCGGCGCCCGTTTAAATAAATATTAATCGAGTTAATGTTTATTTTTCCTTAAGGAAATTGGAATGAATTAATTTGAAAAATATAATTTAAATTAATGCTACAACTTTTAATCCACTCGTCCAAACCTTATAATATTATATATCTAATTAATCAAAAAATTATCAGGAATAAGAATATAAAATAATATTGAACATCTAATGGCTTGATTTTCTATTTTAACCTAATTATGGTAGAACTTAATTAGGGTGGATTAGCACTTATACTTAACTAAATTGCATGTTTAGGGTGCCATTAGTTTTCTTATGATGAGTAGAATGAATGTGCTAAGTGACTTATTTTTCTGATATCTACATTCTAACTTATGACCTAATCTTGTTAAATTATGATTAGTAATTTATAACCATTGGATCTTAGCAAACACAATCTCTGATTAATTATATGATAAAATAGATCTTATGTGCCAAGTTGTATGAAATTCTGATGGTTATATTTATAGTTAGGTGCTAATCCTTTTATATTGGTTTAGGGTTTGATTAGTACTAATTATTATCTATTTTTATGAACTTTTCTGTTAATATGCTTCATAACAGTAAGGTAGATGTACTTAAAGTATGTGAACAATTTCATGATATATATAAATTGAATAAACATAAAATGAAGAACTTAAATTATTCTTAATTAATTTTAAGAAGTCTTAAGACTTTGATCAAGCTATTAAGACTTGATCTATGTCTGAGATTACCATTAATAATACATCCATAACCTACTGATTTGACATTTGACCTATAACTTAAGCACTTGATCTTATTTACATATAGGTAGGGGTCAAACCCTAATCTATTTGATTAAGGTCCAAATCCTTAAATCTTAACTAAATGGACTTAATTATAAAATAATGCAATAAAATTATTCCAATAATGCATCCGCTTTGGTATTGATCTTAAACATTTGAATTAGACATGTTAAGGTTAATAATAAGTTTATGTGATTGATTAATCTAAATCTAAGCCTTGAATCCTTGATTTTCTCTTAAATAAGACTATTAGCATAAGAAGATTAATAAAATAAAATTGATTCATGTTATGATGTAGTTCTTTTTAGTAGCTATAGTTAGTTTACAATGTTATTTATATGTACACATATTGCATAACTTTGTTGCAGCTTCTAGTTTCAAGTATGTTTCTTACATACTCTCTTTTTAATAGCTATAATTACTTTACAATATTATTTATAAGTACATATATTGCATAACATTGTTACAGCTTCTAGTTTGAGGTATTATTCTTACATACTCTCTTTTCAGTAACTATAATTACTTTACAATATTATTTATATGTATACATATTGCATAACCTTATTGCAGCTTCTAGTTTGAGGTATGTTTCTTACATAATCTCTTTTCAGTAGCTGTAGTTACTTTGCAATATTATTTATATGTACACATATTGCATAACCTTGTTGCAGCTTCTAGTTTAGAGTATGTTTCTTACATATTGTAACGCCCCACCCCGTCGCCGTGCCCAAAAGATGAGTATAATCAGTTCGGTGGCGGAGCGGCACGCCACTCGGGGAGGAATAACCCGTCTCCCCGAAATAGCAGAAAACCCCTAACCCATCTGAAGGGCTGCTGACTCAACCTTAAGAGGGTTGAGAGCTAATACTTAAGAAAATAGTAGTACCTTATCCTAAGTATTAGAAAAATATATGTATAAGATATCTGCATTTCTAGTATACTGATCACATCACAATACTAAGTATAAGTAGTATATAACTGTGGCGGCCCTGCCCCATCGTGGTCCTGTTAACCCTTAAGTTAACACGATTATGGTGGAGGGGTCACCAAATGACAAGGTCCCCACTTAAGATTGGATTAGACACGTATTCTAATTCAATTTAAATAAGGACTTTGCCATTCATTTCAGAATTTATCTCTAAATGATTATACAAGAACTCAGAGTGCGGAAGCACTAAAAGGTATAACATCTATCCAATACAGTATAAATACAACAATACAGAATAAGTAAAGTGCTGAAAGAGAAAATATAAACCTGTATTATTACAACATTTAATAAGTTTAAAAGAACTGAAAGGAACTCTCAATCTCACTGAAAAACAGAAAACTAAGACTACAGATCTTCAAGAACGGGCTCCTCCTCCAATGGTAAGCTCTCCACTGGATCTACTGCTCCAACAAACTCAAAACCTACCATTATCAGTTTCATAATGGTAGGGCCCCAGCCAACAAAAGAAAAACTGGTTAGACAATATGTCTAAGTATATTTTAGGGCAAACAATTTTATTAAGTTAAGTAGATATCACCATAAAAAAAAAATAGAACTGAGCAAAATAGGTGCAAAAAAGCGTACAAAAGAACAGTATAAAGTTATAAACAAACAGTGTATAACTAAAACAATTAGGAAGTAATACATACCTCCTCCAAGCAACTGCAACAAAGATAGGTAAATAAAAGACTAAACAAAACTATAAGAAAAGTATAACCTAAACATGCTTATGATCAAACAGATTATGCTAAGTGACATACAAAATTTAAACAGTAAAAACTGAAGACACTAACATCCTATGTGAGCATATGAAAATAGTAAGTAAAACTAGCATCCTATATATATATATATATATATAACATGTGTAGGATAAAACTGTAAGTAAGACAATGCTAAATACAGAATATATAAATAAAACAGTAACTGTAAACTAAAACTACAATGACTATATAAGTCACCTGAATTGAACACAAACTCAGCAAATCTTAGCCTGATGAGCTAAGAAACTCTGAATTGAACATCACTGAAAACTCTTAGCCTGATGAGCTAAGACAGAACTGAATGTAATTGTGCTTGAATTAGCATATCCATATCAGAATCCTGACTCTATAGTTAGTAGGGTGAGAGTCTATCCATCCTATCACTCGGATTAGGCATGGCCAATAGACTGTCGGACATTAAACCCTCGAAAGGTTGCCGACCCCAAACGAGTTGATCGAAGAGGTATACTAATCAAGCTACACTTTACAAACCGCTTGTGAAATGAACATAATGCTGCTTATAAATAATGTTCCCAAATTAACATAAGATATTTATCAAAATATCTTATGTACAAAATACATGTTCAAGGTATAAGGCTCAAAATCAAGGAATGCGAAGCATCAAAATCAAAGTGCAAGAAACTCTATCTAAAAATACAGGTGATCTCCTTTGTTATCTACTTTATTTGTTCTATCTACTCTAAGTTACATAAGTTTCAGAATTATCAATTCTTACACATTCTGTAACTTAGAATCACGAATCATACTAGTTAAAGATAATTAGGACTGGCCAAGTCCTAATTATAACTTAATCAAAAGATGACTATTTGGTTAAAAATGAATAAATCATCGACCTAGTTTTGTAAATTAATTCATCCCAACCTCATCTTGATTTAGCTAAATCAAGATGAAAAGATTAAGAATTAGACTCCAGATGATGGGGTCTAATCACTTAATCTAAAGGTATAACTAAGGGTCTATGGTTTAGAACCCAAAACTCACAGATTACGTTAAGGCAAATCCTAATGATAAATCAAATTTATTAGGATAGATCTCTATTCTTAGCTCTAAAGCTTAAATATCAAATAATCATTTAATAAATTAAGAAAATCTATAAACTAGAAAACTCAAGGTTTCACCTATTCAGTAACCCAATTTACTCAATAGATGAACTATAACTTAAGATCTATTCCTAATCTTAAGAATTAAGGATCTTAATTACTAAGAGTATCTCTCAAGACACACATCCTAACTAATGTTATAAGACCTAAGGAAAGATCTAAGAGTGATTAAAGAATGAGAACACTCACTTAGGACATAGGAATTTTCTTAAGGAGCAAATTTTGAGATTTTAATCAAAATCTAATTTAGACTTGAATTTGATTGATTTCAGCTATAAATCATTATATTTACTGATTAATATGATTAGAAACTGAATTTAGGGCTTTTTTAAAGGCTAAACCCTAATTTTGGGCAAAATGACCATTTTACCCCTACTTAAGGGTTCAAAAGATCAAATTTTGATCTAGGGCATAAATTCTATAATTTTATTTTGGAAAGTGTTTCTTATTCTCTAATATAAGATTAGACAACAATTAAATTAATTTTGGGTAATTATTAAGCCATATGAGATCAAATTAGTGAATTTGACTCATAAGGGCAAATTAGTAATTTGACAAAGTGAAAGTTAAATTTTCTTTCAGATTATTGTTCTTTACTGTCTAAGCTTTCTATAAAATCTAAATTTGCTAAATTCTGATAAGTATTGGCCAAGTTTTGGCCAATACAAGATCTAGGGTTTAAGGTTAATTAAGGGATCCTTAATTATAGGTCAAAAATTTTAATTTTGCCAATTAGTGTCCAAATTAAGCAAAATCAATGGCTGTGAATTACAAATAGCCCACTGATCATAATGACATGTGGTAGGCTCAATTTGGACCTAATTTGACTAAGTTAAGACCTAATTATGGTTTAGGGCAATTAGTGAGTGATTAGCAAAATTAATCACTCAAACACTAATCCAACCTTATAGATAGGTTCTAAATGATTCTAGGAGTCCTCTAAAATATAAATCATTCAAATTGGATTACTAGATTGGCTAATATTCACTAATCAAGATCTAGAGTAATTAAGGGTGATTAACAAATCTAACCGTTGGATCATAAATATTTTTATAGATTACTGTTAATTAGGTATTTCTGATCTAAATGAATATTTGGATCATCAAATTTGAAGTTCAATTGACCAAGTTATGGTCAATTGAAGTTCTATGGTTAAAAGGGTAATTAGGGTTAGGTCCTAAATGTGATTAGTCTAAAACTACTAAATTAATCCTTAGGATTTTTCTGATCATTTTAAGACCCATATTGGGTATGTTTGGATTAGTGTGCACAAAGTTACAGTTAATTAAAAAATTTAGGACATTTAGGGCTTAATTAGGGATCCTAAATATTATTATGCTAAATATAGGTCCAAATATAAAATTTATAGTTCCAAAATATTCCTCCTTTCCTGCTGATCAAAATGACCTATAATTTCAATATTTTGGAGCAATAGGTTTAAAGATATGAGTGTTTAAACATTTGTTATTTAAATAATTAATTTTAGATTATGATTTTTAAGTAATCATTTGATTAATGAGTCTGATTTAAGTTACTCAGCAGCTGGGACCCACGAGATGAGTCGGCTGCGAATGATGACCCGATGGCGTCAAAAAGGTGGGACCCACCCTTTGCAATACGGGCGGGTCGAGGAGGCTTCGACCCGAGATCCAGCGCCTTCCTTCGCCTCTCCTTCACAGACGCGCCGGGGGCTACTCCTAGGGCACGCAATTCAGGCGACTTCACGGCGGTGATCGGCCTCGGTCAGCATGGCCAAATCAAGAATACAACATGGCCTTCCTAACGAGCCTTAAACGATAGTATATGGAGCATTCTAGCACCCTAAATCACGATGCCCTAATCTAGAATATCTCGAACCCTAATAAACCTCAGCAGAATGCTTCGCGAATGGAAGTAATACCCGATCAATTCATTCGAGTTTAACTGAATTAAAGAAATTAATCAATACAATTGTAATTGCACGAACATAATGGAATACTGAAATTTATTTGAACGAGGAAGAGGTACCTCAAATCCAGCGGCAAAGTACTCGGCAACGAAGGGTTTGACGCACACGCTCAGAGCATTCAATTCGATTTCAAATGCTGCAGAAGATCCACCTCTCCATTAAAAGAGGAGATGGTTTAATGCATCGGCTAAGAAGCGGTGAGGGAAACGAGCCATCTGGCGAGGACTGCGAGCGATACATGCCATTTTCGCGACACGCGCTAGACGCTCGGCTGAGCGACGCGGGAAGAAAAACGAAAGCCGTTCGATCGAAGATCGAACGGCTCTCAATTGCCGTTAGAATTTTGCATGCGCAGTTGACGGCATGGAGGTTTAAGCGACGGCGTGATTAGGGTTTTAATGGAGTCGTTAATTACTTAAGGATATAATATTATTTAATTCATTTTATACCTATTTTATTAATTAAATTCAACTAATTAAACCAATTCCTAAAATTCCCAATAAATCACCCCTAGCTAATTGATAGGTGAGGAACACAACGGCGCACTCGGATTTTTGTTTCGACGAGTATTTAATTTTTTTGATTATTTGGGGTATTTAAATATTATTAAAAATATTTGGCGAAAAATCAACTTCCAAATGCCTCCAAAATTTCACCCCTAGCTAATTTGGGTGTTCTGAACACAATGGCAAAGTCAGATTTTCAATCTGAGGTCTAAATAAAAAGTCAATTTCCTAGGGTTTGGGATTTTCTAGAATTTGAGATTTGACTTTGTTGACTTCTGGTTTGACCTAGGTTTCAGAGGCAAGTTCTAAATTACTTAATTAGTGACTTAGAACATTAATTAAGACTTAGATTAGTCTTAATTGAGCAAGGTAACAACCTGGGTTGTTACAAACTCCCCCACTTAAGAATGATGTCGTCCTCGACATCACTCAAGTGAGAAAAAGAAATTAAGCAGATATAAAGAAATGAATTGAAATAAGATAGAGATGAAAGATTACCTTGATTAAAAAGGTTTGGGTACTTTTAACGCATATCCACCTCTTTCTCCTAGGTGGCTTCATTACAAGACCGGTTCTTCCACTGAATCTTTATCATTGGAATAGATCGATTCCTTAATTTCTTCAGATCATGATCTAGGATTTTTTTTGGTTCTTCAGTGAAAGAAAGATCAGGTTGAATTTCAATTGCAGGATGTTCAATAAGATGAGAAGGATCTCGAAGACACTTCCTTAGAGATGAAACGTGAAATACATTATGTACAGCAGCGAAGTCTTCTGGAAGTTCTAATTTATAAGCTGCTGAACCAATCTTCTGTAAAATTTTGAAAGGTCCAATGTACATTGGACTGAGTTTTCCAGAAACTCCAAAACGATAGATTCCTTTCATCGGGCTCACTTTTAAGTACACAAAATCTCCTTCGCTAAATTCTAGAGGACGATGACGATTATCATGATATTTACTTTGCCTGTCTTGAGCTGTTCTAATTCTTTGCTGAATGAGTTTAACCTTCTTATTTGTTTCTTCTACTAGCTCAGATCCATATAATTGAGTATCTCCTGACTCAGACCATGCTAGTGGGGATGAACATTTTCTCCCATATAAGGCTTCATATGGTGCCATCTTTATGCTGGATTGAAAACTGTTGTTGTATGCAAATTCCACTAAAGGGATATGCTCTTCCCAGGATCCTGAAAATTCCAACATACATGAACGCAAAAGATCTTCCAAGACTTGATTTACTCGCTCTGTTTGGCCATCTGTTTGTGGATGGAATGCTGTACTCATGGCCAAAGTTGTGCCTAAATCTTGATGGACAGCCTGCCAAAATTTAGAAGTAAAATGACTGTCTCTATCGGATACAATTATTTTAGGAATTCCGTGCAATCTGACTATTTCCTTAATATATAATTTGGCCAATTTCTCCACTGAGTCAGTTTGACAGATTGGAATAAAATTGGCAGATTTTGTGAGACGATCCACTATAACCCATATTGAATCAGCTCCAGATCTTGATCGAGGAAAACCCATGATAAAATCCATGGATACATCAGTCCATTTCCATTCTGGGATTTCTAATGGTTGCAATAAGCCACCGGGCTTTTGATGCTCTGCTTTTATTAAGCAATAAGCGTGGCATTTTGCAACAAATTCTGCAATACTTTTCTTCATCCCTGGCCACCAGAATGATTGTTTTAGGTCTTGATACATCTTAGAATTTCCTGGGTGAATTTGATATCCTGAATTGTGACTTTCAATCAAGATCTCTTTTTGTATGGATTTAGGAATCCAGAGACGATTATTCATGTAAATTGCACCTTTCTTAAACTGCAATTCTGGACGACGACCACTTTCGATTGCCACTTTAAGGTTTAAATATTCATCATCCTTACTTTGAGAAATTGAAACATCTCTATGAAAAGTAGGTTTTATATTATTCATGGATATCATGGTACTGACTGAATTTCCCTTAGCAAGAGAAATTTTCATTTTATGAAACTCATTCATCAACGGACTTTCTGAAATTAAGCTGTTAAGAATAGTGTGACGGCTTAACGCATCAGCTACCACATTAGCTTTTCTTGGATGGTACTGGATATCTAAATCATAGTCACTAATTAATTCCAGCCATCTTCTTTGCCTACAGTTCAATTCTCTTTGGGTAAAGATGTACTTCAGACTTTGGTGGTCTGTGAATATGGAGCATTGAACTCCGTACAAATAATGGTGCCAGATTTTTAATTCAAAAACTAATGCTGCCAATTCTAAATCATGTACAGCATAGTTCATTTCATGGGTTTTAAGCTGGTGAGATGCGTATGCTATAACTTTGCCTTCTTGCATTAATACGCATCCTAACCCAATTCCAGATGCATCTGTATAGACCTGATAATTAACTCCTTCTTTTGGAAGAACTAAAACTGGAGCAGAAGTTAATGCGTCCTTTATAGACTGAAATGCAGTTTCACATTCTTCTGTCCAAACAAATGGAACTGCCTTCTGAGTTAATTTTGTAAGAGGTGCGGCAAGCTGGGAGAAGCCTTTAACGAACCTTCTGTAGTATCCGGCTAGACCCAAAAAACTACGAATTTCAGTAACTGTCTTGGGCTAAACCCAATCCTGAATAGCACTAATCTTGCTCTGGTCTACTTGGATTCCTCGAGCATCAACCACATGTCCAAGAAATGATACAGAATCCAGCCAAAATTCACACTTATAGTATTTAGCATATAACTCATGCTCTCTAAGCTTCACCAGAACCAATCTCAAGTGTTCTTCATAATCCTTTACTGTCTTGGAGTAAATTAAAATATCATCAATAAATATTATAACAAATTTATCTAGATAAGGTTTCAGAATTCTCTGCATTAAGTCCATGAATAGGGATGGGGCATTTGTGAGACCAAATGACATTACAAGAAATTCGAAATGCCCATATCGTGTTCTGAACGCTGTCTTCTATACATCTGAGTCCTTTACCTTCACTTGATGATACCCTGACCTTAAATCAATTTTAGAGAACACTACAGCACCAGCAAGTTGATCGAACAGATCATCAATACGAGGAAGTGGGTATTTATTTTTAATAGTGACTTTATTCAGCTCTCTGTAGTCTATGCACATTCTCATAGACCCATCTTTCTTCTTTACAAATAGTATCGGGGCTCCCCATGGAGACATACTAGGTTTAATAAACCCCTTATTTAGCAATTCTTGTAATTGCTCATTTAACTCTTGCAGTTCTTTCGGGGCCATTCTATATGGTGCTTTTGATAAAGGTTGTGTCCCTGGAACTACATTTATTACAAATTCTACTTCTCTGGTTGGAGGTAAACTAGGCAGATCTTCAGGAAAAACATCTTCAAAATCTCTAACAACTTTTATTTTAGAGATTGGGGTTACTTCTTTGCTACTACCCATCATCATCATCAAAATACAACTATAACCTTTGCACATCATTTTCTCTGCTTGAATTGCGTTGATCAAGGAGCTACTAGTGCTGATCTTCCCAATAAACATTGTTGAAGCTCCTGGAGTTTGCAAAACAACCTTCTTCTTTTGACAGTTAATAGTAGCGCTATGCATACTAAGCCAATTCATGCCTAATATGATATCAAAATTTACTATAAGTAGCATAACTAACTTGGCTTGGAAGGTATGGTTATTGATTGGTATTTGAATGTCACAGAATTTGTTTGCACTAAGTTGGGCTCCAGATGGAAGTCCAACACTCAAGGTCTTCGCAAGTTTGTAACATGATAGTCCTAATCTCTTAGCAAAATTTTCGGAGATAAATGAATGACTAGCCCCAGTATCAAACAATATACTGCAGGGCTCATCTTTAAAGTTTAGGGTGCCTAATAAAAATACAACTTTTAGGAAGTTCTAATTCAGTAAGAAAAGCAAAAGTTGCGATTTGTACCTGAGACTACATTGTTGTCTTCCGCTACTTCTACTGGATTGAGATTGTACACTCTTGCCTTTCCAGCAGGTCTGCTGTCAGATGTTTGAGCTGTTGATTGATTTGGGTTTGAAGGCTTTGCAGCGTATTGAACCTTTGCAAGGGTTCGCTGTTGAGCAGGAGGTGGCATAAGAGTCTTCTGAGGTTCTCTGAAATTGATGGGAGTGGCACGAAATACTTTATTTGTACGATTCCGATCAATAGTTACTCCATCAATTATTTTATTTGATCGACAGTCTCTATACGCATGACCTTGTCTTCCACAAGTAAAACATACTCTGCCAAAATGATAACATTTCCCATAAGGATGTGGCCTATTACATGCAGCAGTTTGGCCTGATGTTTCAGTGGTCTCCATCTGATATACCCTTCCTTGATTTGTTCGTTGTTGCTTGAAGTTCTGAGGGTATTTATTCATATTGAAAGCCTTTCTCTTCATATCTTTAATATTTTGATGATGCTCTACTACCCGAGCTATCTCAACCAGCTTCTCGAATTTGGTATGTTGTAAGGGAATTACATGATCTTTGATAGACTCTCGGAGTCCATTATCGTATCTGAAACATCTATCCTCTTCAGTAGGAACCAAATGAGGTGAAAATCGAATGAGCTTTCGAAATTCTAAAGTATATTCTGCCACTGATCGACTTCCTTGGGTTAACCTCAATAAGGACTCACCAATGATGTTCTTGGTGGAGGGTGGGATAAATGATTCTTTGAAGGCTTGGACAAACCAGCTCCATTCTATTTCATCTAACTCAAATTCTTCAAAACGTGTGTTCCTTTCTTGTTCCCACCAATGTTCTGCCTCTCCTTGCAGAAGATGAGTAGCTAGTCTTACAGATTGGTTGCTTGAACAACCAAGACTAGTGATGTTTTTCTCTATAGATTTCAGCCATGCTAAAGTATCCATCGGGGATTCAGATCCTTCAAAGGTAGGCGGTCTTAACCTTAGGAAACTGTGAAGTATCCCATCTGCAGACTGCCGATAGATATTGGGAACTTGAGGAGCGGGAGATGCTGAAGAGGTGCTGGCATTAGTGGCGGGTATTATAGATACTAACTTTTGAATAGCTAGAGCCTGTTGATTTTGATTCTCTAGCATTGCAGTAACCATATTTCTCAAAGAAGTTATTTCATCAATAGTATTGGAAGCAGCCACAGTATTATTTGGAGCGTTGCTCACAGACGGTTGAGGGTTGAGTGGAGTATTATTTGGAGAAGTAGCAGGATTCATTTTCCTAAAATCAAAACAACTATCTTGAGTTCTTTATTACAACAAGACGTAATATAACTACTGCTTTTCTCATTCATTTAAAATTTTATTGAAATAACAGAATACATCATCTTAGATTTATGAAACTATTCCCATCCTATATATTTAGTGAAAAATGCTCTCCGAAATTCTTCATAAGTCACTTCACGATGCTCTTCTTGTGCTTTACGAAACAATTCTCCGTATGACATAATCCACCATTCTTTTGCTTGCATACGCAGAAGGCATAGCACCTCTTCTAGTTTGATGTGACTAGGCCACTCCATAACACCAAATATATGGTCAACTCTTGCGAGCCATTCCTTTGCTAGTACTGGAAAATCAAGGCCTCTATAGACGCCTTCTTTTAATAATTTATTTATTACTTGTGATCCTTGTTCCGATACTCCTTCGATCGTTCTCCCTTGCTTCTTACCTAATTTATGTTCATAGTTCCAAATAGTCTCGAACTCCTTTAAGTAAGTCATGAATGCCATTCCTAGATGATCTTTTATTCCCACAATTATAACATTTTACTTAGATTTATTGAGCATATATATATATACATAATTTGATATTTATGATTTATCATCTTTTATAGTTATTTAATAACTTAAACTTATTCTGTGTTATAATCATAATGTGATGGATGTTAATTCAAGTATTCATTTAGAGATCAAGTGGTAGAAGAACAATCCATTAGGTAGAGAGGAAAACAAATTCCAATCTGACACCTTATGGAATTCTCTGATACCAACTATGGCGGCACTGCCCCACCGTGGTCCTGTTAACCCTTAAGTTAACACGATTATGGTGGAGGGGTCACCAAATGACAAGGTCCCCACTTAAGATTGGATTAGACATGTATTCTAATTCAATTTAAATAAGGACTTTGCCATTCATTTCAGAATTTATCACTAAATGATCATACAAGAACTCAGAGTGCGGAAGCAATAAAAGGTATAACATCCATCCAATACAGTATAAATACAACAATACAGAATAAGTAAAGTGCTGAAAGAGAAAATATAAACCTGTATTATTACAACATTTAATAAGTTTAAAAGAACTGAAAGGAACTCTCAATCTCACTGAAAAACAGAAAACTAAGGCTACAGAACTTCAAGAACGGGCTCCTCCTCCAATGGTAAGCTCTCCACTGGATCTACTGCTCCAACAAACTCAGAACCTACCATTATCAGTTTCATAATGGTAGGGCCCCAGCCAACAAAAGAAAAACTGGTTAGACAATATGTCTAAGTATATTTTAGGGCAAACAATTTTATTAAGTTAAGTAGATATCACCATAAAAAAAAATAGAACTGAGCAAAATAGGTGCAGAAAAGCATACAAAAGAACAGTATAAAGTTATAAACAAACAGTTTATAACTAAAACAATTAGGAAGTAATACATACCTCTTCCAAGCAACTACAACAAAGACAGGTAAACAAAAGACTAAACAAAACTATAAGAAAAGTACAACCTAAACATGCTTATGATCAAACAGATTATGCTAAGTGACATACAAAATTTAAACAGTATAAAACTGAAGACACTAACACCCTATGTGAGCATATGAAAATAGTAAGTAAAACTAGCATCCTATATATATATATAACATGTGCAGGATAAAACTGTAAGTAAGACAATGCTAAATACAGAATATATAAATAAAACAGTAACTGTAAACTAAAACTACAGTGACTATATAAGTCACCTGAACTGAACACAAACTCAGCAAATCTTAGCCTGATGAGCTAAGAAACTCTGAACTGAACATCACTGAAAACTATTAGCCTGATGAGCTAAGACAAAACTGAATGTAAGTGTGCTTGAATTAGCATATCCATATCAGAATCCTGACTCTATAGTCAGTAGGGCGAGAGTCTATCCATCCTATCACTCGGACTAGGCATGGCCAATAGACTGTCAGACATTAAACCCTCGAAAGGTTGCTGACCCCGAACGAGTTGATCGAAGAGGTATACTGATCAAGCTACACCTTACAAACTGCTTGTGAAATGAACATAATGCTGCTTATAAATAATGTTCCCAAATTAACATAAGATATTTATCAAAATATCTTATGTACAAAATACATGTTCAAGGTATAAGGCTCAAAATCAAGGAATGCGAAGCATCAAAATCAAAGTGCAAGAAACTCTATCTAAAAATATAGGTGATATCCTTTGTTATCTACTTTATTCGTTCTATCTACTCTAAGTTACATAAGTTTCAAAATTATCAATTCTTACACATTCTGTAACTTAGAATCACGAATCCTACTAGTTAAAGATAATTAGGACTGGCCAAGTCCTAATTATAACTTAATCAAAAGATGACTATTTGGTTAAAAATGAATAAATCATCGACCTAGTTTTGTAAATTAATTCATCCCAACCTCATCTAGATTTAGCCAAATCAAGATGAAAAGATTAAGAATTAGACTCCAGATGATGGGGTCTAATCACTTAATCTAAAGATATAACTAAGGGTCTAGGGTTTAGAACCCAAAACTCACAGATTAGGTTAAGGCAAATCCTAATGATAAATCAAATTTATTAGGATAGATCTCTATTCTTAGTTCTAAAGTTTAAAGATCAAATAATCATTTAATAAATTAAGAAAATCTATAAACTAGAAAACTCAAAGTTTCACCTATTGAGTAACCCAATTTACTCAATAGATGAATTCTAACTTAAGATCTATTCCTAATCTTAAGAATTAAGGATTTTAATTACTAAGAGTATCTCTCAAGACACACATCCTAACTAATGTTATAAGACCTAAGGAAAGATCTAAGAGTGATTAAAGAATGAGAACACTCCCTTAGGACTTAGGAATTTTCTTAAGGAGCAAATTTTGAGATTTTAATCAAAATCTAATTTAGACTTGAATTTGATTGATTTCAGCTATAAATCATTATATTTACTGATTAATATGATTAGAAACTGAATTTAGGGCTTTTTTAAAGGCTAAACCCTAAATTTGGGCAAAATGACCATTTTACCCCTACTTAAGGGTTCAAAAGATCAAATTTTGATCTAGGGCTTAAATTCTGAAATTTTTTTTTGGAAAGTGTTTCTTATTGTCTAATATAAGATTAGACAACAATTAAATTAATTTTGGGTAATTATTAAGCCATATGAGATCAAATTAGTGAATTTGACTCATAAGGGCAAATTAGTAATTTAACAAAGTGAAAGTTAAATTTTCTTACAGATTATTGTTCTTTACTATCTAAGCTTTCTATAGAATCTAAATTTGCTAAATTCTGATAAGTATTGGCCAAGTTATGGCCAATACAAGATCTAGGGTTTAAGGTTAATTAAGGGATCCTTAATTATAGGTCAAAAATTCTAATTTTGCCAATTAGTGTCCAAATTAAGCAAAATCAATGGCTGTAAATTACAAATAGCCCACTGATCATAATGACATGTGGTAGGCTCAATTTGGACCTAATTTGACTAAGTTAAGACCTAATTAGGGTTTAGGGTAATTAGTGAGTGATTAGCAAAATTAATCACTCAAACACTAATCCAACCTTATAGATAGGTTCTAAATGATTCTAGGAGTCCTCTGAAACATAAATCATTCAAATTGGATTACTAGATTGGCTAATATTCACTAATCAAGATCTAGAGTAATTAAGGGTGATTAACAAATCTAACCGTTGGATCCTAAATATTTTTATAGATTACTGTTAATTAGGTTTTTCTGATCTAAATGAATATTTGGATCATCAAATTTGAAGTTCAATTGACCAAGTTATGGTCAATTGAAGTTCTAGGGTTAAAAGGGTAATTAGGGTTAGGTCCTAAATGTGATTAGTCAAAAACTAATCCAAACAGCAAAGTGAACACTACTAAATTAATCCTTAGGATTTTTTTGATCATTTTAAGACCCATATTGGGTATGTTTGGATTAGTGTGCACAAAGTTATAGTTAATTAAAAAATTTAGGACATTTAGGGCTTAATTAGGGATCCTAAATATCATTATGCTAAATATAGGTCCAAATATAAAATTTCTAGTTCCAAAATATTCCTCCTTTCCTGCTGATCAAAATGACCTATAATTTCAATATTTTGGAGCAATAGGTTTAAAGATATGAGTGTTTAAACATTTGTTATTTAAATAATTAATTTTAGATTATGATTTTTAAGTAATCATTTGATTAATGAGTCTGATTTAAGTTACTCAGCAGCTGGGACCCACGAGATGAGTCGGTTGCGAATGATGACCTGATGGCGTCAAAAAGGTGGGACCCGCCCTTTGCAATATGGGCGGGTCGAGGAGGCTTCGACCCGAGATCCAGCGCCTTCCTTCGCCTCTCCTTCACAGACGCGCCGGGGGCTACTCCTAGGGCACGCAATTCAGGCGACTTCACGGCGGTGATCGGCCTCGGTCTGCATGGCCAAATCAAGAATACAACATGGCCTTCCTAACGAGCCTTAAACGATAGTATATGGAGCATTCTAGCACCCTAAATCACGATGCCCTAATCTAGAATATCTCGAACCTTAATAAACCTCAGCAGAATGCTTCGCGAATGGAAGTAATACCCGATCAATTCATTCGAGTTTAACTGAATTAAAGAAATTAATCAATACAATTGTAATTGCACGAACATAATGGAATACTGAAATTTATTTGAACGAGGAAGAGTTACCTCAAATCCAGCGGCAAAGTACTCGGCAACGAAGGGTTTGACGCACACGCTCAGAGCATTCAATTCGATTTCAAATGCTGCAGAAGATCCACCTCTCCATTAAAAGAGGAGATGGTTTAATGCATCGGCTAAGAAGCGGTGAGGGAAACGAGCCATCTGGCGAGGACTGCGAGCGATACATGCCATTTTCGCGACACGCGCTAGACGCTCGGCTGAGCGACGCGGGAAGAAAAACGAAAGCCGTTCGATCGAAGATCGAACGGCTCTCAATTGCCATTAGAATTTTGCATGTGCAGTTGACGGCTTGGAGGTTTGAGTGACGGCGTGATTAGGGTTTTAATGGAGTCGTTAATTACTTAAGGATATAATATTATTTAATTCATTTTATACCTATTTCATTAATTAAATTCAACTAATTAAACCAATTCCTAAAATTCCCAATAAATTACCCCTAGCTAATTGAGAGGTGAGGAATACAACGGCGCACTCGGATTTTTGTTTCGACGAGTATTTAATTTTTTTGATTATTTGGGGTATTTAAATATTATTAAAAATATTTGGCGAAAAATCAACAACTTCCAAATGCCTCCAAAATTTCACCCCTAGCTAATTTGGGTGTTCTGAACACAATGGCAAAGTCAGATTTTCAATCTAAGGTCTAAATAAAAAGTCAATTTCCTAGGGTTTGGGATCTTCCAGAATTTGAGATTTGACTTTGTTGACTTTTGGTTTGACCTAGGTTTCAGAGGCGAGTTCTAAATTACTTAATTAGTGACTTAGAACATTAATTAAGACTTAGATTAGTCTTAATTAAGCAAGGTAACAACCTGGGTTGTTACAATAACAGAGTGTGGAAGCTTAAAGCAAACATCCAGAAATATTTATCATAGAAAATGTATGAAAACTTTTGTCTCAGAAAAGAAAAGAAAATACATCCAGAATTATTACAAACATTTTACTGAAATATAAAAATAAAGCTAGTACTGAACTGAACTAAGAGAAAGGTAAAGCTGAAGAAGAGTCCGCTAATGCTCCACTGGTTCCTTTTGAATCTCAAGGGTTTCTCCTGACTTGGCTCAATATACTGCTCAGGATCTAGCAAATTGTTAGATCCAAAAAGTAACACGTGTTAGACAATAAGTCTAACACATCGAAACTAATCTTAAGAGTTCTAGTTATTCATTTAACATTTACATAATATAATTAAATATGCAGAAAGACTATAAAAGTAACTAAAAGCATAAAATTGTATAAAACTGTACAAAACTAAAGTAAAGTAAAGTAAAACTGAACTGTAAACTGAATACTAAAAGCAAACCAAAGAGTAATTAATATAAAACTGAATAATCATATGTAAAATTATGTTGTATGTCACTGAAACAGTACATCTGAATATGCCACAACACTGCACACTACTGATATGCAACCAAAATATCATTGAACTGCTATGTGTACTATGGTCCAATGTATACATACATCCAGTTGGGAATACTGTTTATTGATGATGCTGATGCATCCTGAAAATCCCCTAATCAATGTATGCAATATTCCATAACTCATAAATCATCACTGATACTTATACGTCATCCTGATACTCACACATCATGCTTATGCTCATGTTCATGCTTCTAAACTACATGAGATAAATCCAAAAATCTAAAAAATGCTTGAAATCTGATAATGAATTCTAAGTCTCCATTATGTAGAATCCTGTTAAAAGGATTCTGACTCTTAGGTTCTAATTCGATAATTAGTTAAAGTTGAGAGTTTACTTAAAAATCATTAGCTGGGATGATTGTATACACATATTTAGCATGTTTGAATGAAAGGGGGATTTAACCCTTAGCTTGTTTAAACTACACCTATCGAAGCGCACTACGATAGGAGGCAGAACCTGATCACAGTTTACATATCGAGCTAAGCCATTAAATCACCTAATTACAAGCATACTGTGGCTCCCCGCTCCCTAAGCTCACAATCATTAAGCTAAGGAGCGGAGGGTTACTTGTGCAAATCCCTCTTATCATTGGATTAGGTAGATCCATAATCCACTCATAAGGGAAGGACGTGCACAGAACATCTGAGGGGATTAGTCACTAAATCTGACATACAAGCAGAGTGCCGAAGCTAAATGAAGTAAATAGTATATCCATTCATCATGCATCACATAAAAAACAGTAATAAGATAGCTCAGAAAATAATAAAGTGCATAAACTAAATCACAGTCACAGTACCTGTATTATTACAACATCTAAATAGTTTAAGAGACTAAAAGATAAATCACTCATCCTTACAAGCGGTGAAAAAGGAACTAAGCAATATCCGACTCTCTTGGCTGAAGCTCCTCCTCCAAGTAAGGCACCTCTACTTCAACGCCTAGCTCGTCAAACCTATCTATATCTGACATTATCAGTTTCATAATGCCAGGGCCCCAGCCAATAAAAGAAAATCTTATTAGATAATTGTCTAAGTATATTTTAGGCTGAATATTTTACATGTGTTATTAATATCACCATTTTTATACTTAAGCACAACAAAAGTACACTCAAAGCATAGGTGTAGTAAGCATACAAAGAAACAAGGATAGTTATAAATATAATATTTATAACTAAACAACAAATGAGGTAAAAGCCACCTCAATAACTAAGCAAGGAATGGGCATATACATATATATATTGTAGTAAGTAAAAGTAATAAAAGTACAATCTAATCCTAAACATGTTGATGATCATATGACATATGCTAATTAAAGGCAGAAATATGAACATGGTACATATAGTAAGTAGTAAAGTCTAGCATCCTATAAATACATACAAATGAGCAGGTAAGTTAAGAAAAATAGCTAACTGAAATATACATCAGAACACAGTACGCAATAAGCTGAAAACTAAAATAGGTATGTAAAGACTACCATATCAGAAAGATGGCCATCGGGCTGGTGAAATCCCCAAAGTCTTTCTGGGCTTGGGCAGACAGAAATTCTCAAAGCCTTTCTGGGCTAGGGGAGACAGAATCTAGCAACAGAACTGATGAGGCAGTAAATACAAATGCAGAATCTTTTAGTTATTTTACTTTGTTTCTGTGGACACGTCCAGAAACAGCTAAGGAGTCAAGCACGTCATAAGACTATATGGGTTCCAAGCTTAACACACACTCCTCAATGAGTAATATTAAGCATCCTCATTACTCCTTACCCTTGTCCATTAGGGTAAATGTGCACCCGAATCTACTAAATATACTGAACCCAAAGGCAACTGTTATCCTAATTATTCTAAGTTTTCATTTCATGCACAAAGTTCTCTTATATGATATGAATAAGGAATTTAAGCACAAAATACATGGAATGCGTAGCAACAAAATTAATCAAGTAAGCAAAGGACTCTTCTATACATGGTGACACTGTTGTTGTCTAATTTAACCATTCTAATTATTCTAAGTAACACAAGTTCAGGATCTCCAATTCCTACTATCGAGTGTAACTTAGAAGCACGACCTTATAAGTTAAAAGGATTATAACTGATCATGTTCTAATCTAATTCAATCAAGTATGACTACAGGTTGAATCAATAAATCATAATGTCCTAATTTTATGAATTTAGATGTCCTATCTTAGATCTGATCAAGATCTACTATACTATAGACTATGGATTAAAAACCATGAGATTTGGCTTAATCATATAATCCAAAAAGGTTAAGACATAAGATCTAGGTTTCAGTCTAAAAGTGATCTATTGATTAAGGTAGATCCTATTAAGCAAATCAAACTTAATAGGATGAATCTCCTTATCCTAAATCTAGGGTTAAAAGACAAAATAATCAAAATAAGTTGTAAAATTTCTAGAAACTAATAAAACCAAAGATTCATTTATTGAATAATCCACTTATCTAATGAATGAAATCTAACATATAAGCTAGTCCTAGTCTTAGGAGTAGTCCTAATGTGAGATAAAATATCCTAGGGAAAAGACTTAGAGAATTTTGGGAAATTTTACTAAGTTGACCTAATGGCTGATTTTTCTCACTTAAATGATTCTAATATAGTTTTAATACTAGTTTGAGTGATTTAAAACACAGATTAAAGGTTAAGAGCACTTAACCTAAATTTTGGGGAAAATGATCATTTTGCCCCTACTTAAGGGACCAAAAAGTCAACTTTTGATTTAAGGATCCAAATCTGAATTTCTTAGTACCAAATGATTTTTTATCATCTAACATGAAGATAGACAGTAAGTACTCTCAATTTGGATAAGAAACGGGTTCCATAGGTCCAAATTAAGGTTTCTGATCTAAGCGGTATTTTGGTAAGTTGCACTTAATGGAATCTAAATTTTTATACAGTTTACTATTGGTTGTTGTTCAAGGATTCCATAGAGTCTAAGAACACTAAATTCTGAGGTCTTAATGAGTTAATTATAGCCATTTGAATTTCTAAGGATAAATTTGATAATTTTCTAAGTTAAGAGGGGTCAAGAAGCTCTAACTCTTTTATTTAGTATCCAAATTCAACAAACTTAGTGGCTATAGCTTTCTTATATCCCACTGAGTATTTTGACTAGTAGTAAACCTAAATTGGATCTAAATTAGCTAAGTTATGACCTAATTATGATTAGGGATATTTTGGTCATTTTTTATTTTTCTAGGTTCAAAACCAAAATATTGTTTTATATTACTGTAGCCACTAATATTTTAAGCTATCTAGCACTTTAAATTTTTGAATTTGGATTCCGGATGACCAAGATATGGTCAATTCAAATTTCTGGCCGCTGTGGCGCTCTGTAGCGGCCAGAAAGTGCATTTTTAAGCGCTAGGGTGTGCTATAGCGGTCCCTATATAAAATGGGGGAGCTAGAGCACGCTGCAGCGCGCTGGAGCATGCTGTAATGGAAAAATAAATGCAAATTTCAGTGCTATGGCGCGCTCTAGCAGACCAGGATTCGAAACTTGGGGCTCACTGGAGCGCGCTGTAGCGGATTTTGTGCTGCAGCGCGCTATAGTGGATTTTGCGCTACAGTGCGCTGTAGTAGACCCAAATTTGCAACTCTGGGTGTTGCAGCGCACTGTAGCTTCAGACGGTGATTTTGCCTGAGCGTAAACAGCGATGGGTCAAATTTTGGGCTTGATTACTCTCAACCTAGAGCACTTCACATGCAGTGCTATATATCAATGGAAAGGTCTTTCCGATACCTTTCCATCGACACCCAAATCGGTACAAACAAAGCATCCTAACTATACAAAAAGTGGTGATGAATTCAGGGGTGTACAGAATAGAAGAAAACAGAGCATTTTTCTGTGATGCTTTTAAGATCTTTAATGGCTTCCATACATGCTTATGAACTTCTAGAGATATATTCAAGCATTGTAGCTATATGAAGAAGACAAAAGAGAGGGGTAAAGGGGTACCTTAGTCCTTCCAAGAAGAGGAAGAAGAGGGAACCCTTGCTTTCTTCAAAGCCTTAGAGGGTGAGCTGAACTCCTTATTCTTCAACACAACTATATCAAGCAATGGATGGGGAGACAAGAAACTTTCAGCAAAAAAGGAGGAGAGGGCTGTGGTTCTTCTTAAAGAAGAAGAGGAGGATGGGAGCAGGGCTAGGCCATCATGAGGCCTAGGAAAGAGCCATTATGAAGGAGCCTAAGGTGGCATGGGAGCATGGGGGCGCCGAAATTGGGAAGGGGCTGTCAGCAAAGCAATGAAAAATTCTGGAGAATTGCAAATTAGGGGACTCAATCATTATTTATTTATTTTCCTTAAATTATTTAAAAATTCAATTCTTTGAAACGCGCTCCGAAAATTCCCAAAAATTCACCCCTAGCTAATTTGGGGGTGAGGAATCCAACGGTGAAGTCAGAATTTGATTCCGATGATTATTTAATTATGCTAATTTTCAGGGTATTTAATTATATTAAAATATTCGCGAAAAATTCGACAACTTCCAAATGCGTCCAAAACGTCACTCCTAGCTAATTTGGGGGGTAACGATCGCAATGGCAAAGTCAGATTTCGATTTCGAGGTCAAAATAAATACCTCAATTTTCTAATTAATTACATATTAAAATAATCCAAAATATTAGATTTAGCTCTGAATTACTTCAAACCTTCAGGGTTTGGTTCTAATGACTGGATGAATTTAATGGAATGGAAATTAAGATATGATTAAGCTTAAATTAAGCTGAATAACAACCTTGGGTTGTTACAAACTCCCCCACTTAAAAACCATGTCGTCCTTGACATCATTACTAAGAAGGGAAGAGGAATGCAAATGATTAAGAATTGAAATTTGAAATTTTAAAAGGTACCTGGATTATCAAAGAGACTTGGATATTTTTGTTGTATATCGGCCTCTATTTCCCAGGTAGATTCTTCAAAAGAGCGATTACTCAACTGAACCTTTACCATAGGGATAGAATGATTTCTTAGCTGCCTTTGATCATGAACTAAGATTCTGATAGGCTCTTCCATATAAGAAAGATCCGGCTGAAGGGATACTGCTGGAAGTTGGATTAGATGCGAAGGGTTACGAAGACACCTTCGCAATGAGGAGATATGGAACACATTATGAACTGCAGAGAAATTTTCAAGAAGTTTTAATCTATATGCTGCAGAACTAATTTTTTTTATTACTTCGAATGGTCCGACGTAGCGAGGACTGAGCTTTCCAGTGACACCGAAACGAAATACACCCTTCATTGGGCTCACTTTGAGATACGCAAAATCTCCAACATTGAATTCTAAAGAACGATGATGGGCATCGTGATATTTACTATGGCGATCTTGAGCTGCTTTAATTCTCTGCTGGATCAATTTCACTTTCTTATTTATTTCTTCAACTAAATCTGAACCATACAGCTGAACACTGCCTATTTCAGACCACGCTAAGGGCATACTGCATTTTCTGCCGTACAAGGCTTCATACGGAGCCATGCCGATACTTGATTAGAAACTGTTATTATACGCAAATTCAACTAATTGAATATGATCTTCCCAAAAACCTCTGAAATCCAAAATACATAGGCGAAGAAGGTCTTCACAAATTTGATTAACTCGTTAAGTTTAACCATCTGTTTGAGGGCAAAAAGCGGTGCTCATGGCTAGGGTAGTTCCCAAGTCTTGATGCACAGCTTGCCAGAACTTAGAAGTGAATCGACTATCATGATCAGATACAATAGACCTCAGAATCCCATGAAGACTGACGATTTCCTTGATATACAGCTTTGCCAATTTCTTTACTGAATTGATGGCCTGTTTAAAATTTAGGTACTCGTCATCTTTCGTTTGAGTAATAGATACATCATTGTGGAACGTGGGCTCCACATTAATCATTGAGTGCATTGTACTCACTTGGTCGCTATGCGCTAATCGGATATCTAACTTACGGAATTCTTCCTCCATAGGACTCTTAGAGATAAGAGCATTAAGAGTAGCATGATGGCTTAGAGCGCCAGCTACCACATTTGCCTTTCCAGGGTGGTACTGGATATCAAGGTCGTAGTCACTGATTAATTCTAACCACCTTCTCTGCCGATAGTTCAACTCCCTTTGAGTGAATCTGTACTTCAGACTCTGATGATTTGTGAAAATCAAGCACTGGATCCCATATAGATAGTGATGCCAAATCTTTAAGGCGAACACTACAGTAGCTAATTCGAGGACAAGAATGGCATAATTTCTCTCGCGGGTCTTTAGTTGGAGGGAAGCATATGCTATGACTTTCCATTCTTGCATTAGTACAGCACCTAAGCCTATACCAGAGGACTCAGTATAAACTTGATAGTTTACTCCTTCCTTAGGAAGAACTAGGATGGGGGCAGAAGTAAGTGCATCTTTGTGCTTAGAACGCTGCTTCACAAGCTGGTGAGCATTCAAAGGGTACAGCCTTCTGGGTGAGTTTGGAGAGTGGAGAGGCTATCTGAGAAAAGCCTTTCACAAACTTTCTGTAATAACCGGCCAACCCCAACAAGCTTCTAATTTCTGTCACTGACTTGGGTTGTACCCATTCTTGGATTGCACTGACCATGATTTGATCTACTTTGATCCCTTGAGCATCTATCACTTGGCCTAAGAATGCGATAGAATCAAGCCAAAATTTGTATTTTGAATATTTGGCATACAGATGGTGACTTCTCAGTTCTTCTAACACAGTCCTGAGTTGACTCTTGTGTTCCTACTTCATCTTGGAGTATATTAAAATATCATCTATGAACATGATGACAAATTTGTCAAGGTATGGCTTCAAGACACGCTGCATTAAGTCCATAAAGATGGAAGGCGTATTTGTCAATCCAAGTGACATCACTAGGAATTCATTGTGGTCATATCTAGTCCTGAAAGCAGTCTTCGCTATATTGGAATCTTTCACTTGCAATTGGTGGTACCCTGATCGTAGGTCGATCTTGGAAAACACTTTTGCTCCTGCCAACTGATTGAATAGGTAAATGATGCGAGGCAAAGGGTACCTGTTCTTTATGGTTACCTTATTCAGCTCTCTATAATCGATACACATCCGCATTGACCCATCCTTCTTCTTGACGAATAAAACTGGCGCTCCCCATGGGGAAGAACTAGGCCTGATAAGACCTTTCTCCAATAATTCTTGCAGTTGCTTGTTCAGCTACTGCAACTTTTTGGGTGCCATTCTATAGGGTGCCTTCGAGATTGGTTGGTTTTTTGGGATAACATCGATTGCAAATTCTACTTCTCGTATAGGTGGAAGACTGAGTAGGTCTTCGGGAAAAACATCGGCGAATTCACAAACGACAGGGTTCTTGGATAGGGGTATGTCTTCCTTCTTCTCTCCTAGTATTGTCACTAGGAAGGCACTGCAACCTTTACTTATTAACTTCTTGGCTTTGATAGCATTGACTAAGGAAGCTCTTGTACTAAAGTTCCCAACAAACGACTTAGCTCATTTACCATTACCCAGGGTTATCTGCTTATTTTGGCAGTTGATGGTGGCATTATGCTGACTTAGCCAGTTCATGCTAAAATAACATCGAAGTTGGCTATTGGCAAGACTACAAGCTTGGCTTCAAATTTTATTTCTCCGATGGGGACTTGTATCTTGCAGAATTAGCTAGCTTGTAGTTGAGCTCCAAATGGTAGTCCTACGTTTAGGGGTTTTGCTAAATGGTGTAATGACAAGTTGAGAGACCTTGTCCAGCTTTCAGAAATAAAGGAGTGACTCGCTCTAGTGTCGAATAAGATATTGCAGGGCTTATTATTTATATAGATTGTACCTAACTATGGATGCAGTAATCTACAAATTACTTTTAAGCAAGTAATAATGAAATGGTATATTGGTTCATAAGTGTGTACCTGATACAACGTTATTATCTTCTGCGGCTTCGGTAGGGGTGAGAGCATAAACTCGTGCCGGACCAGTCTATTGTGTGTTGTAAGGCTGCCAGATGGGCGGCCTTGGAGCATTTGGGTGGGAGGCAATAGCTGCTCACGCCACTAAGAGGAGGGAGGAGGTGGTAGTTCTGGACGAGCTGCGGTAGGCCTCTAGTACAAATTGAAAGTTCATTGGTGTTTAGAGCGATCGATTTGGTTGCCATCAATAGTGTCGGTGTGATTGCACTGATAGTAGGAGTGGTCTGGCCTCCCGCAGTTGAAGCAGTTCCCAGTCTTATGGTAACATCGCCCATAAGGATGGGGGCGAGTGTAGCCATCAAAATGATATATTGGCAAAGTTCCTGCCTCAAGTTGATATACCCTAGCTCTTCTAGGGTTCTCGTATTGACTAGTTGTTGTGCCATAATTGCGGTTGGGCTCAGATGCCTCATCCAGTTCAATCATTTTGGTCGATTTTAGTAGTTCCACGAAGTTGGTTGAGCAATGAGATACAACTAACCTTTGGATAGAAGGCCAGAGTCTGCTTCGAAAGCGATGGCATCTGTCGAATTCGGTGGGAACAAGGTTGGAGGTGAATCTTGCCAGCCGCTGAAATTCAAATTCATAAGCCGAAACAGATTGGCTTCCCTGCTGCAGTTTAAGGAACTGATCTGCCATGGTGTGCCTAGCAGAGGTAGGGATGTATCAAGCCTAAAATGCTATTATGAACTCGTCCCATGATATTTCTTCAAGTTCCCAATCTGCGAATAATGTATGGCGGATATTGTCCCACCAGCATTCCGCCTCACCTTGGAGTAGATGAGTCGTTAGACGGATCACCTCGGCATCCAGGCACTTGATGCTGGTTAGGTTCTTCTCCACCACCTTTATCCAGTTTGCCGAATCGATAGCAGAGAGACTCCCATCAAATGTCGGGGGTCCGAGGCATAGAAAACTATGGAGCAGTCCATCAGCGGATTGGGTGTGGTGCTAACACGAGTGGTGGGGTGCTATGGCGGTCTCAGGAATTGTGTGATTCTGGCTCATTTGTGCCATAAGAAGTCGCTCCATGCATTCTGCCTGGCGGGCTTGTACTCTGGCCGCTCTCCTGGCCTGCTTGGCTTGAGCCTCTGCAGCTTGCTTTGCTTGTTCTTGGTGGAACACTGCCTACTTTTGGTGGGATTCCACCATCATCTTTACTGCTTCCAGTAAGGTGCTCACCTCACTGGATGAGGTGCTGGAGGGAGCAGGAGATGGGCTCTGTTCTGGGTTCATGATTTTGATTGCTAGAATTTGAATTAAGAGAAATACACTTTCAGAATTTTAGAAAGCGAAATGTCATAACATTCCATCCCTTTTTAATCAAAAGTAGAAATGAAAGTATAAGAGATGGGATAAAATGGGGATTCATATGTCTTAGTATGAAAGTTGAGTCCTAATATCTTAAGTTCTTGATCTTGTAAATCTTAGGAAGGTTTAATTCATATTAGTTAGCTACATACTCAAGTTTCATTCTACAAGTTCTACAAATGTTTAATTCAGAGTATTTAGTCACTCATTCATCCTAAGTTCCTACTTACTTAAGTTCTATCACTGTGACAATGTTTTCTAATTCTATACTCTTATTATCCTGAGCTCATGATCATGGTGCTTGGATGTAACTCTGGTATTTAGTAAGTGACTGATTGGCAGAAGAATCATCCATTAGGTACAGTGGAATACAATTTCCAATCTGACACCTTATGGAATTCTTTGATACCAACTGTGGCGCCCCGCTCCCTAAGCCCACAATCATTAAGCTAAGGAGCGGAGGGTCACTTGTGCAAATCCCTCTCTTATCATTGGATTAGGTAGATCCATAATCCACTCATAAGGGAAGGACGTGCACAGAACATCCGAGGAGATCAGTCACTAAATCTGACATACATGCAGAGTGCGGAAGCTAAATAAAGTAAATAGTACATCCATTCATCATGCATCACATAAGAAACAGTAATAATATAGATCAAAAAATAATAAAGTGCATAAAGTAAATCACAGCCACAGTACCTGTATTATTACAACATTTAAATAGTTTAAGAGACTGAAAGATAAATCACTCATCCTCACAAGCGGCAAAAAAGGAACTAAGCAATATCTGACTCTCCTGGCTGAAGCTCCTCCTCCAAGTAAGGCACCTCTGCTTCAATGCCTAGCTCCTCAAACTTATCTATATCTGACATTATCGGTTTCATAATGCCAGGGCCCCATCCAATAAAAGAAAATCTTATTAGACAATTATCTAAATATATTTTAGGCTAAATATTTTACATGTGTTATTAATGTCACCATTTTTATACTTAAGCACAACAAAAGTACACTCAAAGAATAGGTGTAGTAAGCATACAAAGAAATAAGGATAGTTATAAATATAATATTTATAATTAAGCAACAAATGAGGCAAAAGCACACTTCAATAACTAAGCAAGGATTGGGCATATACATATATATACTGCAGTAAGTAAAAGTACTGAAAGTAAAGTATAATCCTAAACATGTTGATGATCATATGACATATGCTGATTAAAGGTAGAAATCTGAATATGGTACATATAGTAAGCAGTAAAGTCTTGCATCCTATAAATATGTACAAATGAGCAGGTAAGTAAAGAAAAATAGCTGACTGAAATATACATCAGAACACAGTACACAGTAAGCTAAAAATTGAAACAGGTATGTAAAGACTGCCATATCAGAAAGATGGCCATCAGGCCGGTGAAATCCCCAAAGCCTTTCTGCGCTTGGGCATACAGAAATTCCCATAGCCTTTCTGGGCTATGGCAGACAGAATCCAGCAACAGAACTGAGGAGGCAGTAAATACAAATGCAGAATCTTTTAGTTATTTTACTTTGTTTCTGTGGACACATCCAGAAACAGCTGAAGAGTCAAGCACATCTGCAAGATTATATGGGTTCCAAGCTTCACACACACTCCTCAATGAGTAATGTTAAGTATCCTTATTACTCCTTACCCCTATCCATTAGGGTAAATGTGCACCCGAATCTACTAAATATATTGAACCCAAAGGCAACTATTATCCTAATTATTCTAAGTTTTCATTTCATGCACAAAGTTCTCTTATATAATATGAACAACGAATTTAAGCACAAAATACATTGAATGCGTATCAACAAAATTAATCAAGTAAGTAAGGGACTCTTTTATACATGGTGACACTATTGTTATCTAATTTAACCATTCTAACTATTTTAAGTTACACAAGTTCAGGATCTCCAATTCCTACTATCAAGTGTAACTTAGTAGCATGGTCTTATAAGTTAAAAGGATTAGAACTAATCAGGTTCTAATCTAATTCAATCAAAGATGACTACAGGTTGAATCAATAAATAATAACGTCATAATTTTATGAATTTAGATGTCATATCTAAGATCTGATCATGATCTACTAGACTATAGACTATAGATTAAACACAACAAGATTGTGCTTAATTACATAATCCAAAAAGGTTAAGACATAAGATCTAAGTTTCAGTCTAAAAGTGATCTATTGATTAAGGTAGATCCTATTAAGCAAATCAAACTTAATAGAAATTAAGTTGAAAATTTATAGAAATTAATAAAACCAAGGATTTATTCATTGAATAACCTACTTATCTATTGAATGAAATCTAATATATGAGCTAGTCCTAGTCTTAGGAGTAGTCCTAATGTGAAGTGAAAGATCCTAAGGAAAAAACTTGGAGAATTTTAAGGAATTTTACTAAGTTGACCTAATGGCTGATTTTTCTCACTTAAATGATTCTAATATAGTTCTAATATTAGTTTGAGTGATTTAAAACACAGATTAGATGTTAAGGGCACTTAACCTAAATTTTGGGGGAAATGACCATTTTGCCCCTACTTAAGGGTCCAAAAAGTCAACTTTTGATTTAAGGCTCCAAATTGGGATTTCTTAATACCAATTTGTTCCTTATTGTCTAACATGAAGATAGATAGTAAGTACGCTCAATTTGGATAAGAAACGGATTCTATAGGCCCAAATTAAGGTTTCTGACCTAAGGGGTATTTTGGTAAATTGCACTTAGTGGAATCTAAATTTTTATATAGTTTACAATTGGTTGTTGTTTAAGGATTCCATAGAGTATAAAAACACTAAATTCTTAGGTCTTAATGAGTTAATTATAGCCATTTGAATTTCTAAGTGTAAATTTTGTAATTTTCTAAGTAAAGAAGGGTCAAGAAGCTCTAACTCTTTCATTTGGTGTCCAAATTCAGCAAACATAGTGGCTATAGCTTCCTTATACTCCATTGAGTATTTTTACTAGTAGTAAACCCAAATTGGACTTACTAAGTTATGACCTAATTATGATTAGGGGTATTTTGGTCATTTTTGAATATTTTAGTGTTCAAAACAAAAATATTTTAAGCTATCTAGCATGTTAAATTTTTGAATTTGGAGTCCGAATGGTCAAGATATGGTCAATTCAATTTTTTGGCCACTGTGGCGCGCTGTAGCGGCCAAAAAGTGCATTTTTAAGCGCTATGGTGTACTATAGCGGTCCCTATATGAAATGGGGGCGCTGGAGCGCGTTGTAGCATGCTGGAGTGCGCTGTAGCGGGCAAAAATGCAAATTTCAGCGCTATGGCGCGCTCTAGCGGACCCGAATTCAAAACTTGGGGCGCTACAGCAGATTTTGCACTGCAGCGCACTGCAGAGGACCCAAATTCGCAGCTCTGGGCGCTGCAGCGTGCTATAGTGTCAGCCGATAATTTTGCCTGAGCGTAAACATCGATGGGTCAAATTTCAGGCTTGATTACTCTCAACCTAGAGCACTTCACCGGTGGTGCCATATATCGAAGGAAAGGGCTTTCCAATACCTTTCCATCGGCACCAAAATCGGCACAAATGAAGCATCCTAACTATATGAAAAGTGGTGATGAATGCAAGGGTATACAGAATTGACGAAAACAGAGCATTTTTCTATGATGCTTTTAAGAGCCTTAATTGCTTCCATACGTGCTTATAGACTTCTGGAGATACATTCAAGCATTGTAGCTATATGAAGAAGATCAAAGAGAGGGGTAAAGGGGTACCTTAGTCCTTGCAAGAAGAGGAAGAAGAGGGAACCTTTGCTTTCTTCAAAGCCTTAGAGGATGAGCTTAACTCCATCTTCTTCAACACAAGTGTATCAAGCAATGGAGGGGGAGATGAGAAACTTTCAGCAAAAGAAGGAGGAGAGGGCTGTGGTTCTTCTTAAAGAAGAAGAGGAGGATGGGAGTAGGGGCTAGGCCATCATGAGGCCTAGGGAAGAGCCATCATGAAGGTGCCTAAAGTGGCATGGGAGCATGGGGGTGCCGAAATTGAGAGGGCGCTGTCAGCAAAGCAATAAAAAATTCTGGAGAATTGCAAATTAGGGACTCAATCATTATTTATTTATTTTCTTTAAATTATTTAAAAATTCAAATTTTTGAAATGCGCTCCAAAAATTCTCAAAAATTCACCCATAGCTAATTTGGGGGTGAGGAATCCAACGGCGAAGTTGGAATTTGATTCAGATGATTATTTAATTATGCTAATTTTTGAGGTATTTAATTATATTAAAATATTTGCGAAAACTTCGACGACTTCCAAACGCGTCCAAAACGTCACCCCTAGCTAATTTGGGGGGTAACGATCGCAACGGCGAAGTCGGATTTCGATTTCGAGGTCAAAATAAATACCTCAATTTTCTAATTAATTAAATTTTAAAATAATCCAAAATATTGGATTTAGCTCTGAATTACTTCAAACCTTTAGGGTTTGGTTCTAATGACTGGACGAATTTAATGGAATGGAAATTAAGACATGGTTAGGCTTAAATTAAGTTGGGTAATAACCTTGGGTTATTACAGACTCCCCCACTTAAAAATGATGTCGTCCTCAACATCATTACTAAGAATGGAAGAGGAATGCAAATAATTAAGAATTGAAATTTGAAATTTTAAAAGGTACCTAGATTATCAAAGAGACTTGGATATTTTTATTGCATATCGACCTCTTTTTCCCAAGTAGATTCTTCAATAGAGTGATTACTCCACTAAACCTTTACCATAGGGAT
This sequence comes from Gastrodia elata, assembly GCA_016760335.1. Classification (NCBI taxonomy): domain Eukaryota; kingdom Viridiplantae; phylum Streptophyta; class Magnoliopsida; order Asparagales; family Orchidaceae; genus Gastrodia; species Gastrodia elata. The sequence continues at coordinate 38,732,948 of CM028670.1, read as the reverse complement.
AGAATGATTTTTTAACTGCCTTTGATCATGAGCTAAGATTCTGATAGGCTCATCCATATAAGAAAGATCTGGCTGAAGGGATAATGTTGGAAGTTAGATTAGATGCGAAGGGTTACGAAGACACCTCTGCAGCGAGGAGATATGGAACACATTATGAACTGCAGAGAAATTTTCAAGAAGTTTTAATCTATACGCTACAGAACCAATTTTCTCTATTACTTAGAATAGTTTGATGTAGCGAGGACTGAGCTTTCCAGCGACATCGAAATGAAATACACCCTTCATTGGGGTCACTTTGAGATACGCAAAATCTCCAACATTGAATTCTAGAGAACGATGATGGGCATTGTGATATTTACTCTGGCGATCTTGAGCTGCTTTAATTCTCTACTGGATCAATCGCACTTTTTTATTTATTTCTTCAACTAAATTTGAACCATACAACTGAACACTGCCTATTTCAGACCACGCTAAGGGCGTACTGCATTTTTTGCCAAACAAGGGTTCATACGGAGCCATGCTGATACTTGATTAGAAACTTTTATTGTACGCAAATTCAACTAAGGGAATATGATCTTCCCAAAAACCTCCGAAATCCAAAATACATAGGCGAAAAAGGTTTTCAAGAATTTGATTAACTCGTTTTGTTTGACCATCTGTTTGAGGGTGAAAAGTGGTGCTCATGGCTAGGGTAGTTCCCAAGTCTTGATGCACAGCTTGCCAGAACTTAAAAGTGAATCGACTATCACGATCAGATACAATAGACCTTGGAATCCCATGAAGTCTAACGGTTTCCTTGATATACAGCTTTGCCAATTTCTCTACTGAATCAGTTTGACGCATTGGTATGAAATGTGCCGATTTTGTCAGTCAATCGACAATGACCCAAATTGAATTAGCACTGGATCTTGATTTGGGTAAACCCATCATGAAGTCCATAGAAATATCAAGCCATTTCCATTCAGGAATTGCTAGAGGATGGAGAAGTCCTCTAGGCCTCTGATGTTCAGCCTTGACTAGATTACAGGCGTGCCACTTTGATACGAACTCAACCACACTTTTCTTCATCCCAGGCCACCAGAATAATTTCTTTAGATCTTGATACATCTTAGTACTACCAGGGTGTACTTAGTAACCATAATTGTGGCCTTCCACTAGAATCTCTTGCTGCATGGATTTGGGAATCTATAGGCAATCTTCTTGATTGATGGCATCTTTATGGAATCGAATGTTGGTACGACAACCACTCTCGATGGCCTGTTTAAAATTTAGGTACTCATCATCTTTCATTTGAGTAATAGATACATCTCTGTGGAACGTGGGCTCCACATTAATCATTGAGTGCATGGTACTCACCTAGTCGCTATGCGCTGATCGGATATCTAACTTACGGAATTCTTCCTGCAGAGGACTCTTAGAGATAAGAGCATTAAGAGTAGCATGACGGCTTAGAGCGCCAGCTACCACATTTTCCTTTCTAGGGTGGTACTGGATATCAAGGTCGTAGTCGCTGATTAATTCTAACCACCTTCTCTGCTGATAGTTCAACTCCCTTTAAGTGAATATGTACTTTAGACTCTGATGATCTGTGAAAATCGAGCACTAGAACCCATATAGATAGTGACGCCAAATCTTTAAGGCGAACACTACAGCAGCTAATTCAATGTCATGAACGGCATAATTTCTCTCGTGGGTCTTCAGTTGGCGGGAAGCATATGCTATGACTTTCCATTCTTGCATTATTACAGCACCTAAGCCTATACCAGAGGCGTCAGTATAGACTTGATAGTTTACTTCTTCCTTAGGAAGAACTCGGACGGGGGCAGAAGTAAGCGCATCTTTGTGCCTGGAACGCTGCTTCACAAGCTGGTGACCATTCAAAGGGTACAGCCTTCTGGGTGAATTTGGTGAGTGGAGAGGCTATCTGAGAAAAGCCTTTCACAAACCTTCTGTAATAACCGGCCAACCCCAAGAAGCTTCTGATTTCGGTCACTAACTTGGGTTGTACCCATTCTTAAATTGTGCTGACCTTGATTTGATCTACTTTGATCTTGAGCATCTATCACGTGGCCTAAGAAGGTGATAGAATCAAGCCAAAATTCATATTTTGAATTTTTAGCATACAGCTGGTGACTTCTCAGTTCTTCTAACACAGTCATGAGGTGACTCTCGTGTTCCTTCTTCATCTTGGAGTATATTAAAATAATATCTATGAACATGATGACAAATTTGTCAAGGTATGGCTTCAAGACACGCTGCATTAAGTCCATAAAGATGGAAAGTGCATTTGTCAATCCAAATGACATCACTAGGGATTCATAGTGGCCATATCTAGTCCTGAAAGCAGTCTTCACTATATCAAAATCTTTCACTTGCAATTGGTGGTACCCTGATCACAGGTCGATCTTGGAAAACACTTTTGCTCCTGCCAACTAATCGAATAGATCATCGATACGAGGCAAAGGGTACCTGTTCTTTATGGTTACCTTATTCAGCTCTCTATAATCGATACACATCCGCATTGACCCATCCTTCTTCTTGATGAATAAAACTGGAGCTCCCCATGGGGAAGAACTAGGCCTGATAAGACCTTTCTCCAATAATTACTGCAGTTGCTTGTTCAGCTCCTGCAACTGCATGTGAACAATTTTATGATATATATAAATTGAATAAATATAAAATGAAGAACTTAAATTATTATTAATTAATCTTAAGAAGTCTTAAGACTTTGATCAAGCTATTAAGACTTAATCTAGGTCTGAGATTGCCATCAATAATACATCCCTAACCTATTGATTTGACATTTGACCTATAACTTAATCACTTGATCTTAATTAGATATGGGCAGGGGTCAAACCCTAATCTATTTGATTAAGGTCCAAATCCTTAAATCTTAACTAAATGGACTTGATTATAAAATAATGCAATAAAATTATTCCAATAATGCATCTGATTTGGTATTGATCTTAAACATTTGAATTAGACATATTTAGGTTAATAATAAGTTTATGTGATTGATTAATTTGAATCTAAGCCTTGCATCCTTGATATTCTCTTGTATGATTATTAGCATAAGAAGACTAATAAAATTGTATTGATTTGCTAAATTGATCTAACTTAAATAATATCCTTGATTTAAATCTCATAATCTTAGAATAAGATATGATCAGATGACTTAATCATCTGATCTGATCACTCTAAACCTAACTATTAATTAGAACCTAAAATGTTAGCTTTAGAATTAAGGGTGTGAGATCTTAAGTATCTCAGCATAAGATACCAACAGAAATAAAATTAGAATAAATAAATATTTATTCCTTTAATTATTTGAAAATTCAGATTTTAAAAATGTACTCCAAAAAATCTCAAAAATTCACCCCAAGCTAATTTGAGGGTGAGAAATTCAACGGCGAAGTCAAATTTCAATTCCGACGATTATTTAATTATGCTAATTTTTGGGGTATGTATTTATATAAAAATAATCGCAAAAATCCGATGACTTTCAATCGCGTCCAAAACATCACTCCTATCTAATTTGGGATTGTATAAAAAAAAGTTAGAACGAATAAATTAGATAACAACTGATATGACAGTTTTAAAAGTTTATTTTCTATTTTTTGTGCACTTTAATTTTAGCTTTTGTATAATCATTTACTGTTATTTATATTCATTCTAGGATACTAACCTTGATTGAATGTTTGACTTGTTCTACTTATATGTATTACAGTTTAATTTTATTTTTGTTGAATTGATATATATTCACATGATTTTGAGCATGTTATGATGTAGTTCTTTTCAGTAGCTATAGTTAGTTTACAATATTATTTATATGTACACATATTGCATAACCTTATTGCAGCTTCTAGTTTGAAGTATGTTTCTTACATACTCTCTTTTCAGTAGCTATAGTTACTTTACAATATTATTTATATGTACATATATTGCATAACATTGTTACAGCTTCTAGTTTGAGGTATTGTTCTTACATACTCTCTTTTTAGTAACTATAATTACTTTACAATATTATTTATATGTACTCATATTGCATAACCTTGTTGCAGCTTCTAGTTTGAGGTATGTTTCTTACATACTCTCTTTTCATTAGCTATAGTTTCTTTATAATATTATTTATATGTACACATATTGCATAACCTTGTTGCAGCTTCTAGTTTGAAGTATGTTTCTTACATACTGTAATGCCCCGCCCCGTCACCGTGCGCGAAAGATGTGTATAATCAGTTCGGCGGCAGAGCGGCGCGCCACTCGAGGAGGAATAACCCGTCTCCCCGAAATAACAGAAAACCCCAAACCCCTCTGTAGGGCTGCTGACTCAACCTTAAGAGGGTTGAGAGCTAATACTTAAGATAAGAGTAGTATCCTTATCCTAAGTATTAGACAAATATATACATTGAATTTAGAATATACTAGGAATCCAATATATGTAATAAATATCTGTATTGCTATTATACTGATCACATCACAATACTAAGTATAAGTTGTATATAATAGAGTGCAAAAGCTTAAAGCAAACATCTAGAAATATTCATCACAGAAACTGTATGAAAACCTTCATCTCAGAAAAGAAAAAAAATACATCCAGAGTTATTATAAATATTTTACTGAAATACAAAAATAAAGCTAGTACTGAACTGAACTAAGAGAAAGGTAAAGCTGAAAAAGAGTCTGTTAATGCTCCACTAATTCCTCCTGAATCTCTTGGGCGTTCTCCTGACCTAGCTCAATATACTGCTCAGGATCTAGCAAATTGTCAGATCCCAAAAGTACCCCATGTTAGACAATAAGTCTAATACATCGAAACTAATCTAAATAGTTATAGTTATTCATTTAATATTTACATAATGTAATTAAATCTGTAGAAAGACTGTAAAAGTAACTGAAAGCATAAAACTATATAAAACTGTACAAAATTGAAGTAAAGTAAAGTAAAACTGAACTGTAAACTGAATACTGAAAGTAGACCAAACATTAATGAATCTAAAACTAAGTAATCATATGTAAAACTATGTTGTATGTCACTGAAACTGTGCATCTAAATATGCTACAATACTGCACGCTACTGATATGCAACCAAAATATCACTAAACTGTTATGAGTAGTACGGTCCAATGTATACATACATCCGGTTGGGAATACCGTTTAGTGATGATGCCGATGCATCCTAAAAATCCCATAATCAATATATGTAACAGTCCGTAACTCATAGATCATCACTGATACTTATACGTCATCCTGATACTCACGCATCATGCTTATGCTCATGTTCATGCTTCTAAACTACATGAGATAAATCCAAAAATCCAAAAAATGCTTGGGATCCAATAATGAATTCTAGGTCTCCATTATGCAGAATCCTGCTAAAAGGATTCTGACTCCTAGGTTCTAATTCGATAATTGGTTAAAGTTGGGAGTTTACTTAAAAATCATTTGCTGAGATGATTGTATACACATATCTAGTATATTTGCAAGAAAGGGAGAATTAACCCTTAGCTTGTTTAAACTACACCTATTGAAGTGCATTACGATAGGAGGTAGAACCCGATCACAGTTTACATATCGAGCTAAGCCGTTAAATGACCTAATTATAAGCATACTTAGTGGTCTACGTAAAGTGACTTAAGATACTTAGTTTACTGAAACTGCAGTTATCAAAGCACACTATGATAGGAGGAAGAGCCCAGTCATAGTTTGTATCTTAAACTAAGGATCTTGTTCACTAATTATAACACTTTTAATCTTGGAAGATTTACTCTAATGGGACTGTATTTGTCTAATCCCTCAGGATAGCACCTGATCTTAAGTCCATGTTGAAGTGAATCAACCAATCCTAAATACTACTGAAATAATCCAGTTATATGGGTATACTCTACTATACCCAACCAATAATCTGGGTTCAGATAATTCTATTTAATCAACAAGGGTTTATCAAAGCTATTAATCCTTACTCTAAATGGGTGAGTCCTACATAAGGCTCCAAGGATATGACCAAGAGATCATTCAATATAGGTTGCTACCATAAGGAAGATGTTCCATTTTTAGCACTTTAGGTGATTCATATATCAAGATATCCATCTCAACTTTTAAGGTTATGAAGGATCATCTAAGTTTCCTACCTCAATATATTATAAAAGTCCTTCCTACCTCAATGCATTAATGAGTAAGGTCTTTATGTATTTCCAAAATGATCCTAAAGCAAGACACTTAAGATCTCACTTTTATACTCCTTAATTTAATATTCAAGTGATCAGATCAAGTGATTAAAATTGGTTTGATCCTTTTCTATTCTACGATTATTGGATGAAATCAAAGATATTATTAGAGTTAGGTTATTTCATATATCATTACAATTTTATTATTCATCTTATGCTAATTATCTTATATAAGAGAAAATCAAAGATCTAAAGTTTAGGTTCAGATGGTTCAATCACACAGATTCATTATTAATCTTAGCACTTCTAATTCAATAGTTTAAGATCACTACTCAATCAGATGCATTATTAGAATAATGTCAATTGAATTATCTTACAATCAAGTTGATTAATTAAGTGATTAAGATTTAGATCTTAATCAAGACAAGTTAAGGTTTAACCCCTAACCTTTCTATCATTGAGACCAAAGGTTAATTTAAAGGTTAACGACAAATCAATGTATTATTAGTGTATTATTGATGGTAAATTTCAGGTTTAGACTAAGTATCATCTACTTAATCAAGTTATCAAGATTCTTATGTTCAAGTCCAGTTTAATGATAATTACACACAATTAAGAGTCCAATTAAGTGTTTAAAATTTTCTAACATACATCCTAATATCATTAAAGTATATAAATGAAAAGATGACATAAAATAAAAATATAATTAATGCTAATCAAATTCTAAATCAAATCAAAGAGATTAGCACTTAATCACAATTCTAAAAGACTTAAGTTTCATGCTATTTGATTATTAAGATTTATCTATTTGATACAAGCTTTTAAGGAATCTACTATCTAGCAATAGGCACAATACAATTAAGATACATGATAGGTTTTGAACACTTGATAAAAATGACAAAGTTCAAACTTAATTTTAACATAGAATTTTATGTAATATTCAAATTTTATATAATTTAGTCCCACTAGGGTCCTAGGGACCTTAAAGTGCAAAGACAGTGAGATTTTAGCCATTTCAACCAAAACTGGGCAGTTTTTAAGAAATTCTGGGCATTTTGCAATTTTGGGCGCGACAGCGCGATGTGGCGCCCTCTAGCGCGCTGCAGCACGCTGTGGCGCTTCTGCCGCTGCGGCGTGCTGTGGCCCTTTTATTGCTGGAGTGCGCTGCGGCCCGCTGCGGTGCGCTATGGCGCGCGGCAGCGGTCCAACTTGCGAAAATACTGTTCATTAATTCATTTTGATATTTCCTAAAATTTTCCAAAAATTCCGCTATAGCCCGCTACAGCGCGCTGTGGCGCACTGTAGCGTTCCGTTTTGAGAAATACTATTCAATTAGTTTAATGGCTGTTTTCCTTAAGTTTTTCATGAAATTTTGCTGCAGCCCGCTGTAGCGCGCTGTGGCGTGCTGTAGCGGTCCATTTTGCAATTTATTATTCCATTACTTTATTAAATGTTTTTATATGTTTCTGTCAAAATACCGCTGCAGCGTGCTGTGGCACGCTGCAGCGGCCCAGTTCTGTAACTTCGGGCGCTGCAGCGCTAGACGGCATTTTTTCGCCTGGCCAAAATCTGTAATGCCTACTTTCGAGCTCAGATACTCCCAATCCATAGCATTCCATGAGCAGTGCCATATATCAATGGAAAGGTCTTTCCGATACCTTTCCATTGACACTAAAATTAGCACAAACGGGGCATCCTAACTATACGAAAAATGATGATGAATGCAAGGGTGTGCATAATAAATGAAAAATAGAGCAGTTTTCCATCAATAAATGAAACGCTTTTAAGAGCCTTAATGGCTTCCATACATGCTTATAGACTTCTAAAGATACATTCAAACATTGTAACAACATGAGAAAGACAATGAGAGGAACAAAGGGGTAACTTAGCCTTTATGAGAGGAAGAAGAGGGAACCTTTACTTTCTTCAAGATCTTTAGAGGAAGAGAGCTCATTCTTCAGCACAAAGGATCAAATGGAGGGGAGATGAGAAAACATCAGCAAGCCAAAGAAGAGGTATTGTGCTCTTCCTTTAAAGAATGAGAGTGAGAGGGAGGCTCCATCATGAGCTGGGGCTTAGGATGAGATGAGCCATCATGCTTGCCAAGAGGGGGCATGGCTAAGAGGAGAGGGATGGGATGGCCAACCGAAATTGTAAGAAGAGCTAACAGAATATATTAGAAAACTAAGGGAAATTGCAAATTGGGGACTGAAAGATTACTTAATTATTTTTCTTAATTATTTAAAAATTTAGATTTTTAAAATGCGCTCTAAAAATCCCAAAAATTCATTCCTAACTAATTTGGGGGTGAGGAATTCAACGGTGAAGTCGGAATTTGATTCCGATGATTATTTAATTATTTTATTTTCTGGGGCATTTAATTATATTAAAATATTCGCAAAAATCCGACGACTTCCAAATGAATAATTCTATATTATATTTAAATATATACTTAAATCCGACGATTACATTTAGGTGTCTTTAAGACATTTCTCTTTTTATAATTATAAAACGCTTCTTTAATTAATGCATTAATTATAAGTTTATTTTATGAGCAATGTTAGTTTATTTTATTGCGCTTTAAGAAATATAAATAATTCTATATTATATTTAAATATATACTTTTATTTTTAGTCACACATAAAAATAATATAGTACTTATGTTTTTGCAATTTTATTTTGTATTTTTTAACAATTAATTAGAAGGTTTTGTAATTTTTAACAGTTAGTTAGTTTATTTTATTCATCTCACATTTCTCTTATATAATACTGAAGCTTTTTTTCAAGATTTATTTATGAATATTAAACAAATTCAGAATAAACTTCTTGCCCTTTTGGCATATATATATAAAAGTAAAATTTAATAAAAAATTAGAGCTCATAATAAAATATTTTTTAATTTTGAAATATATTATTTTTATTAAAATTTAAATCTATATATTACAACATTTAGTATTTCTATATTATATACTAAATATCTTAATAGTACAAGAAATTAATTTTTTATTTAAAAATATATATTTTATATATATGAAGAATATATAAATTATATTTTTGTAATATAAAATTTTATATATCATTACATCATATTTTTATTTTTATTTTATTCTATACATAGAAGATATCAAAATCTATTGATTAAAATTTTATTTTGATATTACTTATTTAAAATTATATTAAAAGAAATATAATAACAAAAAAATCATATTTTAAATAGAATATAATAAATACTACACACGTGCAATAATTAAATTAAGCAGAACAAATATTAAAAAAAGCTTTCTGCATACAGCGCAAGAGCTCATTGTTTCCTAATTTAAACAAAGGATCCGCGCAGAGCAACACTCCCAACGTGAGGCTAGCATCGTCCTTTATCATTAAATAAATTGAGCGGATGGCCCTCCTCGCTCAATTTATACCACTGCCCATCCGCGCTTAGGCCAGAACATCTGAAAAGATGGAGGCAGTGAGAGCAAGTATTGGTCTAGTCTGCCGTGGGACATGCTCAACGAGATAACTAATCAGCTCGGCCTCATCAAGCAGATCCACTGCTCCAGCGTCTGCAGAGAATGACACGCCTCCATCACTCACCATCGGCCGACGCTATTCGCTCGCCGTCTGTGGCTTCTTTTCCAAGACAATTCACCGGAGGGCTCCAGCTCCTCGGTCAACTTTTGCATCCCAGCTTACCCGGACCCGTACAGCCACCGATTAGTCCCCCTGCGCCTCCCTAACCGATTCCATGGGTGGTCCGTTGCTGGCACATCCCGCGGTTCGCTCCTAATGACCTCAGGAGCACATGCAGCCCTCCTCAACCCCCTCACGCACGTGCAAGTCCCCTCCTCGACCTCTTCCTCCTTGATTATGCAGTCAAAATCACGAAGGTGCTCCTCTCGTCCACGCCCGCCCGCCCGGGTTGCACCGCTGCCGTCGTCGTCACGCACGCGCACTCCAGCATCCTGTACCAAGAGAGGCATGTGGGTGTGGCGCAGCTCGACGAGGGAGGTGGCTGGACCTGGTTCCGCGCTGGCAGCTGGCTGCGGGACATCGCCCTCTGCGATGGCAGCAACCACCTCAAGCTCCTTGGCTCCGATGGGGACGCCGTCCACGTGCGGCACGGAGGCAGCGCGACAGTCACGAGGACGAGATGCTGGCGGCAATGGGTCGTCACCAACCTGATCTCGCCGTTCTGTGGGAGGATCAGGGAGATGAAAGCCTTGCTAATGCGGCGGTCGCAGTGAAGCACCCTGTTCGACTGGTGGGATCCGCTGCCGAGGCTGCTGAGGATTAGTGACAGCGAGAGGATCTGCGCCGACGGCGGGGACGGTAGCGTCCTGCTGGCTGACCACAAGGGATTCGTGGAGTGCGGGCCGGTGAAGGAGGATAGGGAATCTGAGGGGAGAGCTGCATCCACCACTTCGTGTCACTGTGGGACGACGGCTTCGAGTGGAAGGTCTACGCTAAGGCAGGCGGAAGGCTGCTCAAGACGATCACTCTTCCCAAGTATGCATTCTCCATAGTCTGGTTCATTCTGGACTTCGCGGGTTCTGCGTGAGAAGAGTGGCCTGTGGTATTTGCAGTTTTTGAGTCGGGTTTTTGAGCCGTTAGCGCAAATCCTCCCACTGTCGCAAATCCTCAATAGCCTCGGCAGTGTGTCCCACCAGTCGAACATGGTACTTCGCTGCGGCCGCCGCATTAGCATCACCTTCGTTTCCCTGCTCCTCCCGTAGCACGACGAGATCATGTTGGTGACGGCCCACCGCCGCCAGCGTCTCGTCCTCATGACTGCCTCGTTGCCTCCGCGCCGCACGTGGACGATGTCCCCGTAGGCGCCAAGGAGCTTGAGAAGGTTACTGCCGTCTCAGAGGGCGATGTCTCGCAACCAGCTGAAAGCGCGGAACCAGGTCCAGCCACCTCCCTCGCCAAGCCGCGCCACGCCCACGTGCTTCACCTGGTGCAGGATGCTGGAGTGCGGGTGCGCGAGGATGACGGCAGCGGCGCAACCCGGGCGGGCGGGCGCGGACGAGAGGATCACCTCGTGATTTTGACTGCGTAGTCAGGGAGGAAGAGGTCAGGGAGGGGGACTTGCACGTGCGTGAGGAGATTGAGGAGGGCAGCATGTGCTCCCGAGGTCATGAGCAGCCAACCGCGGGATGTGCTAGCAACGGACCACCCCTGGAATCGGTTTGGGAGGCGCAGGAGGACCAAGCGGTGGCTGTCCAGGTCCGGGTAAGCCGGGATGCAAAAGTTGACCGACGAGCGGGTGCCCTCCGGTGAATCGTCTTGGAGAAGAAGCCACGGGCGGCGAGTGAATAGCGTCGGCCGGTGGTGAGTGATGGAGGCGTGGCATTCTCTGCAGATGCTGGAGCAGTGAATCTGCTCGCTGAGGCCCAGCCGGTTGGTTATCTCGTGGAGCATATCCCACGGCATATTGGACCAATCTTTGCTCTCACTGCTCTCCATCCTTTCAGCTGTTCTGGCCTTTGCGCGGATGGGCAGTAGTATAAATTGAACGAGGAGGGTCATCTGCTCAATTTATCTAATGATAAAGAAGGAAGGATGGGCAGTAGTATAAATTGAACGAGGAGAGTCATCCGCTCAATTTATCTAATGATAAAGAATGAAGGAGGATGCTAGCCTCACATTGAGAGTGTTGCTCTGTGCGGATCCTCTATTTAAATTAGGAAACGTTGGGCTCTTGCGCTACATGCATAAACCTTTTCTTAATATTTGTTCTGCTTAATTTAATTATTGCACGTGTGCAGTATTTATTATATTCTACTTAAAATATGATTTTCTTGCTATTATATTTTCTTTAATATAGTTTTAAATAAGTAATATCAAAATAAAGTTTGAATCACTAGATTTTGATATTTTCTATATATTGTATAAAATTAAAATAAAAAATTTGATGTGATGATATATACAATTTTATATTACAAAAATATAATTTATATATTCTTCATATATAAAAAATATATATTTTTAAATAGAAAATTAATTTCTTGTGATTAACTATTAAGATATTTAGTATATAATATAGAAATACTAAATGTTGTAATACATAGATTAAATTTTTAATAAAAATAATATATTTAGAAATTAAAAAATATTTTATTATCAACTCTAATTTTTAGTAAAATTTTACTTTCATTTAATTGCCAAAAGGGTAAGAAATCTGTTCTGTAATTTCTTTAATATTTGTAAATAAATCTTGAAAAAAGCTTCAGTAATATAAGATAGAAATGCGTGAGGAATAAAATAAACTAACTAACTGTTAAAAATTACAAAAGCTCTTCTAATTAAATGTTAAAAAATATAAAAAAAAATTACAAAAACATAAGTATTATATCATTTTTATATGTGTGGCTAAGAACAAAAAGTATATATTTAAATATAAAATAGAATTATTCGTAATTCTTAGAGCGCAATTAAATAAACTAATATTGTTCTTAAAATAAACTTATAATTAATGCATTAATTAAAGAAGCGCTTTATAATTTTAAAAAGAGAAATATTTTAAAGACACCTGAATGTAATACATCAAAAACTTAACTATGTAGCATCTATGTGGCCAATAATTGGAGTCGCTAATTTGGATACAAAGACATGAAACAGAGGGGGTGATATTAGGCCTCACTTCGCTCTTATGTTTCTCTGCAATATGGCTTGATTACGATTCTCTCTTGTTCGCATCCCGCATCCCGTTCACTCCTAACCACATCCATTTAAGATATATGCGGTCACTTTGTCTTGCTCGGCGATCTAGCCCCACTATCTCCATCATCTTCATCGCCTTCGGGAAACGCCGCATCGTCTAGCCCGCCGCTCTTTCCAAATATTTTTCATGTGGCCTCTACAACGATATTTATGTGTTTCGCGCTTTATTAGTAAGCTTTCTTTCAGGATTACAGACAGAGGGATCTTCATTAGAAAATTTTTACTAAATAAACTCAATTGCTGCTCCACTTGTAATCACAATCTTTTTGTCTATATAGATTTTATATTATTTGCTTAAGATACATTTCACTTTTTTTCTTGCTTATTTTGCCTGTAGTTTCCCTGCTCTACCATCTATCTCTCTTTATGCTTATACAAAAGAACAATCCATTAGGTAGATATGAATGAAATTTCAATATGACACCTTATGACATTCTCTAATACTAACAGTGGTGCCCCACACTCGCGCTGTAGTCTTGTTAACATATATGTTAATATGATGATTACGGTGAAGTTGTCAACGAGATAGATCCCTCATCTATAGTTAGATTAGATTTTTACCCTAATCTATTGATAGCTGAAGGATATGCCACATAACTAAATTAAAATTTCACTAAATGTACATACAAAAAATTCAGAGTACGAAAACAAGTAATACTAACATCCGTTAACTATAATACAAAAAGAAAACATAATCAAACTCAAAATAAAATATAGTAAAGAAAATACATCAAGATCTTGTATTACAACAATATTGGAAATAAAGTAAAAATATGAAAAAAAAAACTCTCGTCCACACAATCAAAATATAAAATTATCTAAATATCAACAGTAGTGAGAAGGTCCTCCTCCCGGCACAGCTTCTCACTTGGTATTACCATCTCAAAAAGCTCAAAATCTGACATGTTGGTTTTTACATATCAAAGCCTCAACAAAAAAAAATAAGTCGTGCGTTAAACAAATATTTAAGTATATTTTAAGTTGAATTAGTGAATTCTATATTTTAATATATCACAATTAACTTAATATCAACATCAAGCATATGGAGCAATAAGTCACAAAAGAAATTGGAAAAGTTATAAACAACACATTTATAACTTATCAAAAAGATTATGTAAAAAACATACCTCAAATTAGAAGTTACAACAAGGTTATGCAATATGTGTATATAAAAATAATATTGTAAAGTAACTATAGCTACTGAAAAGAGAGTATGGAAGAAACATACTTCAAACTAGAAGCTGCAACAAGATTATGCAATATGTGTACATATAAATAATATTATAAAGTAAATATAGCTACTGAAAATAGAGTATGTAAAAAGCATACCTCAAACTAGAAGCTGCAACAAGGATATGTAATATGTGTACATATAAATAATATTGTAAAGTGATTATAGTTACTGAAAAGAGAGTATGTAAGAAGCATACCTCAAATTAGAAGCTACAACAATATTATGCAATATGTGTACATATAAATAATATTGTAAAGTAACTATAGCTACTGAAAAGAGAGTATGTAAGAAACATACTTCAAACTAGAAGCTGCACAAGATTATGCAATATGTGTACATATAAATAATATTGTAAAGTAACTATAGCTACTAAAAAGAACTACATCATAATACGCTCATAATCATGTGAATATATGTTAATTCAATAGAAATAAAATTGAACTGTAATACATATAAGTAGAACAAGTCAATCATTCAATCAAGGCAAGTATCCTAGCATGAATATGAGTAACAGTAAATGATTATATAAAAGCTAAAATTAAAGTTATAATAACCCAAAGTTGTTACCCTGCTAATATATGTAGCTTAATCAATCTTTAAACTCAATACTATTATTTTTAGAACAACAAATTGAGCCTATCTAGAAAATTTAAAATACATTGAACTTCTTTAGGTCCAAAATGGTATTTTGATCAGTCTAGATGCCCTATAGTAGACTTAAAATATTTTGAGCTCAGAATTAAAATCTAATTGCATTTTTGAATTCCTCACCCCCAAATTAGCTAAGGGTAAGAGTTTGGGGCAATTTGGAGTTCATTTAGACCATAATTCAAATTTAATTAAATTAGTCTAATTACATTTTAGGGTTCATAACAATCCTTAATTGCAAACCTACCGTATTCCATCAACCGACTGCTTTCAAAATAGCGGGCGCGATTTGAGCCGTCCGTTTCTAGGATCAGATCATGCGGTCGACATCTTAGCTTAGATGCGATCCATCACGACCGTTCCGCAGTTCGATAATGGGATCGGACGGCATCTAACCACACCCCATAAGTAGCTCGGATCATCCTTCAGATCTGAAGATATAATCCAATGGACGATCTGCTCCTTACGATCGGTCGTTAGCTGTCTGAGGATCTGAGCCATCCCGCTTCAACGAACGATCCATCAAATGGCTGTCGTGGATCCCGCACTGCTCATCGTCTTCTCCCTCTCCGCTCGAATCCCCGACAGGGAGATTCGAATCCTCGACAAGCAGATTTTGTCCCCCACTCCCCTGGTCAGCTTAGCACAGTCGTTAGTGGTTTCCTTAATGCGGTGGAACCTCTGGGTTGGGCCCTTGGGTCCAATACTCCTCGGAATGGAAGCTCTGAGAGTTCTCCCTGACCCAAGCCCTCAGGCCAAGCCCAGCCTCAGCATTCCTCAATTCTTCCCTGAGGCTATAAATAGCCTCAGGTCCCTCCTTAGGTTGTTTTTTTTTGTTGCTCAATTAAGTTCAATTGGATTTCTTCCCCCGCTCGCTATTGCTGGTCTGTCAAGCTTCCTCCAGGCGCTCCCGAGCTTGCGTACCGCTGATAGAGGGATGCTCCTGGAGTTCAGGACCCCTAAGAGCCTCTAGAGCCTCTCTGTTAGAGCGGATCACCTCCTGTCTTTCGATTTAAGCTTCGTCCAGCAAAGCCAGGTACCCCCAATCTGGACTGAGTCATGTAGGCTCAGCTCCTTCTCAATTTTAATTGCTGAACTCATCTCTAGTCCTGGCAAATTCAATGCAATTGAATTGACAGTTTAGGGGTGGTCCAATCGATCGTATCGATCGAACGGACTACCCTCCTTGTAAAGCTTGGGACCGAGTACGGTCCCAGAGATATAGAGCTCCCAAGTCACGCCAAGGTAGGGCTCGATATGGACACTACGAATTTCTTGTGATGTTCTTTGGACTCACAAATGCACATTCTATTTTTATGAATTTAATGCAGCGAGTCCTAAATCCATTCTTAGATAAATTCATAATTATATTCATCGATGATATACTCATCTATTCAAAAACTATGGAAGACCATGAGAACCATTTAAGAACGGTATTAGAGACTTTATGTGAACATGAATTATATGCCAAATTTTCAAAATGTGAATTCTGATTAAAGTCAGTAGCATTCCTGGGTCATGTTGTAAATGCTCAGGGAATTCATGTTGATCAGCAAAAGATCTGTGCTATTCAAGAATAGAGTCAGTCAAAAACAGTAAAAGATATAAGAAGTTTCTTAGGCCTGGCTGGCTACTAAAGAAAATTTGTCAAGGGATTCTCTCAGATAGCTGCTCCATTAACCAAGCTGACTCAGAAAGCTATCCCATTTATCTGGACTCCTGAATGTGAAAAGGCATTCCAAACCCTAAAGGATGCTTTATCCTCTGCACCAGTACTAGTTCTTCCCTAAGAGGGGATTAATTATCAAGTATACACGGATGCTTCTGGAACCGGTCTGGGGTGTGTGCTTATGCAAGAAGGCAAAGTTATAGCGTACGCATCTCGATAGTTAAAGCCACATGAGAGAAATTATGCAGTTCATGACTTGGAACTAGTGGATGTAGTTTTTGCTCTGAAAATCTGGCATCACTACTTATATGGAGTTCAGTGCTCCATATTTATAGATCATCAGAATTTAAAGTATATATTTACCCAGCAGGAGCTTAACTATAGACAAAGAAGATGGTTGGAACTAATCAGTAACTATAATTTGGACATTCAATACCATCCAGGAAAAGCCAATGTTGTAGCCGATGCTCTTAGTCGTTGTGCTACTCTATCAGCAATGATTGCTACAAGTTCATTAATAGAAGAATTCCAAAAAATGGAAATTATTCCTATTTAGAGTGATGTGATGAGCTCAATATTAGCTAACATCAATATAGAACCCACATTCCATAGAGATGTCTCTATAACCCAGACCAAAGATGAAGATTACTTAAACTTTAAACAGGCGATAGAAAGTGGTCAGAGAACAGATATTCGCTTCTATAAAGGTGCTATTTATCAAGAAAATCATCCGTGGATTCCAAAATCTATGCAACAAGAAGTGTTACTCGAAGGTCATGGATCTGGATATCAAATCCACTCGGAGAGTACAAAGATGTGTCAAGATTTGAAGCAATCATTCTGGTTGCCTAGAATGAAGAAAAGTATAGCTGAATATGTAGCCAAATGCCACGTCTGTAGCCTTGTGAAAAGACCTGGTGGTCTTCTTCATCCATTAGAAATCTCTGAATGGAAATGGTTTGATATATCAATGGATTTTGTAATGGGTTTGCCTCGAGCCAAGTCCGGAGCAGATGCAATTTGGGTAATAGTCGATCGATTAACTAAGACTGCCCATTTCATTCCCATTCAGCAAACGGATTCAATTGAGAAACTCGCTAAGGTCTATATCAAAGAAATTGTCAAACTTCATGGCATTCCTAAATCAATCATATCGAATAGAGACAGCAGGTTTACCTCAAAGTTTTGGCAAGCTGTCCATCAAGATTTAGGAACCACATTGGCCATAAGTACCTCTTTCCATCCACAAACAGATGGCCAAACAGAAATGGTGAATCAAGTATTAGAGGATTTGCTCAGACTCTGTATTCTTGACTTCGCTAGATCATGGGAAGACTAATTGCCATTAGTAGAGTTTGCTTATAATAACAGTTATCAGACTAGTATTAAAATGGCACCATATGAAGCACTGTATGGAAGAAAATGTAGTACACCTATGGCATGGTCCGAAATAGGTAGCGTGCAGCTTTACGGATCTGAGTTAGTAGAAGAAACCAATAAAAAGATTCGTTTAATTCAACAAAGAATTCATTCTGCCCAGGATCATCGGAGCAGGTACCATGATTCTCATCATCGCCAATTGGAGTTTAAGGTTGGAGATTCAGTGTATTTAAAAGTAAGCCCTATGAAGGGAGTTTATAGATTTGGGGTAGCTGGGAAACTTATCCCTCGATATATTGGTCCTTATAAGATCTTGGCTAAGATAGGATCATCTGCTTATAAACTAGATCTTCCAGAAGAATTTGCTACTGCTCATAACTTTTTTCATGTCTCATCGTTAAGGAGATGTCTTAGAGATACCTCTCACCTTGTACAACTTCCTGAAATTGAAATCCAACCTGATCTCACTTATGCGGAAGTGCCAATCAAAATTTTAGATCGGAACAAGAAGAAATTAAGAAATCATTTCATTCAAATGATCACAGTTCAGTGGAGGAACCGCTCCTGCAATGAAGATACATGGGAAAAAGAATCTGATATGCGTCAGAAGTATCTCAATCTCTTTAACTAAGGTACTTCTTAATTCCATCTTCTTGTAATTTAATGTTCTATATCTATTTTATTTTTTTCCACTTAAGTGATGTCGAGGATGACATTGTTCTTAAGTGGGGGTGTTTGTAACAACCCAGGTTGTTACACAGGTCAATTAAGACTAATCTAAGTCTTAATTATAGTTCTAGTATCTTAATTAAGTCATTTAGAATCTACCTCAAAGATCTGGATCAAATCAGGGATCAAATAGAGCAGATCCTGATTTCTAGAAAATCCCAAAACCCTAGAAATTAACTTTTTATTTTGGCCTCAAATCAAAAATTTGACCTTGCCATTGTGTTCACCACCCCTAAATTAGCTAAGGGTGAAGTTTTGGAGGCATTTGGAAGTCATTGGAATTTTGATGAATATTTTAATAATATTTAAATACCTGAAAATTTGAATAATTAAATTCTCATCAAATGAAAAATCTGATCGCACCGTTGCGATCAACACCTCTCAATTAGCTAAGAGTGAATTCTTAGAATTTTTCTGAGTACGTCTATTAATTAAATTAAATTAATAAATATTGAAATCAATTAATATAATATTGATTTTATTTAAGTTTTATTAACAGCGCCGTTTGTTATTCCCTAACGCAGTTCTCTAAATCTCCTGCGGCCGTTAAGTGTAACAGATCATCCGATCCGTCCGATCAAAAGATCGGACGGACCGAAAGCTGCCTTTGCCAAAGGATCGCATCTGGTGTGCACATGTCCTCTGCACGATTGGACGCGGCTTCGAGTTTGCCAGATGGAGATCTTCCATCAAATGCACTGCCTAAAGGCTAAGTATAAGCCTCGTGGATGCTTTATCGAGGCTCCGTTTTGCCTCGCTGAAGCTTATCGGGGCGTACTAAGTGACAGGGCGAAACCCTAGTTTCCACCGACGAGCTGAGGTACTTCCTATCCTCTCTTTACCTCTACTTATGCACTCTTATGAATCATCTCTATCGATTTTTTTGTCAAAACTAAGATGCAATCGATCGAACTTTGATCGATCGATCGAAATCACATAAACCCTAACTGCGAAGAGGGCGTCGAGGAAGAAGATGGATCGCCTCTTCGAATCTAGCCGTCAATTTCGACTCAAATCTGATGGTTGGATCTAATCTAAGATCCGATTAAATTTAGATCTAATATGAACTGTCGGATCAATCCTAAAATTAGGGACTAATCACTTTTAGGACCTAACCCTAATTAGGTTAATTAACCCTAGAACTTCAATTGACTATAAGTTGGCCAATTTAGCTTTAAATTAAGTGATCCATATATTTATTTTGATCAGAAAAACCTAACTAACAGTAATCTACAAAAATATTTAGGATCCAATGGTTAGATCTCTTAATTAACCTTAATTACCCTAAAACTTGATTAGTGAAGATTAGCAAAATTAATGATCCAAATTGAGTGATTCAAATTTCTAAGAACTCCTAGAGTAAATTAAAATCTAGTGGTATGGTTAGTTTAGTGATTTGGTAATTAATTTCACTAATCACTCACTAATCACCCTAAACCCTAATTAGGCCATAACTTAGCCAATACATATCAGAATTTGATGATTTTAGGTTCTATAGAAATCTCAGGACATAAAAGATAGCAAACTAATAGAAAATATATTTTTTATTTAGTAAAATTACCAAATTGCCCTTAGAGGTCAAATTCTTTAATTTGACCTTATAAGGCTTAATACTTAACCAAAATTAGTGAACTTCTTGTCTAAACTTATATTAGACATTAAGTAATCACTCCATCTCAATAAATTCTAGAATTAAGCACTAACTTATAAAGATGAATTTTTAGACCCTTAAGTAGGGGCAAAATATTCTTTTTGCCCAAAATTAGGGTTTAATGAATTTAAGATCTGATTTCATCCCTAAATCATAATATTTAGTAATTAAAGTAGTTTAGACTTTAATTTAAATGATTCTAAGTCATAAATTTAAGATTCAAGGAAAATCCTAATTTTAGTCTTAAGTAAAATCTAAGTAATAATGTGAGTGTTTTCCCTCTTCTTTAAACTTCTTAGTTCATCCATAAGTCTTATAACCTTAGTTAGGATATGTGTCTGAGTGCTACTCTTAGTACTTAATAACTTTAATTCATAAGATTAGAAATAGATCTTATGCTAGAATTCATCTAATGAGTAAAGTGGGTTACTCATTAAAGTGAAACCTTGATTTTACTAGATTATTAGATTTTCATAGTTTATTAAATGATTTTTTTTTATCTTTTAATTTTAGAATTAGGTTTATAAATCTATCATATTAGGTTTGACTTAATTCAATAGGATTGGCCTTAATACTTAATTAGTGAGATGGGATTAACTCTAGTCCTTTAGTTAACCTTGTGATTAAGAATTAAACTTTATTATTTGAAGTTCAGTTCTTAATCTCTTCAATCTTGATTTGGCTAATCAAGATTTGGTTTGGGATTATTAAAAATAACAACTTAGGATGATTGATTTACTTATTTAACCTTGTAGATGACCTTGATTCAGTTATAATTAGGATGTGGCCAATCCTAATTATATTCAACTTATAGGCTCGTAATTCTAAGTTACAAATAGTGTAAGAATTAATAATTCTGAATCTTATGTAACTTAGAGTAGTTAGAACAATTAAATTAGAAAATAAGTGATATCACAAAGTTTGTGTAGTATTATTTAATACCTTGAATATGATATGCTATGGTTTCCTTATTTTGAGCTTCATTACACCTTTGGACATATTTTATTAAACATGAATATTTGATAAATATTCAATATTAAATTTGAATTACATTCAAATGGCATTTGCATAATTTAAAAAGAAAACTTAAATAAAACAAACTTTACTTTACTTTGTGAGTAATTTCTTACTTAGTCTGCCATTTAGTATAACATGACTTTTGAGACAGTTACTTTTACCTAGGGAATTTCCCCTAGTGCGTGTTACTTTTGCCTAGGACACTTTCCTAGTGCATGTTACTTTGGCCTAGGACACTTTCCTAGAGCATGTTACTTTTGCCCGGGACACTTTCCTGGATGATTAGATGGATGTTACCTTATCACTAGGACACTTTTCTAGTTGTAACGACCCCAATAATTAGATAGAAGATTAATTCAAACATTGAGATGTTACCTTAGCACCCAACACTCAATTTGAAGAAAGCAAATTAAGTGTAGATGCTAAGTGGCCAAGTCACTTTATGAGTAGTTGTTAAGTTAAAATAAGTTATACAATTTAAATGCAATCAAGGATACATGTTAAGGAGATACATGTAAATACAATATTACAAGCATTTACAATACAAGCAATTAGATTAATCCACTCATTCATCCCAAGAAGTTATAAACATAGAAAGTACAACACAGATTAATAAGTGTATGCAAAAGTAACTTAAGCAACTCAAGCAGTTTATAATCTAATTATTACAAACTTTTTAAAAGTAAGAGTAGATGATAGTAAATAAATCACTCTCTCACTTAACAAAAATACAAGTAAACTATTTAAAATTAAGCGAAAGCAGAATTATTTATAAGCCCTTCAAGTACTTGTACCTGCATTACTTGAATCAAAGGGCTCTTGATCTATCATATTTTGGTATTTAAATATGATAGGGCAAAGCCAAAGAAAAGAAAAAGTGCAGTTAGACTAAATAGTCTAAGCACATTTTAAAATTGGCTAAACTTTTAATTTAATAAGATATCACAAATATAATTTACAATTTAAAGTAAGCAGCGGAGCTATAAAAGTTGTAAAGTATGGAAGAAGGAACTAAGCATAACTGTAAAAGAAATAGTATGAAATAAGTTAAGTAAAAATACTCACTTTTATATAAGTCCTAGCCTGTTTCCAAAATTGATAAGGGAAAGCATCCTTAAGGCTAGAAACTACTATGTGCATTTAAGTAAACAAAATGAAAGCAATATATGTTCAATGAAATTTATGCTAAGTAAGCAAATGAAATATAGTGAAGTATTAAATAAAATTAAGCAACATACACTGTATTCAAATTGAACTGAAGTAAGCAATACACAATACTGGAGATAGAGAGTGTAAAGCATAGGAAATAAAGAAGTATCTTAGATTCTCGATCTAAGATAAATATAGCCTAGGACTATGAAATGTAAGCATAACTAAACAGTTATGGAGAGATTATACGATCAATAAGATTGTAAAAGAACTCTTATATCTTTAATTAAAGTTATATTTAGGAGTTATCTCATTCTGCAGGAGTACACTACAGAATAGGTGAGGAGTTAAGCACATTTGCCTAACTAGATACAGTGGGGTGGTCGAACATTCACATTTACCCTCTCTAAAATGTGAAGTCTTATTATAAGCGCTATCTTTTATACTCAAATTTGCCATAAGGCATTCCCCTTAGGTTTTATGAAATTCTTTATTTATGCACAATGATCTTGAATGAATGTTCAAGGAAAGAAGCTCAAAACTAGGCAAGCATTCAATAAATTTCAATAAATGTAAAGTATGTGATATCTTTTTGTTATCTAAACTTTAATAATCTACTTAATGATTAGAGCTAATTGAGCTCTATATTGACTAATAGATATTGATCTTTAAGTCAATTTTAATATAAGTAGAAGGAAGATAAGTTTGGAAATCAATAATTCCATGAATTGAAGTTCATCTTATACTAGTCCTAAACTAATCAAATCAAATAGATTTATGATTAAAGTTTAAGGAAACTAGTAAGGAAGAAAGAATGTTTAGAGATTTCTAAGTTAATGAAAGTATAAGTTAGAGGAGATTATAGTAACTTACTTATTTAACTTATAAATAAAAATTATCAACTCAATTAAATCATGAAGTTATAAAAAGAGATAGATTATACCCTACTTGAAATAATTTAACTTATGATTGTAAGGAATTAGGAGTCTAAGAACTTATCTAAAACTTGAAATGAAGCTATCACCTTCAATCTAATTGATTGAGGGTTAATGTTTTTAATTGAACAATTGAAATGAATACTTATAATTGAAGTGAATAATTTTAATTGAAGTTAATACTTACAACCCTAGATATGAAATTCTAGATGTATTATAAGTATCTAACATGTGGAAATATTTAACATTTTCCTTGAAATTTTTAAGTCCTAAAATACTTAGAAATTTCAACAGAGTCTCCTATGTATTTGTTCAAATAAATAATTTCACAATTCAATATATAAGTCAATCTATTAACTATTTCCAGTTCTAAAATAGAGTTCAATCCATTTAAAAGGATTGCTCATTTCTAATTCTAAAATAGAGTTCAATCCATTAAAGGATTGCTCATTTCCAATTCTAAAATAGAGTTCAATCCATTAAAGGATTGCTCATTTTCAATTCTAATATAGTTTTGACAATTATAAAGAACAGCAATTTATAAGTCAATCCATTGACTATTTCCAATTCTATAATTGTAAGTGAGAAAATCAAATGAAGTAATTTGCTAACCTATGGTTCTTACATCCAAATCAAACACTTATGAAGTTAATAAGAGATGCATAAATTAATTAGCAATTTATAAGAGCAGCTTCATTTGACTTATTGCACATAAGGCAATAGTGTTTAGTTCAGCTTTTCATTTGATATTAATTTATAACTCAACCTGCAAAGAATAACAGCATTAAAGTTAACATTTATATATAAAAGAAATAAGAATCATTTAAACTGAATTTTAATATAGCAATTGGTTCTTTCAATGCATTTAATGATATAAGTTAATTTAATACAAATAATGTAAAGGACAGTATTAGATCCCTCTTGATCCATTGATTCTTTCATTTATATAATAAATCACCTATGGTTTTAATAAGAGAAGTGATAGCATTTGATCACATTGAATGAACTAATAGTATTTGACCATATTAAATGAACTGATAGCATTTGATCATGTTAAATGAACTAATAGCATTTGATCATATTAAATGAACTAATAGCATTTGATCATATTAAATGAACTACTAGCATTTGATCAAAATGAAATAAGTGATAGTATTTAATCTTAAATGATATATGGCAGCATATGATGTTAATATGAGAAATGACCGTATATTTTCTAGTATACAATTGATGGCATCAGATGATCTCACTCATAATAGATAGTAGCATTCATTTAATCTCACTTTATATAAGAT
Source organism: Gastrodia elata (assembly GCA_016760335.1). Taxonomy (NCBI): domain Eukaryota; kingdom Viridiplantae; phylum Streptophyta; class Magnoliopsida; order Asparagales; family Orchidaceae; genus Gastrodia; species Gastrodia elata. Next base: position 38,708,354 of record CM028670.1, on the reverse strand, counting down.
ATTAGTATTCATTTAATCTCACTTTATGATGGCAACATGTAACTCTAATGAAAGAAATGATAGCATTCATTCTCATTTAATAAAGAGAATGGCAGAATTTGATCTACCTTAAGTGAATAACAACATTTGATTAACCTTAACTGAATGATGGTATCGATCATTCAAATTCAACTGACAGCATATGCTCTCTCTTACAAGATATAATAGAAATTTAATCCTTAAATAATAAATGGCAGCCATAAATTTCATATGATAAATGGCAACATCCAATCTAATAAAACGAATGACCACATTTATTTTCATATTGCATTGATCTCCAATTTCTAAAATAATAACATATGATTCTGTAAAAGAATGACAGCATTGAATTTCATTTAATCTATTGGCAGCATTTGGATCTTATAAATAATACATGGAACTAAATTCTCCAATGCTTATTCAGAATTAGTAGTGAATCTACAAATGAGATTTCTTATATTTATTAATGGATAATATTCGAGGCAGCCTTACAGCACAATATTAGATAGTTTCATATAAACATAAATAGAAAACATCCCATTACATTTAAGTATGGTCCTTAAGTTTAACTTGCAAGTATTAAATCATCCTCTAAGCATATTCACTATGTTTAAGAAAAGCAGCAATTCTATCATATTATAATAAATGATATTAAATTCTTTATTGCAAGAGATGTTAGTATTTAAACTAGTATTTCCATAGATAACAACATTTTATTCCATTTACTAGATTTGGCAGCTCTTATTCACATTCAATTTCACTTTAGAATGAAAGGCATCATATGATTTCATATACAAGAAATGACAGCATTTGCAATTTATTATAGTAATATATTGCAACACATATCCAACATGTAAAGTATAGTTATCATTAGTTTGGGTAAGAAAGATGTGAGTAAAGTCTTATTATCATTCTAGTCTTTGTAATAAAGTTCTCAGAACAATTATCAGCTTACTTTATTAGTTGCTCAAACTTATGTTAAGAGCAGATTTTATTTCACTCAACATGGTAAAAAAGACATCAAGCATCTTAACTCACTTTAGGTGAGATAAATATTAGAAAGAAGTATTCTAAATTAAATTCCAACATTAATATGAAGCAATTTAACTATGAACATACATTCATATGTACTATTTAATTTACGATGCAAGTCATTACATATTTTGTAAATAAGTATGGTAATTACATAATGGTTGCCAAGTCATGCATATTTTGACAGTAGAAGAAAATATGCAAGGAAGAACAAGGTTATTTTAATAAAGTTGATATTGTATAACATGAAGACTTCTATCAACAAATAACTTTAGGTGTCTCCATTAAAATATTTCCCTTTATAGTTATAAAAACATAAGACAAAACTTGAAAATATTAAAAGTAATAACACCTATCTCATTCTCATGGTGATTTTAATATGTTAGTAGCATTTTAAGTTCTTAATAAGGTACATAATATATAAAAGAATATGAAGCAATATAATAAATTAAGCACAAATAAGTGTATGTTTTTACATGTAGCAAAAATTACATATTAACAATACAACTTGATGTTGAGTTGATTGGGCAATGGAGTTACAAGATCAATAATTATCTAAAGAGTTATTTAGCAAGTATGCATGCCAATTAATAAATAACTACAATAGCATATAAAATTTTACATAAGCATTTTAGTTACTTTGTAAAAGTTTCAAGCGCACATAACCAACAACGAATGTGAATCGCACATATGAACGACTTCATGCCTTTCAATAGAACATGATGAATATATGAAAACAAGATACTTTTATATAAGTATCAACAAGTTTTTTTGCAAAATCCGAGATTTAAAGGAATTTTAGGTGAAGTTGGAGGTAGTACCTGATGAACGCCCCTTAATCTTTACGATGGAGGTTAATATCGCGGATGGGGCGCGTAAACAAAAGGCCTAATACCTCTCGGCATGTTGAGATCTTGAAGATCGCCTCAGCCCCTGGAATCTCCTCTTCACCTCCCCCAAGGTTAGAGACCTTTCGTCTCGTGAAGCGAGGGATGTAGGGTTAAGGAAGAAGATCAGTGGTTGCCAGGCGTACCATACCCCCAACCTCTTGCTCCTTCTCTTAGGTTCAGCAAAAGCTTAGGGTTAGGGTTCACAAATAGCGCTGAATAAGCTCAGGATCTTCTCCAGCCCTCCGCTCGCATTGCACCCTTAGTCTAATCCTCTCAGCAGGAAAAAGAAGAATGCCTTTCCTTTTCTCTCTATGTTGCTTTAGAGATAAGGCTAAGATAGAAGAAACAATCGTACGCCCACTCATCTTTTTTAGTCGTCGTGCGAAAAGGAGTGAAGATGGCGTATAGAGGGAGTGGAGTCAAGAGGGTCATTCGATCCTCTTTTTCTTTTTGATCTCACGACTCAGCTCCTTTATTTAATCATGACCGTTGGATTTAACTTAATGGATTAAAACCTAAAAATGTACAGCTCTAATTAAAGGGCCTGCTATCTTAATTATTCAGCCTTAACATTATTATGTCATTTCTTAAAAGGAAACAATTAGAAAGTATATATTTCTTCATTTGTGTAATCAAATTTATTTACTTAAATGCACTTTTAATATTCTCAAATTTTCGCTCTTATCTAATTAAGGGGTAAGGAACTCAAAAACGCGATCAAATTTTTTTGATCAGAGGTATTTAATTTACCTAATTTTCTGGGTATTAAAATATTATCAAAATATTTGCGAAAAATTTGATGACTCCCAAACGCTTCCAAAATACCACCTCTAGCTAATTTGAGTGTGGTGAGTCTAATGGCGGACTCCATTTTCGATTCTGAAGTCTAAATAAATTAGGTATTTTCAGAATTATCCGAAAACTAGGAAGTGTTGGAAATTGTCAAACGGTCTCCAAATCGCACTAAATTTGAGGTGGAGACTTCTAACTATATTATAAGAGTAATTAAAGAGGTTTGGAGAAAATTAGATCACTAATTGACTGGTAATAATATCTGGGTTGTTACACTAGTACAGCATACTTTAATCTAGGATATTTCTCCTAGATGAGCAGATGGATTTTACTTTTTGACAGAACTAAGTAGGAGTATCTCACACATTATAATTACTTTACTGTACTTTACTTTTACTTTTCAGTTACTTTATAGTCACTTTACAGTTTCTTACCGTTCTGGCTCACTTTTACCTTACAGTTCAGTTCATTTCCTGTTATTTTTATTTTCTGGAGTTCTTTAGTATTACAGAATTTCTTGTAATATTCTTTTATTTTAGTCATTTTACTTTATTTAAAAGCATGTTAGGATGCTAGACTTTATTATCAGTACAGTACTCTTACTTCATTAGTATGTTTAGTTTGATCATATTACTTAGAACTCTTCGTTGTATTTGGTAAATGTTTATTTATACTTCACTTACCTTTTTGTGTAGCTTGAGTTGAGGTATGTACTTACCTCACATGTTGTTTAAGTTATAATTTATTATTATAACTTGTATTTCTTTCTTTGTTGCTTACTGCTATTTTTATGCTCTAATTAGTTTGTGATATCATTAAAACACATAAAACTGATTACCTTAAAATGTACTTAGATATTTTGTCTAACTAGATTGTTGTTTTGTTGACTGGGGCCCTACCATTATTAAACTGATAATGATAGATTCCTAGCTTTTTGAGGAGGTTGAGCCTTTAGAAGAGTAGGTCCAGGAAGAAGTGCAGGTTGATGAAGACTATTAGATTTTGCTTCCTATATTATTTTACTTTTGCATTTGAGAGGATGAGAGACTTGACTTTATATTTCAATATTTAAACTTTAAATGGTTGTAATAATACAGGTGTAAATTACTTTTCTTTTCCTGCATTATATATTCTGAGTTGGATGATTTACTTTTCATTATAGATGGATGGATGTTACTATAATTTGTTTCCTTTTCTTCTGCACTCTGATTATATAGTATACTCATGAAGTGATTGTTCTTCTTTGCTCTATTAAAAAAGGGCACATCCTTCCCTTAAGATTGGTTTGGGGTCTTAAACTTCCAAACTGAATGTTAAGTAAGTGATATGCTTAGTGATGACCACATCTTTAATCCGGATGATTAGGGGGTGACCCCCACAAGTTGTCACTGAGACAAATCCCTCATCTATATTCAAATTAGTTTTTTACCCTAATCTACTGATAGCTGAAGGATATGCCACATAACTAAATTAAAATTTCACTAAATGTATTTAATTTAGTTTTAAATGTCAAATCTTATGCTTCGATAAATACAGTTATAAACAAGCTAATTATTATATCATTATTATAACTATTAAATATTTAAGATAACTGATTATTGGAATGTTGGATATTTGATCTGTATTTTATTAAATAAATCATATGATTAAATGAATTTTCGAATAAATTTTTGAATTAGCACTAACAAATCATACTTAGCATTTTATTCTAGAATTTCTCAAATCAAATTCTACTCAAAGACACCATAAACCGACGAGCTGCTCTCCATATGATTAAATAGTTTATTTAATGAACAATGTTAGTTTATTGCGCAAAAGTTGACCAACGAGCTGGAGCCCTCCGATGAATCGTCTTGGAGAAGAAGCCACGCGCAGCGAGCGAATAATGCTGGCCAGTGGTGACTGATGGAGACGTGCCATTCTCTGCAGACGCTGGAGCAGTGGATCTGCTCGCTGAGGCCCTGCCGATTGGTTATCTCGTGGAGCATGTCCCATGGCAGACTGGACCAATCCTTGCTCTCACTGCTCCGCATCCTTTCAGCCGTTCTAGCCTTAGCGCGGATTGGCAGTGGTATAAATTGAACAAGGAGGGCCATCCACTCAATTTATCTAATGATAAAGAAGGAAGGATGGGCAGTGGTATAAATTGAATGAGGAGGGCCATTCTCTTAATTTATCTAATGATAAACAAGGAAGGAGAATGCTAGCCTCGCGTTGGGAGTGTTGCTCTGCGCGAATCCTCTGTTTAAATTACGAAAAGATGGGCTCTTGCGCTGCATGCAGAAAGCTTTTCTTAATATTTGTTCTGCTTAATTTAATTATTGCACGTGTGCAGTATTTATTATATTCTATATAAAATATGATTTTCTTGCTATTATATTTCCTTTAACATAGTTTTAAATAAGTAATATCAAAATAAAGTTTGAATTACTAGATTTTGATATCTTCTATATATAGAATAAAATTAAAATAAAAATTTGATGTGATGATATATAAAATTTTATATTATAAAAAATATAATTTATATATTCTTCATGTATAAAAAATATATATTTTTAAATAAAAAATTAATTTCTTGTGATTAACTATTAAGATATTTAGTAAATAATATAGAAATACTAAATGTTGGAATACATAGATTTAATTTCTAATAAAAATAATATATTTAGAAATTGAAGTCGTTGATTTGGATACTAAGACATGATACATAGGGGGTGATATTAGGCCTGAATTCGCTCTTATGATTCTCTGCAATATGGCTCGATTACGATTCTCTCTCGTTCACATCCCGCATCCCGTTCACTCCCAACCGCATCCATTCAAGGTATATGTGGTCACTTTGTCTTGCCCGACGATTTAGCCCCACTATCTCCATCATCTTCATCGCCTCCAAGAAATGCTGCATCGTCTAGCCCACTGCTCCTGCCCAAATTTTCTTCATGTGGCCTCTACAATGATGTTTATGTGTTTCTTGCTTTATTAGTAAGCTTTCTTTCTGAATTATAGACAAAGGGATCCCCATTGGAAAATTTTTACTAATTAAACTCAATTGCTGCTCCACTTGTAATCATAATCTTTTTGCCTATATAGATTTTATATTCTTTGCTTAAGATACATTTCACTTTTTTTCTTGCTTATTCTGCATGTAATTTTCCTGCTCTGCCAACTATCTCTCTTTATGCTTATGCAAAAGAACAATCCATTAGGTAGATAGGAATGAAATTTTAATCTGACACCTTATGGCGTCCTCTGATACCAACAGTGGTGCCCCGCCCTCGTTGTAGTCTTGTTAACATGTATGTTAACATGATGATTATGGTGAAGTTTTCACTGAGATAGATCCCTCATCTATAGTTAGATTAGTTTTTTACCCTAATCTACTAATAGCTAAAGGATATGCCACATAATTAAATTAAATTTTCACTAAATGTATTTAATTTTATTTTAAATGTCAAATCTTATGCTTCGATAAGTACAGTTTTAAACAAGCTAATTATTATATCATTATTATAACTATTAAATATTTAAGATAACTGATTATTAAATTGTTGGATATTTGGTCTGTATTTAATTTAATAGATCATATGATTAAATGAGTTTTTGAATAAATTTTTGAATTAGCACTAATAAATCATACTTAGCATTTTAAAATTTCACTAATTGTACATACAAAAAATTCAGAGTGCAAAAACAAGTAATACTAACATCCGTTAACTATAACACAAAATGAAAATCTAGTCAAACTCAAAATAAAATACAGTAAAGAAAATACATCAAGATCTTGTATTATTACAATATTGGAAATAAAGTAAAAATAAGAAAAAAAAATTCTCGTCCTCACAATCAAAAGAAAATATTATCTAAATATCAACAACAGTGAGAAGGTCCTCCTCCCGGCACATCTTCTCACTTGGTACTACCACCTCAAAAAGCTCAAAATCTGACATGTTGGTTTTTACATGTCAAAGCCCCAACAAAAAAAAAACAAATCGTGCATTAAACAAATATCTAAGTATATTTTAAGTTGAATTAGTGAATTCTACATTTTAATATATCATATTTAACTTAATATCAACATCAAGCATAAGAATCAATAAGTCACAAAAGAAATTGGAAAAGTTATAAACAATACATTTATAACTTATCAAAAAGAGTATATAATAAATATACCTCAAACTAGAAGTTGCAACAAGATTATGCACTATGCGTACATATAAATAATATTGTAAAGTAACTGTAGCTACTGAAAAGAGAGTATGTAAGAAATATACTTCAAACTAGAAGCTGCAACAAGGTTATGCAATATGTGTACATATAAATAATATTGTAAAGTTACTATAGCTATTAAAAAGAGAGTATGTAAGAAACATACCTCAAACTAGAAGCTGCAATAAGATTATGTAATATGTGTACATATAAATAATACTGTAAAGTAATTATAGTTACTAAAAAGAGAGTAAGTAAGAAATATACCTTAAACTAGAAGCTGCAATAATGTTATGCAATATGTGTACATACAAATAATATTGTAAAGTAATTATAGCTACTAAAAAGAGAGTATGTAAGAAACATACTTCAAACTAGAAGCTGCACAAGGTTATGCAATATGTGTACATATAAATAATAGTGTAAAGTAACTATAGCTACTAAAAAGAACTACATTTTAACATGCTCATAATCATGTGAATATATGTCAATTCAACAGCAATAAAATTGAACTGTAATACATATAAGTAGAACAAGTCAAACATTCAATCAAGGCTAGTATCCTAGCATGAATATAAATAACAGTAAATAATTGTACAAAAGTTAAAATTAAAGTTGTAACAACCCTAAGTTGTTACCTTGCTAATATATGTAGCTTAATCAATCTTCAAACACAATACCATTATTTTTAGAACATCAAATTGTGCCTATCTAGAAAATTTGAAGTACATTGGACTTCTCTAAGTCTAAAATGATATTTTGATCAGTCTAGATACCCTAAAATAGACCTAAAATATTTTGAGCTCAAAATTAAAATTTGATTGGATTTTTTAATTTCTCACCCCCAAATTAGCTAGGGGTGAAAGTTTGGTGCAATTTGGAGTTCATTTAGACCATAATTCAAATTTAATTAAATTGGTCTAATTGCATTTTAGGGTTCCTAACAATCCTTAATTGCAAACATGCCGTATTCCATCAGTCGGCTGCTTTCAAAACAACGGGCGCGATCTGAGCCGTCCGTTTCTAGGATCAGATCGTGCGGTCGACGCCTTAGCTTAGATGCGATCCTATAACAACCCTAGTTGTTACCCTAACTAAATCTAGATTAATTAAGCCAAACCAAGCTTTGATTTTGATTCCATTAGACTTAATGGGTCATTTAAACCTAACCCTAGAAATTTGGAATCAATTGGAGCTAAATTGAGAATTTTGGTATTTTTGCCTATTTTTAAGCCCTGAAAAATACCTAAATTAAATTGATCTCCAAATTAAAATCTAATTGCATTTTTGAATTCCTCATACCCTAATTAGCTAACGGTGAATTTTTGGGAATTTTTGGAGCTCATTTAAGCTTAAATTGGATTTATAACTTAATAGAATTTAATTTAATTATTAAATAGGTTAATATTAATTAAATTAAATATATAATGAAAATTAAATGCCGGGATTTGCTGTCGGGACCGCGGCAGATCCGCTGCGGGGTCCCAACAGCGGCGCATAGGATCGAGCCAGTGGGATGATTTAGCACGCAACTTAGCGCGCTTAATCTAACGGCGCAATCTATCCCGCACTGGAATTAAATCCTAAGCGTCGGATCTGTTGAGCATATCCTCCGATGGCTGCCATCGAATCCACGGTGAACCATTTAAGTAGCACATCAGAACTGTCCGAGACCAACGGCTTAGCGATCAGACAGATCTGGAGTACCCCTGCACTGTGGATCGTCTCCTACCTCACGACCCGTCGCTAGCTGGTCCCCCTGACAACCAGGCGACCTTCAGCCCTCATGATAGTACGGGAAGGGTGCCATTCTTCCCCTTCTACCCTTGGCGTGCTAGTCTACCTATAAATACCTCCCGGAAATCACAGTGAGTCCCTTTGCTCACTGTGATCCCCTCAATTTTCTGCTGCTTGCTCTGAAGCCCTCGGCGTCCGGGCGACTGGACCTACTTTGTACAACTGATAGAGGGCGAGGTCTTCAGACGCTCTTGCTGGAGCTTTGCGACCATCTGGAGTGATCCGAGCTGCCTGCATTGCCTTTGTCGCTTCGCCCATCCTCAGGTACAGCCTTCGACCCTGTCTCTTCTGTCAAGCTAGTTTCAGCTCGGCTCGCTTCTAATTGAGCCCTAGATGATGCGTTAGGTCCACATCCTAGTTCCCTAGTAGGCATCTAAGCTTTAAGGTGAGGCATGGCAGTGGACCAGACGACAAATTTGTCGTCTGAGTGTGCACTGCCAGTCGGCCTCTGGCTCGCCAAATGCTGCGTTCCTTCGAAGCGAGCCATACAATAGGTATTAGAAGCTCTCGACAATGATTGTCGAACCATATAGAAGGTTGTGCTTGATCGGATCGATCGATTGGGCTGAGAATTGATCGACCCGATTTTGACTCCCATCAGCGCTCCACCCCAAGTAGCACTTTAGTGATCCACCCATCCCCAAGGCTTGCTGAGTGGACCAATCGAATCCCCTTCGGCCTTTGAACGTGTAGGCATCGAGCTCGACTCATAGGCTCGGCTCTGTGAGGAGAATTTGATCCTCACAAATGCGCCATGAGTGACGCCTCGGTCGAGTATCACCCCGACGATCGGGTGCATCTCGGGTGGGGTTTCATAGTCCAATCGATGCGTCTCAACTCCAGGAACATGTAGAGATTGAAAGGAGCCGCCATCGCATCAGGGTGTCAAGAATTTTAGCGCTGAAGCTCCGTTAGGGCGGAGCCCGTCGCTAGGAAGAAGATGAAGTCACGGGTCTGGCCGATCCGTGACCCGCACCTTTTTTATTTTGGGCCGACAGATATATTAAAAGGATTTCTGAATTAATTTCCTTAAGGAAATTAATTCAGAAAATCAATCCTATGGTTTTAATTCAAATAAAAATGTAGATTAAATTATTTAAATAACTTTGGCTATACTTATCCAAATAGTATGATCCAATATATCATTTTAATCAAAAAAATATAAGGAACCTGAATATAAAATAAAATCAAAGATCCAATTGTTAGATTCTAAATAATTGCCTAATTCTTTTTTGTTTTAAATTAAATCATAATAAATTCAATTAAAATCCAAAAATATTGATTAAGGTCTCTGATTTCTCATGAGACCCTAAGGAACTTATGTAGACCCTTAAAGGTACTAAGCACTCCTTAAACCTCAAAAATTCATCAAAATATCCTTAGTTAGATTATTAGTACCTTTCTGAACTCTTATGCTAAGAATATTGATATTAAGTTAAGAAATCTTAAATTAATCTTAATTAAGATTTTAAGATCTTAATTATTCATAAAAGAATTTCCCTTATATTAGGAGATAAATCTAACAATCTCAAAATGCTAAACCTTAAATTAATAGCTTAATTAAATTAGTCCATGAACTTGAATTCTAAAAGAAACACCTTTGTAAAATATTAAGTCTAAATCTTAGTTCAAGTCTAAAGTGATCAAACATCAGATCTTAGAACTTAGATCTTAGATCTTAGATCTTAGATCTTAGATCTTAGATCTTAGATTTTAGATCTTAGATTTTAGATCCTCTAATTGAATTAACTACCTCCATTTGGAATTCCTTAAGTGATATATTATTTAATCCTTTTGAAGCCTCCCATATGGGTGTAGGATTGATTCAATCTATAGGATAATAAAATTATCCTAAAGATTGAATATAGATCTTAGATTCTTAGTTCTTAATTGATTATTTTATCCTTTAATCAGTAGAATAACCTTTTAAATTAAGGTCTTAGTTTCTGAATCTTTCAGCTTATAGGATTCATTACCTTTAATTTGGGTTTAAGTGTCAACCCTAAATCCTTATTAAGATATTACCTTGGATTCAAGGTTGAACACCAAAGTGGAGTTTAAACCCATAATCCTTAATCTTGATTTACTTAATCAAGATTTGGGTAAGAGAGAAAAACAATAATAATTAGGTCGTTGATTTATTTATTTTAAATCTTATAGTCGTCATATAATTATGAATTAGAACGTATTAAGTTCTAATGTTAACTTTAGGTCGTAAATTTGAGATCTTACTCGATAGCTGGATATTGGAGATCCTAAACTTGTATCTTTTCAGAATAGTTAGTTGGTTAAATTAGACAACAACGGATATCACATAACTCTAGATTGAGTCTCTTGCTTACCTTGACTTGATTGCTCTGCACACCTTGAATATTGAGCCTTGTTTCTTGAGCATAATAGGAGAACTTATGATATGGATGATACATCCTAAGTTAGTGTTTGAAAAGCATAGTATTCATTTAGTTCTTTCAGTGCTTTCAGTTAGTAGAGTATATCCTAGCTTAGTCTGCCTCTTCAGTTCTAGTTTTGTTATAGAATAGACTCGGACCTAGCTCTACGGATGTCTAGGATGGATACATGTCTTATTCTATAATGTTTAACTCGGACCTAGCTCTCTGATGCCTAGGATGGACACATGTTGAACTTACTGCTACTATGTCCTAGACTTACTGCTACTCTAGTTCAGTTTTCAGTTTTGTTTTGCTTTGCCACATGCTTTAGTGGCCTTATTGCCAGTGCTTGGCTTGCTTTGCCACATGTCTCAGTGTTTTTACTCTAGCTCTTTTTATATACTCAATTGCTTTTGCTATATGCTTCAGTGGCCTTTTCATATTAATCTGTATGTTGTATATATGTTCCTACTGATTAGTTATTATATATTGGCATATTTAGGATGCTAAAATTGAATGTTATTTCAGTACTTGTATTCTTTTTATATACTCAGCATGTCTCCATGTGATCATAAGCATGTTATGATTAGATTTATTTTAGTAGTTGCAGTTACTTTTACTTTTAGCTTCACCTTGTTTACTTTCACGCTTTGTATGTTGCTTTTACATACCTGCTGATTAGCTATAGATTATTAGTTTATAGCTACCCCATTTTTGTCGCTTGTTGCACCTTACAAATGCTTGCATGTTAAAATATTTAAATGTGATATCTTTAAATATTCAATTCACCTAAATAGCCTAAAATGTACTTAGACAATTGTCTAACTGTAACCTTTTTCTTTTGTTGGCTGGGGCCCTGGCATTTGTGATACTGACAAATGTCAGATTCAGATTTGTTTGTTGGCAGTACTGTAGGAGATGAGCCAGTGCAGGAGGAGGATCATTCTACTGCTTCCTAGATAGATTTTCATTTGCTTTCAATGAGATTGAGAGAATTTTATATTTTCATTTAATTCAATTTGTAATAATTAAACTCTGGATGTATTTTACTTTCTGCACTTGAGCTGAGTTACTATTTTGTTTTCTTCTTCCTACTATGTTGTGCATGTGGATGTTACAATATATTTTTGCTTCTACCACTTTGATATACATATTTATGAATGTTATAGTATTCAGGTGACAAGTCATTGGCTTAAGGCAGGTTGGGTTTTACCTGACTTTACTTAAGTTGGGGATTTGCCATAGTTGGAGCACCGTACTCATTACGGTTAGTACGAGGGGCCCCACAATTGGTATCAGAGAACACCATAAGATGTCAGAATGGGATCTATGATTCCTTTCTACCTAATGGACCGTTCTTCTGAAGTATAAATATCAATATATGTAATATCCATAACATAGTAGTATCAGTAACTCTATGAAAAATGTAGAAGGAGAATACTCATATCCTAATAATCCAGTCATCTTGAGTCTAATAAAAATTTAGTAAAATTCTTTCCTTAGAGTCAAATAGATTCTAAAGAGTCCAATTGGAGCTACTATATGCGAACCTATGAGTTAGATTGGGGCTACAGTTTCAAATGGAGGCAAGAGAGCAATTGGCAAATAGAAGGAGTCTCAGTAAGAGGAATCTTAATCTTGGACAAGCCCCTACGTCAACCAGTATATAGAGGCCTATACTTTCCGATCTACGCAAAGGAATGGCTAAGTAGAGTGGAATCAGTTATGAAACACATAGAGTGCCCTGAGTCTCTCTATGTGGATGTTGTGACACTACTAATGGTAGGCTATACGGGAGTTTGGTGGTCTGACACCATTAAGATGCTCGAGAAGAAACGTAAGAGGAAGCGTCATGAAGTGACTTTTGAGGACTTTTGTGTGGCCTTTAGGGCCGAATACGTTGAGGATATCTGAGTGTTAGTTAGAACAATTATCAACTTTTGACTTAAGTGATTTTAGTAGAGTTATGATTTTTGGTATTTTTCTAAATCATTATGTAATCCTTTATCTCCATGAGTAATGAAAATTCTGATTTTGACTATAAATGATTGTCTTCCTAAAATAAATTATGAAATCTAGTTTGCACTATTTAACTAAAATGAACTCGGATCACCACTTGCTGTCACCCCTATCAAGAACACCATCGCATCCAGTAGTTTTATGGACGAAGTAGCTCACCTGCGAGCAATGGTGGCAACCATGTTGGAAAACCAAGTCCAATAGGCGATCGTCATACTGAATGATCGTATAGTTCCAGCTACTGTTGTTGTTCCTGCTATCCCTGCCCCACAACCTACTTCTTCTCATCACTCAATGGATAACCTTTTTCATAATTTTTTAAGGCTAAGGCCCTCCACCTTCGGTGGAAAATTTGAAGTACATTGGACTTCTCTAAGTCCAAAATAACATTTTGATCAGTCTAGATGCCCTATAGTAGACCTAAAATATTTTGAGCTCAAATTAAAATCTAATTGCATTTTTGAATTCCTCACCCCCAAATTAGCTATGGGTGAAAGTTTGGTACAATTTGGAGTTCATTTAGATCATAATTCAAATTTAATTAAATTGGTCTAATTTCATTTTAGGGTTCCTAACAATCCTTAATTGCAAACCTACCCTATTCCATCAGCCAGCTGCTTTCAAAATAGCGGGCGCGATCTGAGCCGTCCGTTTCTAGGATCAGATCGTGCGGTCGACGCCTTAGCTTAGCTGCGATCATGTAACAACCCTAGTTGTTACCCTAGCTAAATCTAGATTAATTAAGACAAACCAAGCTTTGATTTTGATTCTATTAGACTCAATTGGTCATTTAAACCTAACCTTAGAAATTTGGAATCAATCGGAGCTAAATTGAGAATTTTGGTATTTTTGCCTATTTTTAAGCCCTGAAAAATACCTAAATTAAATCGATCTCCAAATTTAAATCTAATTGCTATTTTGAATTCTTCATACCCTAATTAGCTAAGGGTGAATTTTTGGGAATTTTTAGAGCTCATATAAGCTTAAATTGGATTTATAAAATTAATATAATTTAATTTAATTATTAAATAGGTTAATATTAATTAAATTAAATATATAATGAAAATTAAATGCCGAGATTTGCAGTCGAGACCGCGGCAGATCCGCTGCGGGGTCCCGACAGCGGCACATAGGATCGAGCCAGTGGGATGATTTAGCATGCCTCTTAGCGCGCTTAATCTAACGGCGCGATCTATCCCGCCCTGGAATTAAATCCTAAGCGTCGGATCTGTTGAGCACATCCGATGACTGCCATCGAATCCACAGTGAACCGTTTAAGTAGCGCATCAGTACCGTCCGAGACCAATGGCTTAGCGATCAGACGGCTCTAGAGTACCCCTGCACTGTGGATCGTCTCCTACCTCACGATCCCTCGCTAGCTTGTCCCCCCGACAACCAGGCGACCTCCAGCCCTCGTGACAGTATGGGAAGGGTGCCATTCTTCCCTTTTTACCCTTGGCGCGCTCGTCTTGCTGGTTGCCTTCTCCCTAAGTTGCCCCTGACCGTTCCAGCCACCCAAGTGCTTCGGGCCGAACCATTCTCCAAACCCGGGCCCTGGTGTCCACCCCTAGGGACTCCCCCGACCTATAAATACCTCCTGGGAATCACAGTGAGTCCCTTTGCTCACTGTGAACCCCTCAATTTCCTGCTACTTGCTCTAAAGCCCTCGGCAACCCAGCGAAGGGACCTACTGTGTACAGCTGATAGAGGGAGAGCTCTGGCATTCGGACCCCCTTGTTGGAGCTCTGCGACCATCTGGAGTGATCCGAGCTGCCTGCATTGCCTCCATCACTTCATCCATCCTCAGGTACAGCCTTTGACTCCGTCTCTTCTATCGAGTTGGTTTCAGCTTGGCTCACTTCCAATTGAGTCCTAGATGATGTGTTAGGCCAACATCCTAGTTCCCTAATAGGCATCTAAGCTTTCAAGTGAGGCCTGGCAGTGGACCAGACGATGAATTCACCGTCTGAGTGAAACTGCCAGTCGGCCTCTAGCTCCCCAAATGCTGCGTTCCTTCGACACGATTAGCTGTCCAATAGGTATTAGAAGCTCTCGGCAATGATTGTCAAACCATATCGAAGGTTGGGTTCAATCGGATCGATCGATTGGGCTGAGAATTGATCGACCCAATTTTGACTCCCGTCAGCGCTCCACCCCGAGTAGCACTTCAGTGATCCACCCATCCCTAAGGCTTGCTGAGTGGACCAATCGAATCCCCTTCGGCCTCTAAATGTGTAGGCATCGAGCTCGGCTCGTAGGGTTGGCTCTGTGAGGAGAATTCGATCCTCACAGACGCGCTATGAGTGACGCCTTGGTCGAGTAGCACCCCGACGAATGGGTGCATCCCGGATAGAGGTTCATAGTCCAATCGAAGCATCTCAAATCCAGGAACGTATAGAGATTGAAAGGAGCCGCCGTCGTCATCAGGGTGCCGATAATTTCAGCGCTGAAGCTCTGTTAGGGCGGAGCCCGTCGCCAGGAAGAAGACGAAGTCACGGGTCGGGCCGACCCGTGACCCGTGCATTTTTATTTTGGGCTGACAGATATATTAAAAGGATTGCTGAATTAATTTCCTTAAGGAAATTAATTCAGAAAATCAATCCTATGGTTTTAATTTAAATAAAAATACAGATTAAATTATTTAAATAATTTTGGCTATACTTATCCAAATGGTATGATCCAATATACCATTTTAGTCAGAAAAATATAAAGAACCTGATTATAAAATAAAATAAAAAATCCAATGGTTAGATTCTAAATAATTGCCTAATCCTTTTCTATTTTTAATTAAATTATAATAAATTCAATTAATATCCAAAATATTGATTAAGGTCTCTGATTTCTCATGAGACCCTAAGGAACTTATGTGATACCGACAAATGTCAGATTCAGACTTGTTCGTTGGCAGTGCTGCAGGAGAGGAGCCAGTGCAGGAGGAGGATCGTTCTACTGCTTCCTAGATAGATTTTCATTTGCTTTTAGTGAGATTGAGAGACTTTTATATTTTCATTTAATTCAGTTTGTAATAATTAAACTCTGGATGTATTTTACTTTTCTGCAGTTGAGCTGAGTTACTATTTTGTTTTCTTCTTCCTACTATGTTGTGCCTGTGGATGTTACAATATATTTTATGCTTCTGCCACTTTGATATATATATTGAAGGATGTTATAGTATTCAGGTGACAAGTCCTTGGCTTAAGGCAGGTTGGGTTTTACCTGAGTTTACTTAAGTTGGGAATTTGCCACAGTTGGAGCACCGTACTCCCTACAATTAGTACGAGGGGCCCAGAGATCCATAACGATCATTCTGCGGTTTGATAATGGGATCGGATGGCATCTAACCACACCCCGTAAGTAGCTCGGATCATCCATTTGATCCGAAGATTTAATCCAACGGATGATCTACTCCTCGCGATCGGCCATTAGCTTCCTGAAGATCTGAGCCGTTCCGCTTCAACGAACGATCCATCAGACGGCTGTCATGGTTCTCGCACTGCTCATCATCTTCTCCATCCTGCTCGAATCCTCGATAGGGAGATTCGAATCCTTGACAAGCAGAGCCTGTCCCCCACGCCCCTGGCCAGCTCAGCACAGTCGTTAGTGGTTTCCCTAATGCGTTGGAACCTCTGGGTCGGGCCCTTGGGTCCAATACTCCTCATAATGGAATCTCTGAGAGCTCTCCCTGACCCAAGCCCTCAGGTCCAGCCCAGCCTCAGCATTCCTCTCATTGTTTCCCTGAGGCTATAAATAGCCTCAGGTCCCTCCTTAGGATGTTTTTTTTTTCTGCTCAATTAAGTCAAATTGGAGTTCTTCCCTCACTCACCATTGCTGGTCTATCGAGCTTCCTCCAGGTGCTCTCGAGCTTGCGTACCACTGATAGAGGGCTGCTCCTGGAGTTTAGGACCCCTAAGAGCCTCTAATGCCTCTCTGTTGTAGTAGATCACCTTCTATCTTTCGGTTCAAGCTCCATCCAGCAAATCCAGGTAACCCCAATCTGGACTGAGTCGCGTAGGCTCAGCTCCTTCTCAATTTTAATTGCTGAACTCATCTCTAGTCCTGGCAAATTCAATGCAATTGAATTGACGGTTTAGGGGTGGTCCAATTGATCATTTTGATCGAACGGACAACCCGCCTTGTATAGCTTGGGACCGAGTAAGGTCCCAGAGATCTAGAGCCTCCCAAGTTACGCCAAGGTAGGGCTTTGATCAGTCGGTGCACCCTGATGGTGACTGGATCAAGCCCTAGTCTGGGTGAGCTCCATGTGAGGAGAATTTCTCCTCACAGTGAGGGAATTCCATATGAATTGGGGGAAATAGGCTCTCATGGAATTAGTCCACCCCATATGAAATTCTAGGGTCATAGAGGTTGGTCCCGGTCCCAGTAATGTGCAGCTATCGTTCTTACGCCCCGGTGTGGCTCGATGACTGAGGAATTCGGCGTTCAGGTTAGCGCTATCTATCCTCAATCGGGGCTAGGTGGGGAAGAAGAAGATGACAGCGCGGGTCGGGCTGACCCGTGATCCACGCTGTCTAATAGTGACGGGCCTTTAGTCCCGAGCGGCCCGCATTTTTGGGAACGGGCCGACGCCCGTTTAAATAAATATTAATCGAATTAATATTTATTTTTCCTTAAGGAAATTGGAATGAATTAATTAGAAAAATATAATTTAAATTAATGCTATAACTTTTAATCCACTGGTTCAAATCCTATGATATTATATATCAAATTAATCAAAAAATTCTCAGGAATAAGAATATAAAATAATATTGAACATCTAACGACTTTATTTTTTATTTTAACCTAATTATGGTAGAACTTAATTAGGGTGGATTAGCAATTATACTTAACTAAACTGTATGTTTATAGTGCCATTAGCTTCCTTATGATAACTTATTTTTCGGATCTTTGCATTTTAACTTATGCCATAAACTTGTTAAATCATGATAAGTGAAAATTAGGATTTATAACCATTGAATCTTAGCAAACTCAGTCTCTGATTAATTATATGATAAAATATAGCTTATGTGCCAAGCTGTATGAAATTCCGATGGTTAGATTTGTAGTTAGGTGCTAATCCTTTTACATTGGTTTAGGGTTTGATTAGCACTAATTACTATCTATTTTTATGAACTTTTTTGTTAATATACTTCATAACAGTAAGGTAGATGTACTTAAAGCATGTGAATAATTTCATGATATATATAAATTGAATAAACATAAAATGAAGAACTTAAATTATTCTTAATTAATCTTAAGAAGTCTTAAGACTTTGGTCAAGCTATTAAGACTTGATCTAGGTCTGAGATTGTTATCAATAATACATCCCTAACCTACTGATTTGACATTTGACCTATAACTAAACACTTGATCTTAATTAGATATGGATAGGGGTCAAATCCTAATCTATTTGATTAAGGTTCAAATCCTTAAACCTTAACTAAATGGACTTGATTATAAAATAATGCAATAAATATTATTCCAATAATGCATCTGATTTGGTATTGATCTTAAACATTTGAATTGGACATGTTAAGATTAATAATAAGTTTATATGATTGATTAATCTGAATCTAAGCCTTGAATCCTTGATTTTATCTTAATTAAGACTAATAAAATTGTAATGATCTGCTAAATCGATCTAACTATAATAACATTCTTGATTTAAATCCTATAATCTTAGAATAAGATATGACCAGATGACTTAATCATCTGATCTAATCACTCTAAACCTGACTATTAAGTAGAACCTAAAATGTTAGCTTTAGAATTAAGAGATTGAGATCTTAAGTATCTCAGCATAAGATTGTCTCTGAAATATTTTAAAAAGACCCAAATTAAATATACATTGAGGTAGGAGAATTTTGTATAACTCATTGACATAGGAGCTTAGATGATCCCTTGACCTTAGAAGTTGATCTTAACCCCGCGTGGTAAGAATCACTTAAAATATTAGAATGATACATTTTCTTGTGGTAGAATCTATATTTAGTGATCATTGATCACCTTTTTCTTGGAGCCTTGTAAAGGACTTATCAATTTAGCATAAGAATTAATAATCTTGATAAATCTTTGTTGATTAAATAAAGTTGTTTGAACCCAGGTCATTGATGGGTATCATATGGTATAGCTTTGGCTGGTTTCAGCGTTGTGGCACGCTACAACGCTTTCAGGCGCTGCGGCGTGCTATGGAAGGTTTCGGCGGTGTGGCGCGCTACAGCACTTTCAGGTGCTGTGGCGCGCTATGGCAGGTTTCGGCGCTATGGCGCGCCGCAGCGCACAGCAGCGCTTTCAGGCGGTTTCAGCGGGTTTCGGCGCTGATTTTCAAAAGGCGGTCGCTACGGCGCGCTATGGAGCGCGGTAGTGCGCCACGACAGATTTACATTATTTTCATCAGATTATATTATTATACACATCACAAGTTATTAAGACGCTGTGGCGTGAGGTAGCGCGCTACGGCGTACTACGACGCGCTACGGCAAAACCCGTAAAGGGTCTTATTTCGAGCTCAAATACTCTCAATCCAGAGAATTCCATGAGCAGTGCCATATATCAATGGAAAGGTCTTTCTGATACCTTTCCATTGACACTAAAGTCGGCATGAATAGATCATCCTAACTATACTAATAGTGGTGATAAAGATCGGGGTATGCGGAATGGAAGTAAAATATAGCATGAGATATATTTCTTTGAAGAACTATAATGGCTTCCATACTTAATCATAAATGTCTAAAGATACATTCAAGTATAATAGTGACATGAAGGAGGCAAGGATAAAGAGCAAATAGGTACCTTTAGTCCTTGGAAGGAGTGGAGGATGAAATCTCCTCTTGTAACGCCCCGCCCCGTCGCCGTGCGCAAATGAAATAATCATAATTAAGTTCAGCGACAGAACGGTGTGCCACTCGGGGAGGAACAACCTGTCTCCCCGAATAGCTGAAAACTAAGCCCATCTGAAAGGCTGCTGACTCAACCTCAAGTAGGGTTGAAAGCTAACACTTAAGGTAAGAGTAGCATCCTTATTGTAAGTATTAGATAAATACATATATTAGATTTAGAATACAATAGGAATCTAACATATGTATAAGATATTAATATTTCCAGTATACTAATCACATCACAATACTAAGTATAAGTAGTATATAACAGAGTGCAAAAGCTTAAAGCAAACACCCAGAAAACATCCATCACAGAAGCTGTATAAAAACATTCATCTCAGAAAAGAAAAGAAAATACATCCAGAATTATTACAAACAGCTTACTGAAATAGACATAAAACTAAGTACTGAACTGAAAATACTAAGCAGAAATAAAACTGGAGGAGAGTCCACTAGTGCTCCACGGGCTACTCCTGAATCTCCTGGGTGTCCTCCTGACTTGTCTCAATATACTGCTCAGGATCTAGCAAATTGCCGGATCCCAAAAGTACCCCGTGTTAGACAATAAGTCTAACACATCGAAACTAATCTAATAATTCTAGTTATTCATTTAACATTTACATAATACAAGTAAATCTGCAAAAAAATTGTAAAGGTAGCTAAAAGTACAAAACTGTCAAAAACTATATAAAACTAAAACAATGTAAAATAAAACTAAACTGTAACTGAATACTGAAAATAAATCAAAATAGTATTGAATCTGAAATTGAGTAATCATATATACAACTATATTGTATGTCACTAAAAGTGTGCATCTGAATATGCCACAATATTGTATGCCACTGATATACCACCAAAATATCACTGAACTGTCATGAGTAGTATGGTCCAATGTATACATACATCCAGTTTGGAATACTATTTACTGATGATGCCGATGCATCCTGAAATTCCCTAGACAATATATGCAACAATCTGTAACCCATAAATTATCACTGATACTTATACATCATTCTGATACTCACACCTCATACTTATGCTCATACTTCTAAATTACATGAGATAAATCTGAAAATCTAGAAAATGCTTTCAAATCTGATAATGAATTCTAGGTCTCCATTGTGCAGAATCCTGCTAAAAGGATTCTAACTCCTAAAATTCTAATCTCGATAATTGGTTAAGGTTGAGAGTTTACTTAAAAATCATTAGCTGAGATGATTGTATACATATATTTAGCATATTTGCAAGAAAGGTAGATTTAACCCTTAGCTTGTTTAAACTGCACTTATCGAAGCGCACTACGATAGGAGGCACAACCCGGTCACAGTTTATATCTCAAACTAAGTCATTAAATGCCCTAATTACAAGCATACTTAGTGGTCTATGTAAAGTGACTTAAGATATATAGTTTACTTAAATTGCACTTATCGAAGCGTACTACGATATGAGGCAGAACCCGGTCGCAGTTTACATCTCAAACTAAGGATCTTGTACACTAATTGTAATACTCTTAGTCTTAGAAGATTTACTCTAATGGGACTGTATTCGGCTAATCCCGTAAGATAGCACCTGATCATAAGTCCACATTGGAGTGAATCAACCAATCCTGAATATTACTGAAATAATTTAGTAATATAGGTATACCCTACTATACCCAACCAATAATCTGAGTTCATAATATTCTATTTAATCAACAAAGATTTATCATATCTATTAATCCTTACTCTAAGTAGGTGTATCCTACACAAGGTTACTACAACAAGGAATGAGCCACATTCTAAGTATTTTAGGTGATTCATATCACAAGGTATCAAGTTCGACTTCTAAAGTTATGAAGGATCAACTAGGTTTCTACCTCAATAATTTACAAAAGTCCTTCCTACCTCACTATATCATTAGTTAAGGTCTTTAACCATTTCAATAATGATCATATAGCAAGACCCTTAAGATCTCACTTTTCTACTTCTTAAGGTTCACTTATTATACTTAGGTTAAGTGATCAGATCAGATAATTAAAATTCATTTGATCCTTGCTTATTCTACAATCATAGGATAAAATCAAAGATATTATTAGAGTTAGATCATTTCATAAATCATTACAACTTTTATTTCCATCTTATGCTAATTGTCTTATATAAGAGAAAATTAAAGATCTAAAGTTTGGATTCAGATGGTTCAATCACACACATTCAATGTTATCATTAACACTTCTAATTTGATGATTTAAGATCAATATCAAATCATATGCATTATTGGAACAATGTCAATTAAATTATCTTACAATCAATTTAATTGATTAAGTGATTAAGGTTTAGATCTTAATCAAGATAAGCTAGGATTTAATCCCTAACCTTTCTATCATTAAGACCAATGTTAATTTAAAGGTCAATGACAAATCTATATATTATTAATATATTATTGATGTCACACTTTAGGTTTGGATTAAGTATTATCTACTTAATCAAGTTATCAAGATTCTTATGTTCAAGTGTTGTACTTAAATGTCTAAATAATATTTATAGTTCCCTAACATACATTCTAAAATCATAAAAGCATATAATGAAAATATGACAAAGAATAAAAAGATGATTAATGCTAATCAAATCCTAAATCAAATTAAAGAGATTAGCACTTAATCACAAATCTAAGAGATTTAGATTCTATGCCATTTGGTTGTTAAACTATACCTAATTAATACAAGCAATTAAGATTCTAATACTTATTCTTTGGCACAACACATATTTAAGATCCATAGTAGATATGAGGGCTAATTTAAAAGTGGCAAGTTTCAAATTTAACTTTTATATAGAATTTTATGCAATATTTAATTTTAGATAAAATAGGTTCAAATTTGACATAAGTTAGCCCCACTAGGGTCCTAGAGACCTTAAAATACCAAAACAGTGAAGTTTTGGCCATTTCAGCCAAAACTGGGCAGTTTCTACAAAATCTGGGCAGTTTTCTGAAAATCTGGGAAGTTTTACAAATTCAGATGCTGGAGCGCACTGTAGCGCATTTCGCGGTAGCGCCTTTCATGCGGCAGCGCTGCGGTCCACTGCGGCACGCTATGGCGCGGCAGCAGCTCACTTTGCAAAATCACTGTTCAATTAAATTATTTTCTTATTTTCTAAAGTTCCAAAAATATTAACACTGTAGCCCGCTGCAGCGCGCTGGAGCGGTCTATTTTGCGATTTTATTGTTCAGTTACTTAATTATATGATTATATAAGTATCCGTCGAAATGCCGCTGCAGCCCGCTGCAGCGGCCTAGCTCTGCAACTTCGGGCGCTGCAGTGCGCTGCAGCGCCAAACAGCGTTTTTCGCCAGGATGAAATCTTAAGGCCTATTTTTCGAGCTCAAATTCTCCCAATCCAGAGCATTCCATGAGTGGTGCCATATATCAATGGAAAGGTCTTTCCGATACCTTTCCATTGACACCAAAATCGGCACAAATAGAGCATTCTAGCTATGCTAAAAATGTAGATAAATGACAGGATGTGCAGAGTAAATGAAAAATAGAGCAGCACATTTATATCTTGGAGAGTTGTAATGGCTTGCATACTTAAACATGGCTATCTAGAGATGCAATAAGCATGATAGCAAGATGAACTATACAAGGAGAGAAGCAAAGGGTACCTTTAGTCCTTGAGAGGGGAGGGAGAGAACTTTGTCTTCTTCAAAAGCCTTGGAGGTAGAGAGATGAACCTCTTCTTCTTCAGCACTAGAGCATCAATGGTGGAAGGAAGTGATGAAATTTTTCAACAAGCCAAAAGAGGAAGGCTGAGCTCCTCTTTAAAGAGGAGAAGGAATGATGAGCCTAGGGGATAGACCATCATGAGGTCTAGGGAGAGGGAGAAGGAGGGAGGAGGAAGGCCATTAAAAGTTTAGCCCCAGGGGCATGGGGCGCCAGCTGAGGTGATGGCCAGCCAAAAATGGAAATTAGAATAATAGAGAAATTGCAATTTGGAGAGTGCATATTTACCTATTTATTTTCCTTAATTATTTGAAAATTCATATTTTTGAAACGCACTCCGAAAATTCCCAAAAATTCACCCTTAACTAATTTGGGGGTGAGGAATCCAGCGGCGAAGTCGAAATTTGATTCTGACGATTATTTAATTATTTCATTTTTCGGCGCATTTAATTATATTAAAATATTCACGAAAATCCGACTTCCAAATGCGTCCAAAACATCACCCCTAGCTAATTTGGGGGTGACGATCGCAACGGTGAAGTCGGATTTAAATTTTGAGGTCAAATTAAATACCTCAATTTTTCCAATTAATTAAAAATTGAAATAATCCAAAATATTAGATTTAGCTCCGAATCGCTTCAAACCTTTGGGGTTTGGTTTTAATGACTATATGAACTTAATGGAATGATGATTACGATACGATTATGCTAAAATCAAGCTGGGTAACAACTTTAGGTTGTTACACCTCTGTTTTCTTCAAGATCTTGGAGGAAGCTTCTTCTTCAAGGTGCAACAATGGAGGAATGAGGGAGAGCTTGGGAGCTTTATTTCTGATAGCCAAAAATGGAGAGGAAGAGATGTGCTTCTTTAATAAAGGAGAAGAAAGAAAGGGGGGAGGTGGAGGCATGGGCTAAGAGGGCTAGAGAGGTGAGGGGAGAAGGATGGCTCTCAGCCATTATTGCGCCTAAAGGTGGGAGGGGGGCGCCGAATGGGGAGCCAGCTAGGAGAGAGGAAGGATTTAGAAAATAGAAAATAAAATTAGAATAAATAAATATTTTTTCTTTTAATTATTTGAAAATTCAGATTGAAGAAACGCGCTCCAAAAAATCCAAAAAATTCACCACTAGCTAATTTGGGGGTGAGGAATTCAACGGTAAAGTCGGATTTTAATTCCAACGATTATTTAATAATGCTAATTTTCGGGGTATATAATTATATTAAAATAATCGCAAAAATCCGACAACTTCCAAACGTGTCTAAAATATCACTCCTAACTAATTTGGGTTTGTATAAACTTAGAATAGTTATAACGGATAAATTAGATAACAATTGATATGACAATTTTACGGGCATATTTTCTATTTTTTGTGCACTTTACTTCAATTTTAGCTATTGTACAATCATTCACTGTTATTTATATTCATGCTAGGATACTAACCTTGATTGAATGTTTGACTAGTTCTACTTATATGTATTACAGTTCAATTTTATTTCTATTGAATTGACATATATTCATATGATTATGAACATATTATGATGTAGTTCTTTTTAGTAGCTATAGTTACTTTACAATATTATTTATATGAACACATATTGCATAACCTTGTTGCAGCTTCTAATTTGAAGTATGTTTCTTACATACTCTCTTTTTAGTAGATATAGTTACTTTACAATATTATTTATATGTACACATACTGCATAATATTGTTGCAGCTTCTAATTTGAGGTATGTTTCTTATATATTCTCTTATCAATAATTATAATTACTTTACAATATTATTTATATGTACACATATTGCATAATCTTATTGCAGCTTCTAGTTTGAGGTATGTTTCCTACATACTCTCTTTTCAGTAGCTATAATTACTTTACAATATTATTTTTATGTACACATATTACATAACCTTGTTGCAGCATCCAGTTTGAAGTATATTTTTCAATGTTGTAATAATACAAGATCTTGATGTATTTTCTTTACTGTATTTTATTTTGAGTTTGACTATGTTTTCTTTTTATGTTATAGTTAACGGATGTTAGTATTACTTGCTTTCGCACTCTGAATTTTTTGTATGTACATTTAGTAAAATTTTAATTTAGTTATGTGGCATATCCTTCAGCTATCAGTAGATTATGGTAAAAAACTAATCTAACTATAGATGAGGGATCTGTCTCGGTGACAACTTCATCGTAATCATCATGTTAACATACATGTTAACAAGACTACAGTGAGGGCAGGGCACCACTATTGGTATCAGAGAACGCCATAATGTGTCATTGAAATTTCATTCCTTTCTACCTAATGGATTGTTCTTTTGCATAAGCATAAAAAGAGATAGTTGGGAGAGCAGGGAAACTACAGGCAAAATAAGCAAGAAAAAAAGTGAAATGTATTTTTAGCAAAGAATATAAAATCTACATAGAGAAAAAGATTGTGATTACAAGTGGATCAGCAATTCAGTTTATTTAGTAAAAATCTTCCAATGAGGATACCTCTGTCTATAATCTGGAAAGAAAGCTTACTAATAAAGCGAGAAACACATAAACGTTGTTGTAGAGGCCACATGAAGAAAATTTGGGCAAGAGCGGCGGGCTAGACGACGCCGCGTTTCCCGGAGGTGATGAAGATGAGGGAGATAGTGGGGCTAGATCGTCGGGCAAGACAAAGTGACCGCAGATATCTTGAATGGATGGGGTTGGGAGTGGACGGGATGCGGGATGCGAATGAGAGAGAATCGTAATCGACCCATATTGCAGAGAATCATAAGAGCGAAATGAGGCCTAATATCACTCCTCTGTATCATGCCTTTGTATCCAAATCAGCGACTCGAAGTATTAGCCACGTATATGCTACGTAGTTAAGTTTTTGATGGATTACATTTAAGTGTCTTTAAAATATTTCTCTTTTTATAATTATAAAGCGCTTCCTTAATTAATGCATTAATTATAAGTTTATTTTATGAACAATGTTAGTTTATTTTATTGCGCTCTAAGAAATACGAATAATTCTATTTTATATTTAAATATATATTTTTTATTCTTAGTCACACATATAAAAATGATATAATACTTATGTTTTTATAATTTTTTTTTTGTATTTTTTAACAGTTAATTAGAAAAGTTTTTGTAATTTTTAACAGTTAGTTTATTTTATTCCTCACACATTTCTCTCATATATTACCGAAGTTTTTTTCAAGATTTATTTACGAATATTAAACAAATTACAGAACAGATTTCTTGCCCTATTGGCATATATATATGAAAATAAAATTTAATTAAAAATAAGAGTTGATAATAATATATTTTTTAATTTCTAAATATATTATTTTTATTAAAAAATTAATCTATGTATTGTAATATTTAGTATTTCTATATTATATACTAAATATCTTAATAGTTAATCACAAGAAATTAATTTTTTATTTAAAAATATATATTTTTTATATATGAAGAATATATAAATTATATTTTTATAATATAAAATTATTTATATCATCCCATCAAATTTTTATTTTAATTTTATTCTATATATAGAAGATATCAAAATCTAGTGATTAAAACTTTATTTTGATATTACTTATTTAAAACTATATTAAAGAAAATATAATAGCAAGAAAATCATATTTTAAATAGAATATAATAAATATTGCACACGTGCAATAATTAAATTAAGCAGAACAAATATTAAGAAAAGCTTTTTGCATGCAGCGCAAGAGCCCATCGTTTCCTAATTTAAACAAAGGATCCGCGCAGAGCAACACTCCCAACGTCAATGTTAGGCTAGCATCCTCCTTTCTTTATCATTAAATAAATTGAGCGGATGACCCTCCTCGCTCAATTTATACCACTGCCCATCTGCGCTCAGGCCAGAACAGCTGAAAGGATGGAGAGCAGTGAGAGCAAGTATTGATCCAGTCTGCCGTGGGACACGCTCCACGAGATAACCATTCGGCTGGGCCTCAACGAGCAAATCCACTGCTCCAGCATCTGCAGAGAATTGCAGGCCTCCATCACTCACCACAGGCCGGCGCTATTCGCTCGCCGCCCGTGGCTTCTTCTCCAAGATGATTCGCCGGAGGGCTCCAGCTCGTCGATCAACTTTTGCATCCCGGCTTACCCAGACCCGGACAGCCACCGCTTGGTCCGCCCGCGCCTCCCGAACCGATTCCAGGGGTGGTCCGTTGCTGGCACATCCCGCGGTTGGCTGCTCATGACCTCAAGAACACATGCGGCCCTCCTCAACCCCCTCATGCACGTGTAAGTCCCCCACCCCGACCTCTTCCTCGCTGACTACGTAGTCAAAATCATGAAGGTGATCCTCTCGTCCCCGCCCGCCCGCCCGGGTTGCTCCGCTACCGTCGTCCTCGCGCACCCGCACTCTAGCATCCTGCACCAGGAGCAGCACGTGGCCGTGGCGCGGCTCGGCGAGGGAGGTGGCTGGACCTGGTTCTGCGCTGGCAGCTGGCTGCGGGACATCGCCCTCTGCGATGGCAGCAACCTCCTCAAGCTCCTTGGCTCCGATGGGGACGTCGTCCATGTGCGGCGCGGAGGCAGCGCGACAGTCACGAGGACGAGACACTGGCGGCGGTGGGCCGTCACCAACCTGATCTCGCCGTGCTGCGAGAGGAGCAGGGAGATAAAGGCCGTGCTAATGCGGCGGCCGCAGCGAAGCACCCTGTTCGACTGGTGGGACCTGCTACCAAGGCTGCTGAGGATCAGCGACAACGGGAGGATCTGCACCGACGACAGGGACGACAACGTCCTGCTGGCCGACCACATGGGATTCGTGGAGTGCGGGCTGCTGAAGGAGGATAGGGACATCTGGGCAGAGAGCTGCATCCACCACTTCGTGTCGTTGTGGGACGACGGCTTCGAGTGGAATGTCTACGCTAAGGCGGGCGGAAGGCTGCTCAAGATGATCACTCTTCCCAAGTACGCATTCTCCATGGTCTGGTTCCTTCTGGACTTCGCGGGTTCTACGTGAGATAAGTGGCCTATGGTATCTGCAGTTTTTGAGCCGAGTTTTTAAAGATAGAAACTGGAATAAAATAATTGGTTTGTGGTGTCTGAGTAGAATTTGATTTGAGAAATTTTGAAATAAAATGCTAAGTATAATTTGTTAGTGCTAATTCAAAATTTTATTCGAAAACTCATTTAATCATATGATCTATTAAATTAAATACAAATCAAATATCCAATAATTTGTTATCTTAAATATTTAATAGTTGTAAAAATGATATAATAATTAGCTTGTTTAAAACTGTACTTATCAAAGTACTACAGTAGGAGGCAGAATCTGGTCACAGTTTACATCTCAAGCTAAGCCGTTAAATATCATAATTACAAGCATACTTAGTGTCCTACACAAAGTGACTTGAGATACTTAGTTTTCTTAAACTGCACTTATCGAAGCGCACTACGATAGGAGACAAAATCCGATCGCAGTTTACACCTCAAACTAAAGATCTTGTTCACTAATTGTAGTCAGTTACTATCCTAATTACAAGCATTGCGTATTAGCTTCGTCTTTAGCATTGAATTCCTATATTTTACTCAATTCTATCAATTTAATGCTAGATTAACATGACTTATGAAGAAATTAAACATTTACTTATGTTGACTATATTCAGTCTGTGAATCTTTCTATTCTACAAAAAAAAAAAAAAAAAAAAAAAAAAAGCATTGTGTAGTCAGTTAATTAATAATATACATAAGTATTCTATGCCATGCTTAGTTGAAACTGACTATGATAATGGACAACAAAAGCAATGCTTGAACTTATAGTGCAAAGGCAAATAAGCTTTGCAATTACTCTCTTGTATAACAAATTATTAAGTAAAAGATTACTTACGTGAACAAAACCTTGGAGAAGCCAACATTGGTTTAGCAATAGGCATGCAAATCAAAAAATCATTAGATTCAAGTAAATCCAAGGCATACTTTAATTGGAAATAATTAACGAATGATTCACTCCTTGCCATCTCAATTCCTCAAAAATATTTACGAATTACAAGACCTCTAATTTAAATTCATTATGCATGTAAGCCTTAATGTTTTGAGTCTATTTTATTTCGTTACTAGCAATCATCAAATCATCTAGGCACACCATAGCAATCATCAAACCATCTAGAAATGCTTTGTTAATATTTAGTTGGTATAAATTTCATAATTTGTTTATGGGTATAGCCAACAAGCTCTTATAGTGCTCAACTTAACCTCAGAAAAAAGTGCATTTATAAAATTAATTCCATAGTTTTGAGTATAGCACTCTTTGGC
Source organism: Gastrodia elata (assembly GCA_016760335.1). Classification (NCBI taxonomy): domain Eukaryota; kingdom Viridiplantae; phylum Streptophyta; class Magnoliopsida; order Asparagales; family Orchidaceae; genus Gastrodia; species Gastrodia elata. The sequence goes on along the minus strand of CM028670.1, from coordinate 38,678,368 downwards.
AACTAAACATGTGTTGGATCATTCAGATATGCACTTCTGTTTTGTACATACTTGCAACAATTAGTTGTACCAAGATGCAATTTTGCAATGCCTAGTATTGCTGCTTTATAAAGCATGAATATCTCATTACATCATAACATCCCTCTAACATTGATATTTTTATGATTTTGAATATCCTTTTGGTTTAAGGATGTGCCAATTTGAGCAACAAAAGTTTTATGATAAGTAACAATGGTGTTCAGAATATTTCTTTTCTGAGATGAATATTTATACTTAACTTCTGTGATAAATGTTATGGATGATTGCTATAGCTTCCGCACTCTGTTATTACTACTATTTATACTTAATATTGTGATATGATCGACATATAAATATGTAAATACTCATATATATTTGATACATAATAAACCACCTCTCATAAATCCAATGTATGTAAGTACCTTATCTAATACTTAAGATAGGAATATCACACTTATCTTAGGAATTAGTCCTCAGTTCTACCTTAGGTAGAGTCTCAACTGTATTCGGGGAGGTTCAACAGCCCTTCCCGAGTAACACACAGTTCCGCCCCAACTGAGTTTTAGTTATTATCACTGTTACGCACGGCGATGGAATGGGGCGTTGCAGTTTCATCCATCCGCACTTGGAAGGGCTCAAGTTATTGTTTTACCAAAGATGAAACTGATATTGAAAAGAAATTTGAGATGAATTCAAATGATAAATTAAAAGATAACATATCAGATACAAAGATATTATATAATTTTCTTGCTAAGAATAAAGAAAAAAAGAAAAAGAAAAAAAAAAGGAAAAACTTCTAAATTCACTCAAAAAATACACTATAATCTAAAGTAAAGATGCAATCGCTAGTGGATAGCTTCTCTAGCATGGAGTTTTTTTAGCTTTTGTTGAATCCTATAGAGTTTTGGTCACTGTTTTTTTTTTTTTCTTTCTTAAGTTTTTTTTTCATATTTTTTTAACTAAGTTTTGAGGTCACCAACTCCATTTTTTTTTGGACTTTTTATATATTTATAAAATGCAACAATTTTTATTATACACACACACAATAAAACATAGCCCATTCATAAATATGGAACATATGTATGCTTATAAATATTAGGAAAATGATTTTTTAATCTATAATTGCATTCAAGTCCATAACAATCCCTATTTTATCAAATAGTTGCTATACTTTCATTTAACTTCCAAACCAATCTTTGAACCAAATCCCCTTCCTTTGCTCCCATCTCGCGACAACAATCTCGAACATGGATGAGAGGATGAGCTCGCCACAAAAGAACATGGATGAGAGAACTGCGACCGGGTTCTACCTCCTATTGCAGTGCGCTTCGATAAATGCAGTTTAAGTAAACTAAGTATCTCAAGTCACTTTGCGTAAGACACTGAGTATGCTTGTAATTATGATATTTAACGGCTTAGCTTGAGATATGAACTATGACCAGGTTCTATCTCCTATCGTAGTGCGCTTCGATAAGTACAGTTTTAAACAAGCTAATTATTATATCATTATTACAACTATTAAATATTTAAGATAATTGATTATTGGAATGTTGGATATTTTATATGTATTTAATTTAATAAATTATATGATTAAATGAGTTTTTGAATAAATTTTTGAATTATCACTAACAAATCATACTTAGCATTTTATTCTAGAATTTCTCAAATCAAATTTTACTCAAAGACACCACAAACCAATCATTTTATTCCAGCTTCTATCTTCGAAAGCTCGACTCAAAAACTGCAGATACCACAGGCCACTCCTCTCACGCAGAACCAGCGAAGTCCGGAACGAACCAGACCATGGAAAATGCGTACTTGGGAAGAGTGATCGTCTTGAGCAGCCTTCCATCCGCCTTAGCGTAGACCTTCCATTCGAAGCCATCGTCCCATAGCGACACGAAGTGGTGGATGCAGCTCTCCCCCCAGATGTCCCTATCATCCTTTAGCGGCCCGCACTCCACGAATCCCTTGTGGTCGGCCAGCAGGATGCTACCTTCCCCGCCATCGGCGCAGATCCTCCCGCTATTGCTGATCCTCAGCAGCCTTGGCAGCGGGTCCCACCAGTCAAATAGGGTGCTTCGCTGCGGCCGCCGCATTAGCACGGCCTTCATCTCCTTGCTCCTCCCGCAGCACGGTGAGATCAGGTTGGTGACGGCCCACCGCCGCCAGCGTCTCATCCTCGTGACTGCCGCACTGCCTCCGCGCCGCACGTGGACGACATCCCCGTCGGAGCCAAGGAGTTTGAGGAGGTTGGTGTCATCGCAGAGGGCAATGTCCCGCAGCCAGCTGCCAGCGCAGAACCAGGTCCAGCCACCTCCCTCGCCGAGCCGCGCCACGCCCACGTGCTGCTCCTGGTGCAGGATGCTAGAGTGCGGGTGCGCGAGGCGATGGCAGCGGCGCAACCCGGGCGGGCTGGCGGGGACGAGAGGATCACCTTCATGATTTTAACTGCGTAGTCAGGAAGGAAGAGGTCAGGGAGGGGGACTTGCACGTGCGTGAGGGGGTTGAGGAGGGCCGCATGTGCTCCCGAGGTCATGAGCAGCCAACCGCGGGATGTGCCAGCAACGGACCACCCTTGGAACCGGTTCGGGATGCGCATGCGGACCAAGCGGTGGCTGTCCGGGTCCGGGTAAGCCAGGATGCAAAAGTTGACCGACGAGCTGGAGCCCTCCGGCGAATCGTCTTGCAGAAGAAGCCACGGGCGGCGAGCGAATAGCGCCGGCCGATGGTGAGTGATGGAGGCGTGCCATTCTCTGCATACGCTGGAGCAGTGGATTTGCTCGCTGAGGCCCAGCCGGTTGGTTATCTCGTGGAGCATGTCCCACGACAGACTGGACCAATCCTTGCTCTCCATCATTTCAGCTGTTCTGGCCTGAACGTGGATGGCAGTGGTATAAATTGAACGAGGAGGGGCATCCTCTCAATTTATATAATGATAAAGAAGGAAGAATTGGCAGTGGTATAAATTGAGCGAGGAGAGTCATCCGCTCAATTTATCTAATGATAAAAAAGGAAGGAGGATGCTAGCCTCACGTTAGGAGTGTTGCCTCTGTTTAAATTAGGAAATGATGGGCTCTTGCGCTGCATGCAGAAAGCTTTTCTTAATATTTGTTCTACTTAATTTAATTATTGTACATGTGTAGTATTTATTATATTCTATTTAAATATATGATTTTCTTGCTATTATATTTCATTTAATATAGTTTTAAATAAGTAATATCAAAATAAAATTTTAATCACTAGATTTTGATATCTTCTATATATATATATAGAATAAAATTAAAATAAAAATTTGATGTTATGATATATAAAATTTTATATTATAAAAATATAATTTATATATTCTTCATATATAAAAAATATATATTTTTAAATAAAAAATTAATTTCTTGTGATTAACTATTAAGATATTTAGTATATAATATAGAATTACTATATATTGCAATACATAGATTAATTTTTTAGTAAAAATAATATATTTAGAAATTAAAAATATCTTATTATCAACTCTAATTTTTAGTTAAATTTATTTTCATGTATATGCAATAGGGCAAGAAATCTGTTCTGTAATTTGTTTAATATTCATAAATAAATCTTGGAAAAAGCTTCGGTAATATATGAGAGAAATGTGTGAGGAATAAATAAACTAACTAACTGTTTAAAATTACAAAAACTCTTCTAATTAACTTTTAAATAATACAAAAAAAAATTATAAAACATAAGTATTATATTATTTTTATGTGTGGCTAAGAATAAAAAGTATATATTTAAATATAAAATAGAATTATTCATATTTCTTAGAGCGCAATAAAATAAGCTAACATTGTTCATAAAATAAATTTATAATTAATGCATTAATTAAGGAAGCGCTTTATAATTATAAAAAGAGAAATATTTTAAAGACACTTAAATGTAATCTATCAAAAACTTAACTACGTAGCATATACGTGGCCAATACTTCGAGTCGCTGATTTGGATACCAAGGCATGATACAGAGGAGTGATATTATGCCTCACTTCGCTCTTATGATTCTCTGCAATATGGCTCGATTACGATTCTCTCTCATTCGCATCCCGCATCCCGTTCACTCCCAACCGCATCCATTCAAGATATCTGCAGTCACTTTGTCTTGCCCGGTGATCTAGCCCCGCTATCTCCATCATCTTCATCGCCTCCGAGAAACGTCGCGTCGTCTAGCCCGCCGCTCCTACCCAAATTTTCTTCATGTGGCATCTACAACGGCGTTTATGTGTTTCTCGCTTTATTAGTAAGCTTTCTTTCCAGATTATAGACAGAGGGATCCTCATTGGAAGATTTTTACTAAATAAACTCAATTGCTGCTCCACTTGTAATCACAATATTTTTGTCTATGTAGATTTTATATTCTTTGCTTAAGATGCATTTCAATTTTTTTCTTGCTTATTTTGCCTGTAGTTTCCCTGTTCTGCCAACTATCTCTTTTTATGCTTATGCAAAAGAACAATCCATTAGGTAGATAGGAATGAAATTTCAATTTGACATCTTATGACGTTCTCTGATACCAACAGTGGTGCCCCGCCCTCGCTGTAGTCTTGTTAACATGTATGTTAACATGATGATTATGATGAAGTTGTCACCGAGACAGATCCATCATCTATAGTTAGATTAATTTTTACCCTAATCTACTGATAGCTGAAGGATATGCCACATAACTAAATTAAAATTTCACTAAATGTATTTAATTTAATTTTAAATGTCAAATCTTATACTTCGATAAGTACAGTTTTAAACAAACTAATTATTATATCATTATTACAACTATTAAATATTTAAGATAACTGATTATTAGATTATTGGATATTTGATCTGTATTTAATTTAATAGATCATATGATTAAATGAGTTTTCGAATTAGCACTAATAAATCATACTTAGCATTTTATTCTAAAATTTCTCAAATCAAATTCTACTCAAAGATACCACAAACCAATCATTTTATTCCAGTTTCTATCTTCAAAAACTCGACTCAAAAACTGCATATACCACAGGCTACTCCTCTCACGCAGAACCCACGAAGTCCGGAACGAACCAGGCCATGGAGAATGCGTACTTGGGAAGAGTGACGTCTTGAGCAGCCTTTCGGCGTCTGGTTCGGGAGGCGCTGGCGGACCAAGCGGTGGTTGTTCGGGTCCAGGTAAGCCGGGATGCAAAAGTTGACCGACGAGCCGGAGCCCTCCGGCGAATCGTCTTGGAGAAGAAGCCACGGGCGGCGAGCAAATAGCGTCGGCCAGTGGTGAGTGATGGAGGCGTGCAATTCTCTGCAGACACTGGGGCAGTGGATCTGCTCGTTGAAGCCCAGCCGGTTGGTTATCTCATGAAGCATGTCCCATGGCAGACTGGACCAATACTTGCTCTCACTGCTCTCTATCCTTTCAGCTAGTCTGGCCTGAGCGCGGATGGGCAGTGGTATAAATTGAGCGAGGAGGGGCATCCGCTCAATTTATCTAATGATAAAAAAGGAAGGAGGATGCTAGCCTCACGTTGGGAGTGTTGCTCTGCGTAGATCCTCTGTTTAAATTAGGAAACGATGGGCTCTTCGCGGACGGAAGGCTGCTCAAGACGATCACTCTTTCCAAGTACGCATTCTCCATGGTCTGGTACGTTCCGGACTTCGTGGGTTTTGCGTGAGAGGAGTGGCCTATGGTATATGCAGTTTTTGAGTCGAGTTTTTGAAGATAGAAACTGGAATAAAATGATTAGTTTGTGGTGTCTTTGAGTAGGATTTGATTTGAAAAATTCTGGAATAAAATGCTAAGTATGATTTGTTAGTGCTAATTTGAAAACTCATTTAATCATATGATCTATTAAATTAAATACAAATCAAATATCTAATAATCTAATAATCAAATACCTTAAATATTTAATAGTTGTAATAATAATATAATAATTAACTTGTTTAAAACTGTACTTATCAAAGTATAAGATTTGACATTTAAAACTAAATTAAATACATTTAGTGAACTTTTAATTTAGTTATGTGGCATATCCTTCAGCTATCAGTAGATTAAGGTAAAAAACTAATCTAACTATAGATGAGAGATCTGTCTCGGTGACAACTTCATCGTAATCATCATGTTAACATACATGTTAACAAGACTACAGCTAGAGCGGGGTACCACTGTTGGTATCAGAGAACATCACAAGATGTCAAATTGAAATTTCATTCCTATCTACCTAATGGATTGTTCTTTTGCATAAGCATAAAAAGAGATAGTTGGCAGAGCAGGGAAACTACAAGCAAAATAAGCAAGAAAAAAAGTGAAATGCATCTTAAGCAAATAATATAAAATCTACATAAACAAAAAGATTGTGATTACAAGTGGAACAGCAATTGAGTTTATTTAGTAAACATTTCTTTTTTTATAATTATAAAGCGCTTCCTTAATTAATACATTAATTATAAGTTTATTTTATAAACAATATTAATTTATTTTATTGCGCTCTAAAAAATACGAATACTTCTATTTTATATTTAAATATAATTTTTTTATTCTTAGCCACACATAAAAATAATATAATACTTATGTTTTTACAAGTTTTTTTTGTATTTTTTAACAGTTAAATAGAAGGATTTTTGTAATTTTTAATAGTTTATTTTATTCCTCATGCATTTCTCTCATATATTACCGAAGTTTTTTTCAAAATTTATTTAAGAATATTAAACAAATTACAGAAAAGATTTCTTGCCTTTTTGGCAATTATATGAAAGTAAAATTTAACTAAAAATTAGAGTTGATAATAAGATATTTTTAATTTCTAAATATATTATTTTTATTAAAAATTTAATCTATGTATTACAACATTTAGTATTTCTATATTATATACTAAATATCTTAATAGTTAATCACAAAAAATTAATTTTTTATTTAAAAATATATATTTTTTATATATGAAGAATATATAAATTATGTTTTTATAATATAAAATATTATATATCATCACATCAAATTTTTATTTTTATTTTATTCTATATATGGAAGATATCAAAATCTAGTGATTAAAACTTTATTTTGATATTACTTATTTAAAACTATATTAAAGAAAATATAATAACAAGAAAATCATATTTTAAATAGAATATAATAAATAGTGCACACGTGCAATAATTAAATTAAGCAGAACAAATATTAAGAAAAGCTTTTTGCATGCAGCGCAAGAACCCATCGTTTCATAATTTAAACAGAGGATCCGCGCAGAGCAACACTCCCACCGTGAGGCTAGCATCCTCCTTCCTTTTTTATCATTAGATAAATTGAGCGGATGGCCCTCCTTGCTCAATTTATACCACTGCCCATCCGCGCTCAGGCCAGAACAACTAAAAGGATGGAGAGTAGTGAGAGCAAAGATTGGTCCACTCTGCCGTGGGACATGCTCCACGAGATAACCAACCGGCTGGGCCTCAGCGAGCAGATCCACTGCTCCAGAGTCTGCATAGAATTGTGCGCCTCCATGACTCACCACTGGTCGGCGCTATTCGCTCGCCGCCCGTGGCTTCTTCTCCAAGACGATTCGCCGGAGGGCTCCAGCTCGTCAGTCAACTTTTGCATCCCGGCTTACCTGGACCCGGACAGCCATCGCTTGGTCCACCTGCGCCTCCCGAGTCAGTTCCAGGGGTGGTCCGTTACTGGCACATCCCGCAGTTGGCTGCTCATGACCTCGGGAGCACATGCGACCCTCCTCAACCCCCTCATGTACGTGCAAGTCCCCCTCCCCGACCTCTTCCTCCCTGACTACGCAGTCAAAATCACAAAGGTGATCCTCTCGTCCTCGCCCGCCCGCCCGGGTTGCGCCGCTACCGTCGTCCACGGGCACCCGCACTCCAACATCCTGCACCAGGAGAAGCACGTGGGCGTGGCGCGGCTCAACGAGGGAGGTGGCTGCGGGACATCACCCTCTGCGATGGCAGCAACCTCCTCAAGCTCCTTGGCTTCGATGGGGACGTCGTCCATGTGCGGTGCAGAGGCACATCTGATTGTCGTACGTGATTTGGTTTATTTAAGTGGGGAAGGGTGAGTAATGCGTAAGAAGCTTACTTTTTGGATGGGAATAACAAATGGAAACTATTGCTAATACCCCCAAGGCTGAGGAGCAAAAGGAGGAATCCGCCTATAGAAGGGCTTTCATCTGATTAGTTAGTTGGTGAGGCAATAGCTTACCAAGACAATGATCGGTAGTTGGTCTGAGAAGATGATCAGCCACACTGGGACTGAGAAACGGCCCAGACTCTTACGGTAGGCAGCAGTGAGGAATTTTCTGCAATTGGCGACAGCCTGACGGAGCAATGTCGCGTGGGGGCCTAAGGCCTTCGGGTCATAAACCTCTTTTCTTAGAGAATAATAAATGAAGGTATCTGAGGAATAAGCATCGTCTAACTCTGTGCCAGCAGCCGCGGTAAGACAGAGGATGCAAGTGTTATCCGAAATTATTGGGCGTAAAGCATTTGTAGGTGATTTTTTAAGTCTGATATGACAGTTTTACGAGTTTATTTTCTATTTTTTGTGCACTTTACTTTAATTTTAACTTTTGTACAATCATTTACTGTTACTTATATTCATGTTAGGATACTAGCCTTGATTGAATGTTTAATTTGTTCTACTTATATGTATTACAGTTCAATTTTATTTCTGTTGAATTGACATATATTCACATGATTATGAGCATATTATGATGTAGTTCTTTTTAGTAGCTATAGTTACTTTACAATTTTATTTATATGTACACATATTGTATAACCTTATTGCAGCTTCTAGTTTGAAATATGTTTCTTACATACTCTCTTTTCAGTAGCTATAGTCAATTTACAATATTATTTATATGTACACAATTGCATAACATTGTTGCAGCTTCTAGTTTGAGGTATGTTTCTTACATACTCTTTTTTCAGTAACCATAAATACTTTATAATATTATTTATATGTACACATATTGCATAACCTTGTTGTAGCTTTTAGTTTGAGGTATAATTCTTATATACTCTCTTTTTAGTAGCTATAGTTACTTTACAATATTATTTATATGTACACATATTGCATAACCTTGTTACAGCTTCTAGTTTGAAGTATGTTTTTTACATACTCTCTTTTCAATAGCTATAGTTACTTTACAATATTATTTATATGTACACATATTGCATAACATTATTGCAACTTCTAGTTTGAGATATGTTTCTTACATACTCTCTTTTTAGTAATATAATGTACTTCTCTTTTCAGTAGTTTAAGGGCACACTCTAGCATGTTGGTAATTTGATCTTTGAAAATTGTAAATGGCTTCAACGCTTAGATGGGCTCAGGCATCCTTTTGTTATCAAAATCTTGAATTTCTACCACTATGGCCTTATCACCTAAAACCAAAATATAAGATATATAATGTAATAATAAATTATTCTTAAGAACATATTTGGCCCAAAATTACCCTTTTTAATAGAAAGTTTGATATTAAAATCATTATTAACAAAACTCCCTTACGCTTATGCTATTGCTCATCCTCGAACAAAACAACTTATAGGGATTCAATCTAATCGTAGTTTGCCATGTGCTTAATTCATGGGAGAAGATTAAACACTAATCAAAAGATAATAATAAACTAAGTTTGATATTTTTAAATTCAGCCCATTATTGATCCCAAGCCTATGTTAAGTAGGGATATAAATGTTTAAGCACTTATAAACAATAGAACTCTATTTTTTACAGGAAATAACTATCACCCCTTTTTTAACAAAGCACACATATTTTTAACATTAACTTGAGAGATTCCACGAATTCGCACGAGAAGCAAGCCTTCAACCACCTAGGTGGAAAACCCTCATTTTTTTTACTTACAAGTGCTCCATACTTAGCAAAGTTTAAAAAAATTATTTCATGATTTTATGAATGTCTAGACTATGTTTATGATATTATCGATTGATCATAATGTCAAAGGTTCTCTTACTTTTAAGTATCAAAATACATCCATAAAGCTCAAAAAGATTCATACGTTACGATTATATAAGCTTGAGCCGATACCAAGGATATATAATATTTGCAACTGGAATCTTAACTATACGCAAGAACATTTTTACCAAAATATAGGGAATTTTATCTATTATAAAATTAATATATAACAAATCATTAAACATTTATTGAATAATCTTCTCCCAACACTTAAATTGTGCATTGTCCTCAATGCACTCCTAAATATTAAGAAAATCACATCTATAAGTACTCCTTGCAAGTGCCAATTAGAAATTATCTGATTCAGGACCTAAAAGGCATCCTAATTGTACAGGAACTGGCTATAGCATGTATTATCGATGTACCATAGGTGGGCCTCATGCTGATTTGAGTACAAGTTGATGTTCTCTTGCTAGCTCATCTGCTCTTCCAAACAATCGAAGTGACTGACAAGCTATTAAGATAGAGCAGTTAGAATGCAATGGTAGTTGGTAAGGTTGATGCATAATTTAGGGGGGGGGGGGGAGTACTTACGCTCAAAGTGCTAGTGGTTAGAGTTGGGACGTAAATAACTCAATCAAAGAAAGTTAAGATAGAAATTAATAGTACTAGACCGGTCGTAGAAACTACGAAAAACATCAATTTAGCCATTGGAAATAAGAGACAATAAATGTCTAGAAAATCATAAATGTAGGGTCTATTTGGGTCAAATTAAGCCTAGCGAACTGAAAAAATGACCTATCAAATGCCAGTGTTTGCAAGCCTTGTACTAGATTTAACTACAATAATAAGCAAAATTTTACCAAAGAAACACAAACGAACCCTATTAGAAGAATTTTGCCGCCCGACCCTTAGGTGGGCCTAGGCGTCGGGCTTACAGTATCGGCCCTTAAGAAAGAACTAGAATCGACGCTTGGGCAAGCGCAAGCGCCGAGCTCTCAGTCAGTTAAATATTGAGTTGATTTTCCTGGCGCATAATGCACTTAAGCATCGGGGGTTCTGTTAAGCACTTAAGGTTTTGAGTTTTAAATGACACCAGAGCCACCATGGCTTCAAATATTTTGAAGCTAAAGAGCACCCAAGTGGGAATGAAAATGTTTAGTTTGAATGAATGAACAGGCGTTAAGGTGTGCCTGAGTGTCCAACTCAATTGGCATGAAAGGGAAGGTGCCGAGCCACTTCAAAGTTTTTTTGTTATATATATATATATATATATATATATATATATATATATATATATATATAACACTCCAAAGAAACCTAAGCACACAAGCATGGGTTACCTCCAAAGATTTGTTTTTGAGTTGCAGAATTTTGATTTTTTTGAAACATTTATTGACATCATCTTTCGTAGCATTAACAACAGCCGATTTTCATCATGATAAATGGTGAAAGAGTAGGCATTTTTAAGTCTTCTAGAGGGATTCAACAGGGTGATCCATTATCTCCTACTTTATATGTCATTGCGGCTGATTATTTTTCAAAAGTATAAACATGTTATATGAATTGTATTCTTCAATGTATTTCGAGAACAAAGGTATTATAATATAAAGCATCAAGCCTTTGTTGATGATATTTTAGTTTTTTTTAATGGAAGCAAATTTGCTTTAAAATAATTTATGAGTTTATTGGATAGGATGGAATCAATCTCAGGGCTTGTGACTAATAAATTGAAACGTTGCTTTATCACTTCAAATTATGTGCCTAATAATAAGAAAGTTACATTTCTATGCTCACTGGTTTTTCTAGCTCTCGTTTGCCAATTATTTATTTGAGTGTTCCCATTTCTAAAGGCTTCAACAAAATAATGTTTTATGATAGTTTATTAGCTAAGATTAAAACAAATTGAATGGCTTGGAAGCATAAGCTTCATTTTTTCAGGAAGTCAAATTATGCTTTTAAAGACTGTTTTATCCTCCATTCCACTTCATTTGCTTCAGATTTTAAACCCCCAAAGAGGTTCTGAAAGGGTGAAAATCATTTTCAATAAAATCTTATGGGAATCTAATGAAAATAAAAAGCATGCAGTGGCTTAGTTGGAAAGAATCGTGTTATCCTATTGCAGAAGGAGGGTTCAGCTATAGAAGATTGAGAGATGTGATTTTAACTTTTACCCTAAAATGTGGTGGAATTTAGAAAACAGTCAAATCTATGGGCTAGGTATATGAATCATAAATACTATAAAGATATGCATCCTTTGTAGGTTTTAAGGCAACACCATGACTTCCATATGGAAAAGAACATGTGCGTCAAAAATTTTATAGAAAATCATATTGTTTGGGGACTAGGAAAAGGAGAACGCTCTTTTTAGTACGATGTTTGGTTTGGTAACAAAACCCCTTTTCTTAAGACACGCGGACACGCAGCTAACCTTGGAAAAGGTTAGTGAGTTATGCTAAATAATCAATGGAACATTCATAAATTACAATCAATCCTTCCTAGTGAAACTATAGCTGAAAGCTTTAAGGATGGGTCTTGCTTCAAATGGCATTAAAATGTGGAAGATTGGTAATCCTCCAAATTTTAATTTCCCTACTATCTGTGAAAGTTTAAGAACAAGGGCTAATAATTTTACTATGGGTAGAGTTTTATGGCATAAAAGCATAAAACCCTCTATTTCGTTCTCTTGTTGGCGACTACTTAAGAACATTATTTCTTTTGATCGACGCTTAAAGCTCAAGAATTTCCAATAGGGTTTCCAATTTGCTTCTAGATGTTTATTTTGTAAGAATAATGTTGAGGATATGCACCATCATTTTATTAGTTGTCCTAAAGTTCAAGAAATATGGAATTATTGCACTAACATCTTCGGCTATAGTCCTAATTACAGTCTTAATGTTAAAGTCTTTTTATTAGCATGGAGACTCGCAGGTGATTTTGTGAAAGAAGGCCATTTCAGAATTATTATCCCCTTAGTTTATTATTTATTTGGGAGGAAAGAAACAAGCAAATATAACAACGTCAACTTTAGCGCTCATAGGATTATTGGGAAAGTTTTAAAACCCTTAGTTTATTATTATTTCTTAAAAAACCAGAGACGGCGAAATACTGCGAAATAAGAATGGAATCATTTTATTTGCCTATCATACCCAATTTATGGCACATAACACGCTTGATGCTGAAGCTAAAGCCTTACTTAAAGGTTAAAAATAATGCACTGACAGAGTCTTTAAAAAAGTGTGGATTAAATTGGATTCTTTAGCGTTGATCTTGCTATTAAGGAATCGTTCCTGCGGTGATTGGCATCTATTTTATATCCTGAAGGAAGTATATTCTCTTCTTAATCTATTTGATATATTTTATGTTACTCGTATTAGGAGAGAAACAAATAGAGCAGCTCACAGACTTGCAAACAAAGGAAGGTTGATAGAGGGCTTTTATATCTACAATGAAGCATCTATTTTCAATGAACTGAGACTTATATGTACGATAGATAGCACTAATCTCCCTTATTTCAGAGAGCGAAAGTCTGGGTGAGTTTTATGGTTGATGCTTGGGCCATCATTCAAGTTATACATTGGGGCCATGATGACAGAAGATCTGAAGAAAGCAAAGCTTATTCCTTAACATATATCATACCCTTATAAAGAGAACTCAGTTTTTTCGGTCCTATCTTTGCTTTTATTGCTATTCTTTAGTTTTTTATTTGCATTAGCTTGTAAATGCATCCTGAGTCTTTATGATGTATGCTTTATTTTATATCAATATATCACTGATATTTAGAAGAAAAAAAAAGAGTACATAATACTAAACAAAATGCACGGGATAGGGATTTAATCAACAACTAAACACTCTACCCAACTACACTAATCCTATTATAAAACAAATGTGTTTTTTTTCTTCATTTTGTGTTCGCTCTTCTGTATTTGCCTGCAAAAGAAGCTAATCCAATAGGGGGCACATGCCCCTGGTGCCCCCATCATGAATGTGTCCTGGATACCTATGCTAATGTTAATTAGGTAAGTAATGTGAGTGATAGAAGATTAACATCATTAATGTTGGTAGCTTATAGATGCAGAAAAATAAAATCTAGAATGTGATGACAAGAAGCAGCGCATAGCAGACTGCCAATCAGTTTCTTTAAATCTATAAAGTATTATGGATCAAAAGATTTTTTTATGACATGAAGATCTGTACAGCACCACCTATTAACTTTCCATGTTATAACAAAGCAACTATCTTGATTGTGCATAACTCAGTTCACCCCAATAAGTCAAAGCATGTAAATCTTAATATACACTTCATCAAAGAGAAACTCGACAATCAGTTGATATACATGCCTTCGATATAAATCAATTCAACATTTTACTAAACAAGCTAGCCATGGATGGCATCTTCATGCTAGATGGAAAGGGTGTAATGGAAAGCTCGTGCATTGATGCATATATTGCCACTGATAACATATATGCATTGTTCACAGTAAGGCTAGCTTCGAGTAGAATTCGAATCGAGTCAGCCCATACTTGAACTTAACTCGAATTTGTTCGAATTCGAGTTCGAGTCATTTCAAATCATTTAGAGTCATTTCAAATAGGGTTCAAGTCAAACCTCAATTTGAAAATTTATGAATCAAGTCAAAATGCTTGGAGTTCGAGTTTCGAGTTTTTAGTCAAATTGTCAACCCTAGTTCATAGTGATGAAACCTATGATCACTATATAAATTTATCATCTAGCTTAATGTACAAGCAATAAAATATTGTCATTCCCTTCAAGTTTAGCGTTTAAGAATAATAGCATCCGAATAAAGACAAACAAGACTAATACTTTGCATCTGAAACTATGTTTAAAAAGAGTCTGAATAAGTTTGACAAGTATCAGGAATCAATTTAGTCATTCTAAACCATAAATATGTTCAAACAAAAAAAAATCATTATCTCCTAATTTATCAGCATGTTAACCTTAGTTCAACTAATTCATAGATATATTACTATTGCATGCACTTTGATTCCAGCACTAATAATTTTGCGGCGATAAAAATTTGTTCTCTATTTGTTTTATCCAGATATCTCCAAACAATATCACAACAATTTAAATAGCAAGTAAAATCACTTTTTAAAATATAATCAAATGTTTAAAGTTCAAATACTTAGTTAAGATAAATGAAAAATTTGCAAAATTATAATTTTCATCTAAAAGTTATCAGTTCCCAATTTGATCAAGATGTGTATCAGGAAGTATAAAGGGACAAACAAAGAAAGTCCAAAAGGACTCCATCAAAAAGCTATACAGTAGATAAAGGCAAATCATGAGGATAGAAATGCTTTTCTTTAAATAGCTCTCTTCATATATAGAGAAATTTTTAAGAATCAATAGTAAGAAAATAAAAAGAAATGTAACTATTTATCTTTTGACTTTTTGAAATTTATTCCATTAAATCTTCTTGTTGGATGATGAAAAAAGTGCAAGAAAATGTGAATCTATCATTCAAAGAGAATAGTAGTATATCTCTAAAAATCATATAGAACAAAACAAGACAAAATTATATTCATACTATCAAAGCCCCGCACTCAACATTTTAATGCATAAAGATAATTTCGCATGTGATACCCACAGAAAAGTTTAGGCAATATTCAAACATCAAAAGTGATCTATACTTCAATGATATGTTTTTTATTGACTAAAACAAATGAAAACAAGAAATAAAGGCATGTTTATCAAATAAAAATGACAAGGAAAGAACAAAAAAAGCACACAGGCACTCTAGGTGCAAGCGCTCATGCTAATGTGTATACAGACATTGTAATCTACATTAGTATGAAAAAATAGCAGAAATCATCATGCAAATCATAAAATAGGCTAGAGCATACCTTTGCAGCTAGTATGAAAATATCATTTGTTTCTGAAAAGAGATAAAATATATATTATAGAAAATATTAAAACAAATCACCTGTCACCTAAAGGTAATAGTTTTCATAGAAGGCAAGAAAATCATATAAAACCAAACAATCAAGATTTTGAGCATGCGATAGTTCTCAGTGAACTCAGGAAACTATACACTGTGTGATGGAACCTTAACCACTAAAGCAATCAATTATCAAAAAATAATGATGATGAACTAGGATAAATAAATGTGATACCAAAGCATATGATCATATTTCTTGCACTAAATTTACTATTAGCATGTTCAGTAAATTTAACAATTGCAGCCTGATGTGAGGATCCTGAGCTCTTCCCAGTGCACAGTAAAGAATGAATAGATTCCCAGTCATTGTCTGCACATTGTTGGCTACAAAGCATTGACAAAAAAGGTCAAAACTACCAAATTACAATAAACACTACAACAAAGTGAGGCTGATAATTTAAAGTAGATTTCTGATAGCAGTCACCAAATCATTCAAATATCTTAAGTCATAACAAAAAGAAATAAATTCAGAGAATGTAAGCATATCTCACAGGACAGCTTTCCATATGAATAAGCTTTCATACCTGCAATAATGTTCTTCTTCACAGCCGCCAGAGCAAGGAAAAATTGGAGGCAAGAGAAATTGTTTTGAGAAAGGTAAAGGCACAGCTTGTCATACATTAACAACTCCAAAGTCTCCTTTGAGAGAGAATTTTTTCTACAAGAACTTTGTCCTGCATTATTACTATTTTGCAGAAGGGTCAAATCATTTTCATTTGAAGACTCTAATGAACATGTTCCTGTTGCTTCAATAGAAAAGCTTTGGTGATCACAGTCCTTTTTAACTGACACTCCCAAACTTTGTAAATAGAGTTTTCGACCAATTTGAAATTCTAATGAACCAATGAATTGAAAGAAAGAGTTACACACAAAATAATCAACCTAAAACATGAGAAAATAGAGTAGCTCAGGAACCTAGTTATTTCCAAAACTCCTAAGATGAAAAGAAATAGAGAAGTTGTTAAGAAAAATGGAGGGTTTCATTAAATAGTTTGAATCTGTTTATCAAAAAGACAACACCAGCATTTGAAATCAGAAATATATAAGATGGGTCGACCATGAAAAGAACCTTGTTAAAAGTATGCTGAGTTGCCACAAGCATTTGATCCTTAAATATAAGCTCCTCTTCCTCAAATTCTCAATTTGCAAAGACACCTGAATTTGAGAGCACATAATAGTTTTACTGGAAAAGGGTTTACAAGCAAATCAGAGTGTAGGTAGCAATACTGTTTATCAAGGAGTCGCATACATATAGTTGAGCCATTAGAGGTTGACTAAAGAGCCTAATACAATCTTAAAATTAACTGCATTTGCAATTCTACACCTGAAAAACATCCGTAGTGAGTGGTAGGGCGCTATCATAAGAATAACTTCAAGATAGTATGCACGCGCACATTGCAATGCCCCCCACCCCTCTCCAAATAAATAGTGATCTTCATATGCAACTATTACAACTGTGCATAATAGTCAAGATGTGATATTAAATTTATATCATATATGCATTATTATGTTAATTTCAAAACATTGAAAAAAAAATTACATAACCAACGAGTTAATATATTCATCAATTATGTCTGTCACTGTTTCCCCCCTTCTTGAAATAGAGGTTGTCCTCATCATTTCAAAACAAAATTAAAACAAAGCCAAATAAAAAATTAGATTCCTAAATACAAAAGAATACACCTATCTTATATCAAGCTCATCCTCTATTCATCTATATTTCCATAAAACTTTCACCGTAGCAATCTCTTCAAAATGCAACTTGTGTACACTTAATGTTAAAATATGCTCATGCTACTCTCAGCAAGTGAGGTTAGGATGCACATCAACTAAGGTTTTAAATACACAAATTGTTAAATTACTCGCCCACCTATGAAACAAGGAGATAAAAAAGAGTAAATTGTGACATATGATCTAGTAAAGTAAGACAATATGTTGAAGCCACATGATCCATAACTTCAAAAGGTTCAATATATCTTTGGATGAGCTTTCCATGAGTACTCAAAACAATTGAGACCATTCATCAAACCAATTAAAATGATAATATCATCAACTTCACACTCCATAAGCCAATTATGCAAATTAAAGTACTTTCAAAGGTTTTGAGCAAGTTGCAAACAATCACAAATTAATGGTAGCATGTTCCACTAAATTAGAGCCATACAACAAGTGCTCTCCTAGTTAAATACGAGAGATAGGAGTTGTGCACCTTCTATCATATATATCCTAAAACGAAGCATACCAATGCTAAACTAAAAATTAGGTTATATATAAAATCAATTAAAGGATGTACTCTTCTCAACTATCAATAAAGCCTAGTACAAAAACTAAAGATCTTTGACATTTTGATATTCTCTACTTAATCATGTTTGAAAAAGGTGCTACTAAAACTAAGATGGTAACCGATCAACTTTAAAAAATTTCAAAGAATAAAAGATAAATCGACTATCTCTATCAAAATCATTCACACGAGAAAAATCATGCAATCTTAAGATTTTGTAAATACAACATACCTCTATTTTTTATTTAAAATTTGTTAAAAGTGTGCAAACTTAATCAAACAATCAATAACAACCCAAAAAAATTATGTATAAGCCTAGTCTTAGGTCCTTTTACAAAATTCACAAAAATTTCACTCTACTCACATTCATCAATGTAGTCTTTTCAAATGAAGAAGAAAAGTGGCAATTGAAAGATTGAAAAAGATCGCTTATCCTTCTTCCTGTTATGGGCTAAAGGTTGAAAAGAAGCCATGTTATCGGCAAAGGGTTGAGCTTTGTGGCTGCTGGTAGCACTAATGACAGCTGGCATTTCGATGGAAATGATGTACTATAGAATGTCGGCCAATGAACGTCAATGCGAGCTTGTACCTAAGCGTGGCACTGAACGCAACGACTGGAATTACGACGGCTTTCTCTATCTTCCTGCCAAATATGGTCAACCGGAAGAGCTAATTACTGGCGTTGATTGTGCTGAGCGGAAGCTCTAGCCTTGCCTGCAGGGTGACGGAGAATTGGTCGAAGATTATGCTAGAATCGGCAGCTTTCTATGGGTCATGCACAGTGTCTTGTTTGGCCCTACTTTATTTCATGAAATTGTTCCAAATGTGCGTAAGAAACTCGGCGCTATCAATCAGGCAATCGATGATGCTCGGCGGCGTCATAGCACCTACATTGGTGGCAACTGAGAAGAGAAAAAAAAAGGTTTATGCTTTTGTAGTGTTTGGGATCGTTATGATTTTGTGCAGTTTTTTTATCGTGTACTTGCCGAAGACGAATGGGAGAAAGATCACTGATATTATGGAAAAAGAGGAAAATAAGATGGTGACTCAAATCTTGCCGACTGATAGAAAAATCTTTAAGAAAATACCTGAACCTTAAAAGATAAAATTACTTTTGTTTATAATGATTTTCAACTAAAAATATTTAAAACATACAATTTAAAGAGAATAAAAAAATCAAATACAAAAATCAAAGATTTAAATGAACAACTCATACAAATAAGAAAACCTTTTGACAATTTCTCTTTATATACAAACGCTCCTTTGTTTTGGTATGAGAAATTTAAGCCCTTTGTCATCAGAGTCCGAACTTTTCTATAAAGTTCCTCTCATAGTGGTATCTCTGAGCTATTTCAGTTGTGTAACTAGAGGTGGAAAGAGAAAGATATAACCTAATCTAGAAGATAATGAGAAAAAAAATTTGACCCACTTGCAAGAGAGGAAGTGGGAGATGATGAGATGGTCCATGACCAAAGAAAAAAAAAAGAGTAAAAGCATAAGAATACTTCAAATTCAATACTCCATTCAAAATCTAATAAATGAATTCTTAATACACAATGTAACTTACAAATATCTCTCCAATTTAAATCAAAATCATGTTTGCAGAAAAATTTATAAAAATACAAAGACTTAAATACTCCAAAATCAGCCAGTTAAAGTAATTTAATGGGTAGCCACTACATCAAAAAGTATTTGGCATTCAAAAAACTCTTGTCAAATTCCTTTAATTACAAAAAAAAGCACTATATATTAAAATGAATTTATCCTCAGCACTAGTACTGCTTTACTTTTTGCACTTTGATTTAACTTAAGCATACAGTTTTGTTCAGCACTTTGTATAGTTTGATTATTTGTTTCCATTTGCAGATTAATTTGTCATTGTTAGCAGTTGTTACAGCCTACAAGGTTCAGCTCACCGATATTAAATGATTGCTTTTCAAATACAAAAGATGACAAATTCATTGGAATGGGTAAAGCTAAACTAACGAGCAAACGGTTACAAGAAAATTACCGTGTTTAAGAAATTCATTATGACTCTAAGTGCTCTCATGAACGCATGCGTATCAACCACTTGGATCTATATAGATGGTGATGGTAAGGTGGGGAGAGTGGAGAACTTCATTTATTATTAGAGGCTAGGGAAGGAGAAGCAATGTTGCTGGATTGAGGATTGAGACATTGGTTATGAGCTTGTTGAGTTGTTGGGGATGTTGAAAGTTATTTTGTAGATAGGACCTTTGCTGAGAGATATTGAAATATACTCTTGCATGTACTAAACTTAAGAAAATTTTATAGATTTTTCATTTTTTTGGGTGAGGTTGAAAATTATTTTCTTGATAGGACCTTTGCTGAAAGATACTGAAATACACTCTTGCATGTACTAAACTTAATAGATTTTTACTTTTTTTTGGATGACTAAATGTGTGTTTGTGAGATGCTATTATTTGGGTTCTTGGAAACTTTTTCTATTTTGACACTTATATTAATATTTCATCTCCTCAACTAGAAGCTTGGAGTCACAAGAGTATTCCATTACTTCATCTCCACTCCTCTCTCTCCCTCCTCCCAGACATCAAGCTTTCTGTTCCTATACAGCCAACAACCTGCTCTTGAAACTGCACATCAAGTTCAATTAAACTCTCTTAGGACTTCTCATCTAACCCCTCTTCATACATCCCTCCTCTTCCTTCCATCTAACCAACTAGCCAATCCATCCTCCCTCAATTTTATTGTCAGCCACCATGCATCTCTCTTTGTAAAAGTATTCCCAATCCTTCATTGTTCCTCTCGCCAACTAGCCCAACTTCAGCAATTGCTTATATGATTTTTCAATTTCAACAGGCCTTCCCTCTAGCACTCCTATTTCCAGCAACCACCTCCTTCACCTATTCCACATCACAGCAGATCACAAACCCTACATCTCCCAGCTATCCATCCTTGGCCACTCCAACACTAAATAATCGCTTAAGGCCCTCCCTCATACGACAGCCAGGATCCTTTCCTCAACCAGATTTTACCCTCCCTTCTTATTCAATAAACCACCCTCTACATCTAACAAACTAGCAAACCTTGCTACACCCTCCTATGCCCAGCAACCACTTCCTTCACCTCTTCCATACATCACAGCAGATTGCCAACCCTACATCTCCCAGCTATCCATCCTTGGCCCATCCTCCAACACTAAATAGTCGCTTAAGGCCCTCCCTCATACGACAACCAGGATCCTTTCCTCAACCAGATTTTCCCCTCCCTTCTTATTCATTAAACCGCCCTCTACGTCTAGCAAACTAGCAAACCCTCCTACACCATCATGCTAATCAAACAAATCCTATCTCTCTTAAAGATAATTTAGCCATAATTCCAATATCACCTAAACCTAGCCCCACCCTATCACAAGAAATTGAGTTATTCCCATAAAACACCTAAGAAATAAACCAAATTCAATGGGCATTAAACAAAGATGTTTGCAATAAATGCCATAAATTATGGTTCAACACCATAAATATGCCTAGTTCGTGACAATATGTTTACCAATGAAATCATACTGCATGAGTTCAAAAACAAAAATATGTAGAACATTAACAAATAAAAGAACAACTTTCAAGTTTCAATATGTAGGCACATACACAAACATAAGAATAGTAAAAAATTATGCAACTACAATGTTATTAATGCTGCAAAATGAAGTTTAGAGGTTGAAGTTAAAATGCCCAATAGCATGGTCATCAAGGTTTTAACCAAGGTGTGGAAAATTCTGAACATTACGCAAATTAATAAGACATTGTGAAATTCCAAAAATGTGATGGATTTCTGCCGACTTCACGGCTCATTTACTAGGATATAAACTCAAAGCTTGGTCATTTCCACAATATGATTTTTTGCAGAGATTTAAACTTCAGCCTCTACTTGAAATACCAAATGTAAGATCACATTAGTAAAATTAGTTATGTGTGTGTGTCTATATATATATATATATATATATGTTAGTTAAAATCCATCACATTTTTGGGTTGGGGTAAATCAAACTCAAGCCTCACCCAAAAAAAACTTTCCTGCCTAAGCCACTTAATTTAGTCTTCAAGATTCAATAAGTGGGGTAAACTAAAGCTCCCTCAAAACCTCAAATTATAAAACTTAGGATGATGGTTTTTTGATTAGAGACAACGACAATAACTTTTTCCACTATGGAGCTAGCTCTACATTGTTAGAAACCAAGGTTTCTAATGTTTTAAAGAGAGCTATAAAAAAAGAAAGGTTGATAACATTATTAATATTTTGATGTGATAAAAAAAATTGAGATGTTACCATGATTTTTGAGCATGAATGATACCACACAAGATTCTTAGCTCATTTCAATGTAGGATAGTTCATTTAAGCTAAATATAGTTTTTTTTTTGAACCACCAAATAGTATAACTTAGCTTAGTTTAGTTTAGCGTATTCATCGTATACTTATCTTCTCCTATTTGAGTTTAGCTTATGCAGGATTCAGCTTGCTTTATCAAGCTTAGTTTGGTAAGCCTAAACTAAAAACACTTGCTAAGACGTGAGATAGTATCCTGGTAGTAAGAAACAAAGAACAATACAGCATGAAACTCTCGCATCCCATTAAATGCATATTTGAGAGATGCACTTTGAATTCTATTTGCCTGTTAAAACAAATTGGGCAGTTTCTGATGAAGAATTAGATATCACTTGTTGACATGGGTAGAAAAGGAAAAGAATATGTGCAGCGATACAAATAACCACTCTGTTGCTTCATAATTTCAGAGTTGTACAGCACCTTAAAATTTAACAGCAGTTAAAAGCTACTAATTTTTACTTCCTTGCACAATTAAGACTCCATATGCTTTAAATAATACAGGCAGCATTGTTTAACTTTAAGAATATACAAGAAATATCCCAAACCCGAATCCGTCAACCCGTTTATTAGTGGAAAATAGTAGGGATTAATAAAAATGATGAATGTTGCTATACCATTCGGTGAGCAGGGTTCTAACCATAACGAATAAATAGAAAATACCAAGAAGCAATCAAGTAAAGCGCGACAAACGCTAGATGTATAATTCGTTGAATTTTGCTAGGCATTGGCAAGAAAAGTTACCAAAAGGATGAAAGAGTTAATCAGAAATGAAGTGACTTCTGAGATTAAGATGAGAAGGTTGCCTGTATTGCTTGCAAAGAGGGTGGTGCAAGAAGAGCGACGATCCAAAGAGCACGGACTGGCGAAATATTTGGTGTTCTGTGCGCCTAACCGTTTTTTTTAATTAAGTTGCACCATTCACACAGCATTTAACCCTAAAATCTACATACTTATGAGTGAATGAAAGAATGTATTGAAGTTTTTTAAATTTTAAAATTGAGTCTCAACATAAGAAAAAAATTATAGAGTAATTTCATGTTAATAAGATAGAACAGAAGAATTAAGAAAAATATTAAATTAAGCCTCCAATTCATTAATCAAATTACTTATTTTGTATAGATAGTTAAATACAAGTATAAAATTACCATCGTTCAAAATATAATATTTAAAGAAGATGAAATTCAAAAGAAAATTAAAAAGTAATTATATATATATATATCTATTTATTTATTTATTTATTTATTTATTTATCTATTTATTTATTTATTTTTTATTTATAAGAAATGAATATAAAAATATAATTAAAATAGAAAAGGTCCTCCTTAAGATCACTTCTTCAACATCTATAGATCTATCTTCAATATTTATCAAGCCAATTAAACTTTAGTATCATAAAAGTTCTAAAAAAATCTTAAACTACTCCAATAAACACAATTCAACCCACATAATATTCATGGCTGCCACATGCATACCAGGCTTGCTTGTCCTATAATACCCTATGTTTGCTTGTCCCATAATACCCTATGCCATGCTGAGCTCACACACGTGTTACTCTATTAGATCAAACTTTCAGTTAGCTACAAACTTTCCTTTATATTGAAGTAGACATGTGCATGAGATACAGGGGACCAATCAACCCATCACGACAAAAATGTGGGTTGGGCTTAAAGTTTTTCCACAAAAAATAATAAACTTATATGTATACATATGTATATATGTGTGTGAGTTTATTTGTATGTGTTCACATATTGTAATAACTCTAAATTGTTACATTACTTAATCTGTGTCTAATCAAGTTTAAAATCTATTGTCATTAAATTCTAAACGTCATTATAATCAAACCCGTGATCCGACAGTCGTAATCCCACCCACGTTCGGCCATTATGGGTTGACGCATCTCGACTGTTTTGCTTCCGCAGATGATCAATCGGACGGCTGAGCGAGGGCCCGCTCAACTAGTGCCCGATAAAAAAATTTGTAGTACCAACGGTTGTCGGACGTTGCTCCCCACTCCCTCTCCACGTAAACAGGCATTTGATCTATGTTCCCTTTAATGGAAGGAACGTTCGATGGGATAGTAATTTCGATATCGTCAGGCTCGGGCCAATTGGCCATGGCCCGACCCTTCCTTACCTCCCAAGGCTATAGAAAGGCTTAGAATTTCTCAGTGAATCTCTTTGATCACTGAGAAGCTCCTAACTCCTAATCGAATCCTTAGATGCTCTTCCCCTTCAAATTTTCAACGAATTCCCTAGCTTCAGCTCTAGCCACAGTGATTGAGACTCAATGTTTGAGTCCCTAGAAGCTAGTTAGCAAGTCAGTGAAACTCCAGCCGTGGTTCTCAGCCCCTAATCTGCCCCCAATCCCCCCGCAGCCCAACAACTTGCCTCATTGATCAGGTACTTACCCCCCCAAGTACTAAGCATCGTTCATGCAATTATGGGTTGCAATCTCAATCCTAATCGCATTAGAATGATTGCTACCTTCGATCAAATTTGATCGAACATGATCGGGTAGAAGTCGATTCGGGCCTGTACAGTGGGGTACAGTACCCGAGTCGTAATAAGAATCCATTGATCCTGACAATTTCCTACCTTGTGGAAGCATTCCCTAAGTCGGCTCTGACCCAGGAAATGTGCTGGGAGGTTGCTTGGGCCAAGTGGGTGACTGTGGAGGGTGAATTCCCCCTTCATAGTAAACCAAAGGTTTTAGAGAATCGAATTAGGGCTAGCTAATAAAGGGAATCCTTGATGGGGCTTTTAGTTCTAGTGTGTAGGGCTTGGTTCTAGGATCCTTTCATGCCAGGTTATTCAATGTGCTGGGCTTTGTACGTCGGGAATTTAGGATTTTTCGAAAAACCTTAAATCTCTGATGATAGACTATAAATGTATGTCTGTGATTACACGTAAGTGCACGTGGTCTGAAAAAATGGGATGGTGAGATCCCAAAATTTATCATCCACTGGGAAAGGTCTTCATTTTATTATTAGAGTTTGCCTGAGTTCACTAGTTTAAATAATATTAAATTGGTTGATTTCAGATCCTGATTTACTCAAGTTAAAGATTCTTATTTAGAGAATATTGTTTGATTAAATTAGTGAGAGTTAGGTTTTGGTATGCAATGTAATAAGTATTCCATGTTAATACTCTTCACTTTATTTTAGATCAAGTGAATTGAATGGATTCTCATATTTAATTATCAAAAGAATTAATCTCATTTAGGGAATCCCCTAAATATGCTTAAATCTTATCTAGTAATCAGAAAGGAACAGCTGTCGCATTCACTCTTGGCACTTAGACATTCATGAGATTTGAGTTTGATATATTCACACCTTACGTCTAAGTTGTGAATTATTAAGTTGATTTGAGTATCTCATGAACTTGAATTCATCAATGGCTATCATGCATCTATTTTTAGGTTTAGCTAAGGAGTTGAGCTGTTAGGCTTCAAGGGTTTATGTAACATCACCCATATAGCACACAATGCTCTAAGACCTCGTATAAACATAAAATGAACTACGGTGCTCTATTGATGGTTCTCGGCTCAAATGCATCATCATCTTGATTTAGCAAAGGTCAATGTGCTATGAAGCTCAATAGGACTTGTGTAACAGCCCTAGGTTATTACTAAGCTTAAACATAAGCTTAATCATGCTCTAATCCTAATTCTATTACATTCATATAGTCATTTTAAAATAATCCTAAAAATTTGGGGTCAATCAAATTTCACTAGGTCAATTGGGCATTTTGCCAAATTAGGAACCATAGATAATAGCCAAAATATTTTGATCTCCAATCTTAAATCTGATTACATATTTTAATTCATCACCCCCAAATTAATTAGAGGTGCAAGTTTGGGAAATTTTGGAGATCATTTAGGCCATAATTGAATTTAAATTAAATTAGGAAAATTGCATTAAAGGGTTCATAATAATTTGAAATTGCATTAATACCCGTAACCAATTTAACCGTCTGGAGTGCGGGCGATCCGCTGCGGCGCCCAGGTCGCACGACCACAGAACTCCGCTCCATCATACCGTCGCTCTACTTGATCCTACGACTACGATTTAATTTCGTGTGTGGCGACCGGGGATCGAAGTTCGAGAGTCTTTAAAGAACAATTCATCACAATGTAATCGCCACATCATGGGAGCGTCGATCCATCGTTGGAATTATCCGTGGATTCCATGGCTCGGATCATTTCGGATCCGATCATTAAGAACTTCTTAACAGAGCTATTTTGCGGCTCTGATCAATAGATTAAATGACCCACAGTGCACTCGCACTGTGGATCTTTGTTCCAAGCACGCCCACTCTCAACAGGGAAGATCCTTCATATGCCAACACTCAGTCCTGTTCCCTAATCCTCTAGCCAGCTCAGCTTAGCCATTTGAGGCTTCCAATTATCGGTTGGATGCTCAATCAGGCCCCGTGGCCTAGCTTCTCACATTAGGGAAAATGGGAGCTCGACCATGGCTCGAGCTCTCGGGCCTCCCCAACCCAACTAGATGCACCATAGTTCCTCCCTTAGGCTATAAATAGCCTCTAGATTCATATAGAGAGCCCTTTACTCTTTGTGAGCCACCATTTGAAGCCCCTTACCTCTCTGCACTCCTAAGCTCGCCCGACCAATTCCAACTCTCTTAGTGCTCCCAGCCTCAGTCAGCTGTGTTTAGAGGGTGTGTCCCAGAGTTCAGGACCCCTAGTGCCTCCTACAGTTCAATCTAACCTTAGGATTGAATCCAACAGCCTCAGCAAACTCTCCCATCAGCAACCAGGTACCCTTTGATTTCTCAGTGAGTTGTGTGAGCTCACTGATTTACTTTTTACCTGTGATTGTCACCAAGATGCTTGTGGATTAGGACTGCATAGGATAGTGCTGGTCCCTCTATAAGCGACGAAGGCTCAGCAATGCAGAGCATAGCCGAGTCGAGCCATCGCTCGGGACAGGGATCCAGGTCCCCCCTTAGTAATTGGCCCATAATTGAATAGTCAATTGTCAGGTAATTGCATCTTCTATCAATCCCGAATCGATCGAGCAGGTGGATGCAGCCCAAGGCTAGCGGGTGTGGTCAGTTCGTGCTCGAGCCAGACCAGCAATGGCTCGAGTAAGGACCCATTGATTAAGCCACTCCCGAGTCCAGCAGATGGAGGGCTTTGCTTCTCCGTCACCTAGGAATGGTGTAGGGAACAAGATGGGCTGAGATGGTGGACTATGGAGAGAGAACCATCCCTCCACGGTAAGCCCAAAGGCTGAGAAATTCATTGAGGGCCCCCATGATTGAGCTAACTTCTGATGAGGATTCTGGGCTCCATCAATGCATCTCAGCTTAAGGATGGAGTTCCCATCAACTAGAGGTCATGCCATGGTCAGGAGGCTGAGAATTTGGCTGATTAGTGTTACAATAATGGCCAATATCGGGATGAAGGCGAGAGGAGGAAGACGCTGCTGTGCGGGTTGGGCCGACCCGCGACTTGCGCGATGCGACAGTGGCAGGTCCTGTGGTCGAGCTGACCTGCGCCTTTTTTGTAAATGGGTCGAGCCCGCGATTAATAAATATAATTTGAATTAGAAATTAAATTCCTTAAGGAAATTCATTTGAATATTAGAAATGTAATAAAAAAATGATGAATAAATTAATTGCCTAAGTTTGTGAATACTTATTAAAACTATATGAAATTATATACTATTTTAATCAAGAAATATAAGGAATAAGAATATGCAAAAATACTTCAATTTTTATAAATATATTTCTTAATTTTGCATGATTGCTTCAGTATCTTTATTAGGGGAGATTAGCATGTTACTTAGTCAAATTACATGACTCAAGTTTCATTTGACTCCCTGTACCTTGTAAAATGTATGTGCTAAGTAGAATAATATTTTGAATTATATTTTGTTAATTATGCCATAATCCTTAATTTGTGTGATCAGTAAAAATTAGGATTTATATTTAGCCAAATTATAATTTTAGGGTTTTTAATTGCTTGTATGACTAATTAGAACATAATGGTCAAGTTGCATAAAATTTAAATAATTAAATTTTTAGTTATGTGCTAATCCATTTTGGACTTGGTTAGGATTTGATTAGCCTTAAATACACTCTATTTTGATTAATGTGATGCTTATATATTTCATAAATAGTAGTATGCATGTTAGGGAACTTAATTTTTAATTTGGACATTAAAATCTTTTAATTTATATTCATTAAGATTTAACCCTAATTAGCTTAAGGAAATGCTTACAAAGATTAAGAACGAACTAGTGCTAATTTGAATATTAATAATTTACAAATAACTTGCTGATTTTCTTATAAATCAATCTCTATGTAATTAACCTTAATTAGGCCATGTTTGGGTTCAAATCTTAATTTGATTAGATTAAGTCTCAAACATAATTAACTTGAATTGAATAACTTGATTGGGACATTAATTGACTTGCATAATTCCAACCAATACTTGTTGATTTGTCATTGATCTTAGACTAGTAGACTAGAAGAATTATGGGCTTATAACAAACTCATATGATTGATTATTTGAATCTGATTTTAAGATCCTTGATTTTCTCTTAAGTAAGATTATTAGCATAAATCACTCTATAAGCTAAGATTGATTAGTATAACAATAAATTATCTTTAATCTACATAATTTTATCCCATAATGGAAGTATTAAAGTAGATTGTATTGTGATGAGTTTGCTCATCTAATATATATAATCCAATTTACATGGATGAAAATGGTAAGTCTAGGTGAATCTTCATAACTTAGAATCCACCTTTATTTAAGTGCATCTTCTAGTACTTAGATTTTTAAAATACAAATATAGTGTTTAGATCAACCAATTTCTAGACCTTTAAAGAGATAAACTATTGAGGTATGAAGAGCTTATTATTATATTTTGAGGTAGAAGTTTAGATGAACCCTATTAACCATAAATGTTTGATCTTAAGTCATTGTGGTAGAATATCCTAAAGATTCTAGTTTGAGATTATTCCTTGTGGTAGTATCCTATGTTGTGTGGCTTCTAATTCATATCCTTGGAACCTTTTAGTATGACTCACCCCAATAGAGTAAAGATTCATTAGCTTGTTACTCCTTAATTATTGAAAAAAATTGTTAGAATGAGAATTAGTAATGTTATCAAATGGAGATGATAGTGCATATCCAAGAGTTGAATTACTCAGCATAAGATAAAATTGGTTGAATTACCTTGAATAGAATTGTAAAGTCTCGGTCTTATCCTAGGTGATTGGATAATTATAGTTAAGTTTAGGATAAACATCCTAAGTCCATAGTTTGTTATAGTTTGGGAGTTTAACAATTTAGTTTGAGAGAATAAATTTTAAAATGATTCTATCCATTATCTTTGTGTGCATGAATAAGTGCAGTTAAACAAACTAAGTGTTAAAGTCATCCCTCCTAGGACATGCTAAATCATGTATATGTAAACTCCCTATTTGATGATTTAAAGTGTAGCTATAGTAAGCACCATGAATTTAATATAACTAAAGTTGAAGTCAGAATTCATTTAGATGAATTTTGCATAATAGAGACAAATAGATTTATTACTTTGTTTTGATTGATTTCTGGATTTAATAATTTAAATCATATAGTTATTAAAGCCTTGGTATATCATAAAATGCATAAGTCACATCAGTATTAGCGGAGCATTGTTCTCACCTAGGAATCTATAGCGAAGCGTTGTGCTCACTTAAGATCAATCAGAGGAGAATTTGCTTACCTTGGATTCTGTGGGATGTTATGTGACATCAAGTCATGCATACTTGCGGCATACAATTCTGTGGTATATTCAGATGCATATACATATATTCAATGACATACAACATAGTTTTATTTCAGTATTTAATTAGTTTTAATTTTCTTATTAACTTTCTATTTTAAGTACTTTGTTTTTAGTTACTATTTAACCTTACTTTCAATTTTATGTTATTTTATAATTTTAGCAGTTTTAGCGCTTTTTTACAGTATTGCTTAAATTACATGAATGTTAAACTTTAAATAACTTTAACTGTTTATAGTAGCTTTAGATGTGTTGGACTCATTGATTAAGATGATTAAGATTTAGATCTTAATCAAGACAAGTTAGGTTTAACCCCTAGCCTTACCAAAATTAAGATCAATAGTTGATTTATTGATCAATGATAGATCGATACATTATTGGTATATTATTTATGTCAAATTATAGATTTAGATTAAGTATCATTTACTTAATCAAGTTATTAAGATCCTTATGTTCAAGTTTAGTTTAATGTCAATTTAAACATATTAAGATGTCCAATTAAGCGTTAACGTCCTTTAACATACATCCGAATATCATGAAAACATAGAAATGTAAAGATGACATAAAATAGAAGGTAATTAATACTAACCAAATTCTAAATCAAACTAAAAGGAGTAGCACTTGATTACAAATCTAATAGACTTATGTTTCATGCCATTTGGTTATTAAGATATACCTATTCAATACAAGTATTCAAGGGTTCTACTATTTAGCATTTGGCACAAGATATTTAAGAAACATAATAGGTTTTGAGCACTTATTAAAATGACAAAGTTTCAAACTTAATTTTCCATATAGAATTTTATACAGTGCTCAAATTTAACTAAACCCTAGGGTTTAAATTAGATATAATTCAGTCCCACTAGGGTCCTAGGGACCTTAGAATGCAAAAACAGTGAAGTTTTGGCCATTTCAGCCATTTTTGGACAATGCTGAAATTTTTTGGTTGCTACGGCGCACTGTAGCTGTAACAACCGTAATAATTGGATAGAGATTAATCCAAATATTGGGATGTTACCTTAGCACCCAACACTCGATTAGAAAAAAACAAATCAAATATAGATGCTAAGTGGCCAAGTGACTTTATGAGTAGTTATTAAGTTAAAAATGAAGTTTTCAAATGAATGCAAAAGAAGATACATGATAAGGAGATACATATAAATACAATATTACAAGTATTTTCAATACAAGCAATTAAAATAATCCACTCATTCATTCCAAGCAGTTACAAAATAGTAAACACAACACATATTAATTAAGAGTAGGTAAAGGTAACTTAAGTAAACTTAAGCAGTTTATAATTTAATTATTACAAACCTTTTAAAAGTAAGAGTAAAAGACATTAAGTAGGTTACTCTCTCATTTATAACAAAATACAAGTAAATAATTCTAAATTAAACAGAAGCAAAATTCATTATAAGCCCTTCAAGTACTTGGACCTGCATTACTTGAATCAAAGGGCTCTTGATCTATCATATTTTAGTATTTAAATATGATATGGCAAAGCCAAAGAAAAAAAAAAGTATAGTTAGACTAAACAGTCTAAGCACATTTTAAGATTAGCTATATTCTTAAATTAATAAGATATCACAAACATAATTTTATAATTAAACTAAGCATAACTGTAAAGGAGACAGTATGAAATAAGTTGAGTAAATATACTCACTTATATAAAAGCCCTAGTCTGCATCCAAAATTGGTAAAAAAAATCGTAAACGGCTAGAAACTACTATGTGCATTAAAGTAAAATGAATTGAAAGTAATACATGTTCATTGAAATTTATGCTAAGTAAGCAATGATATACAGTGAAGCATTAAATGAAATTAAGCAACATACACTGTATTTAAATTGAACTGAAGTAAGCAATACACAATATTAGAAATGGAGAGTGTAAAGCATAGAAATCAAAGGAGTATCTTAGACTCTTGATCTAAGACAAACATAGCCTAGGACTATGAAAAGTAAGCATAACTAAATAGTTATGAAGAGATCTTACAATCAATAAGATTGTAAAAGAACTCTTATATTATTAGTTGAAGTTATATTTAGAAGCTACTTCATTCTGCGGGAGTACTCAACAGAATGGGGCAAGGAGTTAAGCACGTCTGCCTAACTATATTAGGTGGGGAGGTCAGACATTCATATTTACCCACTCTAAAATGTGAAGTCCTATTGTAAGTGCTATCTTTCTTATTCAAACTTGCCATAAGGCATTCCCCTTAAAGTTTTATGAAAATCTTTATTTATGCACAATGATCTTGAATGAATGTTCAAGGAAAAAGGCTCAAAGCTAAGCAAGCATTCAATAAATTTTAATAATTGTAAACTATGTGATATCCTTTTGTTATCTAAACTTTAATAATCTACTTAATGATTAGAGCTAATTAAGCTCCAAATTGACTTATAAATATTGATCTTTAAGTCAATTTTGATAAAAAGTAGAAGGAAATTAAGTTTGGAAATTAGTATTTTCATGTGATTAAAGTTCATCTTATACTAGTCCTAAACTAATCAAACCAAATAGATTTATGATTAAAGTTTAAGGAAACTAGTAAGGAAGAATAATGTTTATAGATTTCTTAAGTTAATGAAAGTATAAGCTAAAGGATATTCTAGTAACTTTACTTATTTAACTTATAAACAAAAAGTATCAACTCAATTTAATCATGAAGTTATCTAAGATTAATTGATATACAATATTTGGAATTAAGAAAAGAGATAGATTACACCCTACATGAAATAATTCATTTTAAGATTACAAGAAATTAGAAATCTAAAAGCTTATCTAAAGCATAAAAGGAAGTTATCACTCTCAATCTAATTGATTGAGAACTAATGTTCTAAAATAAACAATTGAAGTGAATACTTACAAATGAAGTGAATACTTACAATCCTAGATATGAAATTCTTGATATTTAATAAGTATTTAACATATGAAATATAAGTCTATAATTTTTCATAAAATTTCTAAGTTATTAAATTTTTAAAAATTTTGACAGAGTTTCTGTAGTAAATGGCTAAAAAAACATCTGCAAGGTAGACAAACAAGACTTCCATTCTAATGGAAGTTATAATTGAAAGAAAAGCAACCTAAACTATCATATAATCAATCCATTACATAGGATTGTTTAGTTCTAGTTCTAGTGTATAGTCAATCCATTATATAGGATTACTCATTTCCAATTCTTAAGTAGTCAATCCATTACATGGGATTGCTTATTTCCTGTTCTAAAATAAAGTCAATCCATTACATGGGATTAGCTATTTCCAGTTCTAATAATTTTAACATTTGTAAAGAACATCAATTTATAAGTCAATCCATTGACTATTTCCAGTTCTAATAGTTTCAAGTGAGAAAATTTAATGAAGCAATTTACTAACCTATGATTCACACCTCTTAAATCATACATTTATGAAAAATAATAAAATGTACAGTAATTTAAATAGTATTTAAAAAGGGGCAGCATCATTTGACTTAATATGCCATAAGTAATGGTATTTAGTTTAGCATTTCATTTGATATGGTTTATAACTTAACTTGTAAAGAATAACAATATTTAGTTTGACATTTATATATAAAAGAAATAATAATAATTTAAATTAAATTTTAGCACAGCATGTGTTTCTTACAATGTATTTAATGAAAGTATTTGATCATATTACCAAGGCTCATAATATTTAGTTCAGCATGTAAAGTTTAACAATAGTCCTTCAGTATTATGAAGTATTGAAACATTAACTCAGCATTATAAAATACAACAATTTAAATATAACTTTGTAAAGCATTACAACATTTATTCTAATATGTGGAAAGAGAAAACTGAGTGTTGTATTAGAGACATAGTAAATTATGTATATATGAAAATATTCAGAGATAAATGAGATAATTCCTAAATCAGTCTCAAGTGATCTAATTAACTCATAATGTCATATGCAGTAATGATAAGGATGTAAGGAATAGGAGAAGATTTATTTAACAATCAAGTAAAGAAAATTATGTATAAAAGCACTATATACATAAATGAATGGCAACATCATTACAACATTTACTTCTAATAATACATTTAATGACAGCAGTTAATTTAATTCTAATAATGTAAGGGACAGTATTAGATCCCACATGATCCATTGATTCTCCCATTTATATAATTGGCCACATATGATTTTAATAATGAGTGAAAGCATTTTGTTTCATTTGATCTTATTGATCTTACTTTAGAATTAAAAGGCAACACATGATTCTAATATATACATGGCAGCATTTGATTATTTGACCTCATATATAAAGATGGTAACATATGATCTTACACATGATAGATGGTAGCAGTCATTCTCTTACACAATTGATGGCAACTTATGTTCTTACACTCAATTGATAGTAGCACATATTCTCTTACACAATTGATGGTAACATATGATTCTATAAAAGAAATGACAGCATTGATTCTCATATAATCCATTGGCAGCATTTGGATCTTATAACATAAATGGCAGCAATTTGGATCCCAATAAAAATGGCAGCAATTTGATTCCCAATATAAATGGTAGCAATTTGGATCCCAATATAAATGGCAGCATTTGACTCATAACATAAATGGCAGCATTGAATTTTTAAATGAAACATGGCATCATTTAGATCTCACAAATATAATGGCAACATGTAAATCTAATGAAAGAAATGATAGCTTTCATTCTCATAAAAAGAAAAAGGCAGCATTTGATCTACCTTAAATGAATAACAGCATTTGTTCACATGGATATGACTAATATCATTTGATCACTCTTGATCTTATAATACTAAAAATGGAAGCATTTGATCACATGGATATGACTAATAGCATTTTATCACTCTTGATCTTATAATACTAAAGATGGCAGCATTTAATCACATGGATATGACTAATAGCATTTGATCACTCTTAATCTTATAATACTAAAGATGGCTGCATTTGATCACATGTTAAATTTGATTCATAATGAAATAAATGACAGCACTTGTTCTCTCATTACAATTAATAGCAATATTGAATCACTTATGATCTCATTAATCTCATTTTAGAAAATACATGGCAGCATTGAATTTATTTAAATAAATGGCAGTACTTAGATCTCCTAAAATACATGGCAGCATTTGATTTTATTTGAGATATGGCAGCATTTATTCTCATGTTACATTAATCTCACTTTCATTTAATGGTAACATATGATTATATAGATATAACTAATAGCACTTAATTCACATAAATTAGTTGATAGCATTTGGTCATATAGATTAACTAGTATCATTTGATTCACATAAATGAATGGACAACATTTGATCATATTAAATTAACTAATATCATTTGATCACATTAATTGAACTAATAGTATTTGATCACATTAAATGAACTAATAGCATTTGATTCATTTTAAATTGCAAAACTCTTCCTATATCAGCATAATAAAACATAGTACCATTAAACTAAGTTATAATCTAGCACATCGATGATGATTTCATTGATGCCCTGCATCAGCGAGGTAGGGGGCGGTGGTTTGTCATGGAGGAGGAGAGAAGGGGTGAGGGGAGGAGGCTATGGCTTCTCCATATGAGAAGGGGGAGGTTTCATAAGAGCTTTTGGAGAGGTTGTGGAGGGGAGGAGTGGTTTGGGAGGAGTAAGAGGGAAGTCAGTGGCCTACCGGAGGTGGAGGAAAAGGAGGGGACTTGTGTAACGACCCAAGGTTGTTACCTAGCTTAATTTAAGTATAATCATATCTCAATTATCATTATGTTAAGTTCATATAGTCATTAGAACCAAATCCTAAAGGTTTGGAGCAATTCAGAGCTCAATCAATTAACTTGGAATATTTTAATATTTAATTAATTAGAAAATTGACGTATTTATTTTCACCTTGAAATCAAAATCTGACTTCGCCGTTGTGATCGTCAGCCCCAAATTAGCTAGGGGTGATGTTTTGGACGCAATTGGAAGTTGTCGGATTTTTGCGAATATTTTAATAGAATTAAATGCACCGAAAAATAGAATAATTAGATAATCGTCAGAATCGAAATCCAACTTCACCGTTGAATTCCTCACCCCAAATTAGCTAGTGGGGAATTTTTGGGGTTTTTTGGAGCGTATTTCAAAAATCTGAATTTTCTTAAGGGAAATAAATAAATGATTATATAGTCCTTAAATTGCAATTTCTCCCTCTTTCTCTATCCTAGCTGGCACACCATTTGGCTGGCCATCCCCCTCATTCATTTGGCCCCTTGCTCCCCATCCTCTCCCCCATACTTGATGGGAGAGAGCTTGTCTCCTAGCTCCATAGCCTCCCTAGCTCATAATGAAGCCTCTCTTCCTCTCCTCCTTTAAAAGAGAAGCACAACCCCTTCTTCTTTTCTTGCTGAAGCATTATTCTCTTCCTCCATTTCTGTATCTTGAGCTAAAGAAGGAGCTCTCTTCCCCTAAGTTCTTGAAGAAAGCAAAGGTCCTCTTCTTTCTCTCCTTGTAAGGCTAAGGTACCTATTTGCTCCTCTCCTTTATCTTCTTCATATTGCTACTATACTTATTTGTAGCTCTAAAAACTCATGGTAGAGTAAGGAAGCCATTAAGGCTCATTGAAGCTTCTCATTTCTGTGAAAAATGCATGCTCTATTTTTCATCCATTTTGTATACCCTATCCTATATCTATATTTTTTGTATAGCTAGGATGCTTTTTTTATGCCGATTTTGTTGTCGATAGAAAGGTATCGGAAAGACCTTTCCATTGATATATGGCATCGCTCATGGAATGCTAGGGATTGGGAGTATTTGAGCTCGAAAGTAGGCCTTATAGGTTTCATCCAGGCGAAAAA
Source organism: Gastrodia elata (assembly GCA_016760335.1). Lineage (NCBI taxonomy): Eukaryota > Viridiplantae > Streptophyta > Magnoliopsida > Asparagales > Orchidaceae > Gastrodia > Gastrodia elata. The sequence goes on along the minus strand of CM028670.1, from coordinate 38,641,196 downwards.
TACCGTCTGGCGCTGTAGCGCCCAAGATTGCAAAATGGACTGCTACAGCTCACCGTATGCAGCGGCATTTCGGAAAAATCTTATAAAATTTATTAATTGACTATTTGAACAGTAAAATTCGCAAAATGGGCCGCTACAGCACGCTGTAGCGCGCTGCAGCGGTATTTCGGCAAAACATATAAAAACATTAACAAAACTATTGAAATAGTATTTCGCAAAATGGACCGCTGCAGCACGCCATAGCACACTGTGGCGAACTGTAGCGGAATTTCGAGAAAACTTTAGGAAATGTCAAAAATAAATTAATTGAACAGTTATTTCGCAAGTTGGTCCGATGCGGCGCGCCGCCGCGCTAAAAGCGCCACAGCGCGCTGCAGCGGCAGAAGCGCCACAGCGCGCTGTGGTGCCCAAATTTGTAAAAATGCCTAGATTTTCTTTAATACTGCCTAGTTTTGACTGGAATGGCCAAAACTTCACTATTTTTATATTTTAAGGTCCCTAGGACCCTAGTGGGACTAAATAATTTTAGCTAAAATGGAACATTGCATAAAATTCTATATGGAAATTAAGTTTGAAACTTTATTATTTTTATCAAGTGCTCAAACTCTACTACATACTTGAAATGTATGCTATACCAAATGCTAAGTAATAGAATCCTTAAAAGCTTGTATCAAATAGGTAAACCTTAATAACCAAATGGCATGAAACTTAAGTCTTTTAGAATTTTGATTAAGTGCTAATCTCTTTGGTTTGATTTAGAGTTTGATTAGCATTTATTACCTTTTTATTCTATGTCATCTTTTCATTTATATTCTTTCATGATATTTGAATGTATATTAGGAAACTTTAAACACTTAATTGGACACTTGATTGTGTGTAATTATCATTAAACTAGACTTGAATATAAGAACCTTGATAACTTGATTAAGTAGATGATATTTAATATAAAACCAAAGTTTGACATCAATAATACGCTAATAATAAATTGATTTGTCATTAACCTATAAATTAACCTTGGTCTTAATGGTAAGAAGGATAGGGGTTAAACCCTAACTTATCTTGATTAAGATCTAAACCTTAATCACTTAATCAATTAATTTGATTGGAAGATAATTTAATTGATATTGTTCCACTAATGCATATGATTTGATATTGATCTTAAATCATTAAACTAGAAGTTCTAAGATTAATATTGAATATGTGTGATTGAATCATCTGAATCTAAACTTTAGATATTTGATTTTCTCTTATATAAGACCATTAATATAAAATAGATAATAAAATTATAATGATTTATGAAATGATCTAACACTATTAAGATCTTTGATTTCGTCCCATAATTGTAGAATAGAAAAGGATTAGATGGATTTTAATCATCTGATCTGATCACTTTAACCTAAGTCTAACAAGTAAACCTTAAGAAGTAGAAAAGTGAGATCTCAAGGGTCTTGCTTTAGGACCATTCTTGAAATGTTTAAAGACCTTAAATATTGATACCTTGAGGTAGGAAGAGCTTTTGCAACTTATTGAGGTAGAAACTTAGATAATCCTTATAACTTTAGAAGTTGAACTTGATACCTTGTGGTTTGAATTACCTAAAGCAGTTAGAATGGAACTTCTCCCTTGTGGTAGAAATCATTATTGAGCGATCCATTGATCACATCCTTGGAGCCTTGTGTAGGACTCACCTATTTAGAGTAAGGATTAATAGTTTTGATAAATCCTTGTTGATCAAATAGAGTTGTCTGAACCTAGATTATTGGTTGGTGTAGTATGATATACCCATAGTACTGGAATGCTTCAGTAGTATTTAGGATTGGTTGATTCACTCCAATGTGGACTTATGACCAGGTGCTATTACGAGGGATAAGACGAGTGCAGTCTCATTAGATTAAATCTTCCAGGACTAAGAGTGTTATAGGTAGGGTCTTATTCCTTAGTTTGATTAAAATACAAATTGCCATCGGGTGATGCTTTCTAGCAAAGATCACTTTAATAGGTGTGGCATAAATAAACTAAGTAATTCAAGTCACCTTTTTTAGGACACTGAGTGTGATTGTGAGTTGGGTATCTTAATAACTTAGCTTGAGATACAAATCGCCATCGGGTGATGCCTCCTATCGAAGATTGCTTCGTTATGGTGGCTTAATCAAACTAAGTGTTAAGAACCACCTTTCTTATAAATGTGCTAAATATATGTATACAATCATCCCAGCTAATGTCTTTTAAGTAAACTCTCAACTATAACCATGTATCAAACTAGAATGTAGGAGTCAGAATCCTTTTAGTAGAATTTTGCACAATGAAGACTTTGGATTCATTATCAGACTTTAAAACATTTTTTGGATTTATCTCATAAGCATGAGCATGAGCATAAGCATGACGTATGAGTATCAGAAGAATGTATGAGTATCAGTGATGATTTATGGGTTACGGAATGTTGCATACATTGACTGGAAAATTTCAAGATGCATCGGCATCATCAGTGAACGATATTCCCAACTAGATGTATGTGTACATTGGACCATACTACTCATAGCAGTTCAGTGATATTTTGGTTGTATATCAATGGCATACAGTGTTGTGTCATATTCAGATGCACAGTTTCAGTGATATACAACATATTTTTGCATATGATTACTCAATTTCAGATTCATTACTATTTTAGTTTACTTTTAGTATTCAGTATAGTTCAGCTTCATTTTACTTTACTTCAGTTTTGTACAGTTTTATACAGTTTTATACTTTCAGTTATTTTTACAGTATTTCTGTATATTTAATTATATTATGTAAATGTTAAATGAATAACTATAACTGTTTAGATTAGTTTCGATGTATTAGACTTATTGTCTAACTTGGGGTACTTTTGGGATCCGGCAATTTGCTAGATCTTGAGCATTATATTGAGCCAGGTCAGGAGGCTACCCAGGAGATTCAGGAAGAGCCAGTGGAGCACTAGTGGACTCTCCTCCAGTTTCATTATTTTTTTGCTTAGTCTATTTTCAGTTCAATACTTAGCTCTACGCCTGTTATTCAGTAAACATTTGTAATAATTATGGATGTATTTTCTTTTCTTTTCTGAGACGAATGTTTACATATAGCTTCTGTGATGAATGTTTCTGGATGTTTGCTTTAAGCTCCGCACTCTATTATATACTACTTATAGTTAGTATTGTGATGTGATCAGCATACTGAAAATACTGATACCTTATACATATATTGGATGTCTATTATCTTCTAAATCCAATGTATGTATTTGTCTAATACTTAGGATAAGGGTACTACTCTTATCTTCAATATTAGCTCTCAACCCTCCTTGAGGTTGAGTCAATAGCCCTTCAAATGGGGTTTTGGTATTTTCAGTTATTTCGGGGAGACAAGTCATTCCTCCCCGAGTGGCGTACCGGTCCGTCGCCGAACTTAATTATGACCATTTCATTTGCGTGCGGCGACAGGGCGGGGCGCTACAAGTTGTGTGGCGGCCGCCCCTTAATCAACTAAGTGTAAGAGGTGGTCGTCATTAGTACCATGGATATTAAACCAAAATATATCAATGATATATATATGACAGGGCATAGCCAAAAAAAAGAAAATGTGGTTAGACTTTAATAAGTCTAAGTACAATTTAAGCTATTAAAATTTCATAAATTTAAGGATATCACTATTTTATTTATACTACTAAGCAAGCAAAATAAATAGGTGCAACAAGCTACAAGGAGTAGGAGGAAGTTATAAATAATGCATTTATAACTAAGCAATATGTGAGGCAAAAAGGTGTACCTCAAACCTAAAGCTATATCAAGGAAAGGCATGTATGTATAAGTAATAAAGGTACTGAAAGAAAAGACTTATTCTTACATGCTTATGATCACATGAATACATGCTAGTTATAAAAGAAATATGTACTGAAACATATAGAACTGAATATAAGACTAGCATCCTAAATGTACGAATATTGAATAAGTGCTAAACTGAAATAAATGAGCGAAAGTAAATATAATAGTATGCAAAAACTGTAAAGTAAAAGCCATTGAAGCATGTGGCAAATAAGCTAAGCACTAAATTGAAATAAAAGTAAAGCCATTGAAGCATGTGGCAAAGCAACAGAAAACACTAAAAAAAGTAAGGTCACTGAAGCATGTGGCAAAACAAAACAAAGCATTGAAACTGAATTGAAGTAAAAGTATGCCGAGTCTTAGTACTGCCATAACAAAAACATGCCATACAGGGCCTCTAAATAGAAAGTTCAACATGTGTCCATCCTAGGCTTCATTAGAGCTAGGTTCGAGTTGAACTTGTAGAATAAGACATATATCCATCATTGCCAAGCACTGGGCTAGGCCTGAGTTTATTCTATAACAAAACTAGAACTGAGGAGGCAAACTAAGCAAGAACATACCCTACTGAACTAAATGCACCGAAAGAACTGAATGAATACTTTTCAAATGCTAACTTAGGAGGTATCTTCCATATCCTAAGTTTACCTATTATGCTCAAGGAATAAGACTCAATATTTTCAAGGTACGTAGAGCAATAATAATCAAGTGAGCAAGAGACTCAACTACATAAGGTGACATCATTTATTATCTATTAAACCATTCTAACTATTCCAAATTATATAACTTAGAAACACGACCTTATAAGTTGAAAATAATTAAAACTGATCAAGTTCCAATTTAATTCAATCAAATCAACTATAAGTTAAATAATAAATCATCACATTCTAATTGATGAATTTAGACGTCCTAAGCTAATATTTGATCAAGATCTACTAAGCTAGGGTTATGAATTAAACACCACATATTTGGGTTCAATCACATAATATAAATGTAAAACTTAAGATCTATGGTTCAATTTAAATGTGAAGTGATGATTAAGGCAAATTTTATTAAGTAAAAATCAAGTTTAATAGAATGAAGCTCCTATTCTTAATCTAAAGTTGAAAGATAATATAATTAGAATGAAATTTGAAAATAAATACTAATAAAACCAAGGTTCTATTCATTGAATAAACCACTTATTCAATAAATGAAATTTAACGTAGTGTATATTCCTAATCTTAAGGAAAAGATCCTAAGGTTAAGTGAAGCTCATAAGGAAGTGTTTTAGTTTTGACTCTTGGTTCTAATTCATGTCCGCATAATTTACAATTTTTAACTAAGGTAATGATTACTACTTAGTTAGCAAGAGTTCCTATACACTAATGTCACGGTTTTCAAATTACAATCAAATCACTAATGATGCTAAGACCTATGCAAGTGATGTACGCACTGTACATAGAGCTCAAGAAAATAATATAATTAAATGAATACATAACTCAATAAAGTTCTAAGTACATAACGTACCTTGCACTTATGATATGAGCTTGCAATTTATCACTTGGTTGGGATGAGGCAACATTCACAATACCTGCATCAAATGGGTAGAAAGCGACTGACGATAATTACTTTGACAAGCTAGCAATATGCCAAATTATGAGATATCAAGCCAAATTACTCAACAACTACAATTAGAAGATTTGAAATACAGCATGCTAAGGAGGGATCTAAAGGATGACATATGAATCAACTTAGCATGGGTAAAAGCAGTTATTTATTATGAGAGATTCAAGGAGGTACATTGATCATACTTTAATAAAAAATGATGAAAATGAATTTAGACTCATCACTAAGCTACCTGCTTCATGCAAATCTTAATGATAACTAAGATGAGAAATAATGAGTAGAAAAAATCATACGATTGATTAATAAATCATTTAGCTAGACTCTCATGAATATCCATTCAGAACACTTAATTGAGAGATAACACAACCCCTCCCGAATTGTATGGACTACCCCTTATAAAAGATGAATATACATACTACCATCATAACTAATTCTGACGTAATTAATAAGATGAAATGAGGGCTGCATGCATGAGGTTTGATAAGGACGACAACTAAGATCCTAATAAAAGTAAAAGTATCATTCCTATGAGCGATTAAATGAAGTTAACATAAGAAACTAGACAATATCCTTATATACGACATAAGATGGAAGCGACCCATTATTATACCATCACAAAAAGGTGGCTACAAGCATAGATATCACTTAAGGAAGCCATCCATGACTCCAAGAATACATGCACATTTATTAAACTTATCTCAGCATAATAACAAAATAAATTCATATTTCATGAAAGTATTGAGTATTACCCAAGACCGCCATTAACATAATTTCATGCAATTAAATGTAAATCAATAGCGCTTATGATCTTCGAACCTTAAGATACTTACTTAATAACTAACTAAGCTTGCATTGAATAGATAACACCACAATGATAATTGAATTCATAGGATTCAGCTATAATGATTAATACCTTGCCGAAATCGACTAGAACACTTGCCAATGAATAAGAGGGCTGCATACATGTGGATATACAAATGACTAGCAAAGTAACGACCTAAGGAAAACTAAACAAATCATTCCATGAACAACTAGTACAAACCTAAATCCTCAACAATATATAAAAAGGAACATACAACTTAATGGTGTGGGGCCCCCGTACTGACAATAGGAAGTACGATACTCCAACTGTAGCAGATCTCCAACTTAAGTAAAATTAGGTGAAAACCCAACTTGCTTAAGCCAAGAACGTGTCACCAAAATACTATAAACATTCATCAATATACATACAGATATCAAAGTGGCGGAAGCAATAGGTGTAAAGTAACATCCACAAGCACAACATAGTAGAGAAAAAGGAGAACAATATAGTAACTCATCATAATGCAGAAATGAAATACATCCAAAATTAATTATTATAAATTGAATTTAAAAGAAAATGAAAATATCTCTCAATCTCACTAAAATAAAATGCAAGATCTATTTAAACAATAGTAGCACGATCCTCCTCCTGAACCTGCTCCTCTCCTGCAACACTACCCACGAACAAGTCTAAACCTGACATTTGTCGGTATCACAAATGCCAGGGCCCTAGCTAATAAAACAAAAATATTACAGTTAGACAATTGTCTAAGTACATTTTAGGCTATTTTAATGAACCGATTATATTAAAGATATCACATTTAAATTATCCAAATATGCAAGCAATAATGGGTACGACAAGCTATGAAAGAAATAGGTAACTCTAAACTATCTATTTATAGCCAACAAGTAGTATGAAAAGTAACATACAATACCAAATAAACAAGGTGATACTAAAGCTAAAAAAAATAGCAAATATAATTCAAATTCGGAACCTAACATGCTTATGATCGTATTAGCACATGTTGAGTATATAAAGAATACAAATACTAAAATAAACATACAATTCTAGCATCCTAAATATGTCAATATATATAAGTAAGCCATAAGAGTTCACATACAACATGCTAATTAATACAAAAGAAAAGAAAAGGGCCCCTGAGATATGTAACAAAAGCTGAGCAATCTATGACATGTAAAGCCACTGAGACATGTGGCAAAGCAAGCAAGCTAGTAATGTAAGTAGGGCCACTGAAGCATGTGGCAAGGCAAAAAGAAAATAAGACTGAAAAAATCAAATTAGAGTAGCAATAAGCCTAAGACATAGTACTGCCATACCAGCCAATATGCCATACAGGGCCACCAAGATCAATCAATCCCCAGCCTAGACATCCAAATTTGTTAGGCCTGGGTCCATCCTATACAATACTAGTACTAAATAGGCAGACTAAGCTAAGATATATTCTACTAACTGAAATCATTGTAGGAACCAGATGAAGGATATGCTTTACAAACACTAACTTAGGATATACCATCCATATCCTAAGTTCTTCTATTATACTCAAGGAATAAGGCTCAATATCCAAGGTATGCCAAGCAAGTCTAATCAAAGTAAGCAAGAGACACAATCTAGACTTATGTGATATTTGTTGTTATATAATTACCCAATCTAGCTACTCTTAGAAGGTACAAGTTTAGGATCTCTATTATCCAACTATCGAGTAGAATCTCAGATTTACATCCTTAAAGTTAATATTAGAACTTAGCAAGTTCTAATTTCAAATTATATGATGACTATAAGGATTAAAATAAATTAATTAATGACTTAATTATTAATATTTTCCTCTCTTACCCAAATCTTGATCTAAGTAAATCAAGATTTAAGGATTTTAGACTTAAACCCCACTTTGGTGTTCAAATCCTAAATCCAAGATGATGTCCTGATTAGGATCTAGGGTTCACACTCTATCCCTAAGTTAAGGATAAAGAATCCTATAAGCTGAAAGATCCAAGAACTACGAACTTAGTGAAGGGTTATTCTACTAATTATAAGATAAAATAATCAATTAAGAACTTGAGAATCTAAGATCTATATTCAACTTTTAAGATAAATTTATTATCCTATAGATTGAATCATCCTATACCCACATGGAAGGTTTCAAAGGATTAAATAATGAATCATTTAAAGAATTTCAATTGGAGATAGTTGGATTCAAGTAGAAGATCTAAAGTCTAAGATCTAAGATCTAAGATCTGATTGTTTGATCACTTTAGACTTAGGCTAGGTTTTTAACTTAAACTTTACCAATTACATTTTTTTTGAATTTAGCTCATAAGTTAACTTAATTGAACTTATTAATGTGAGATTTAACATCTACAATTATTGGGTTCAATTATTAGGGCATAGTGACCCCTTTAAAATCACTCAAGATTTAAGTATTTTTATTAAGACTAAATGAAGATTCTTTAATTTAATATGAATATTATTAACATTACTGACTTAAGAGTTTAGAGAACATTAATAACCTAAATAAGGATACTTTATTGAATTTCCCAAGGTTTAAGGGGTACTTAAATATATCTTGGCCAAAATAACCACAATACCCCTCATAAGACTAAGATTGGGATTTTATGGTATAGATATCTAAATTGAATATAATCTACTTTAATGTGTTTCATATTGATTAATGAAGTGGGAAACACACTTAACTTAGGTTTTGACAACTTAATTAGGCTAATTAGCACTAATCACTCATTTAAGTCAATTAGGGTGATTAATAAATTTAGGCATTCTTAGGGCAATCCAGCCTTACCCAAAGGTTCCACTATACTTAGGATAGCATAAGGAACTATATTTGCCAAAATTAGAGGCTTAAATAAGGTTTAATTTACTAACCCCTAATTAAGGTGATTAAGGAGTGATTAAGGAAATTAAATGTCCAAAATTGATTTTAAGGGTCTACAATTATTCTCTAGGGTTTAATGAGCAATCAGAGCCCTTAATCAATTAATTTGGTTATTAATTGAATTTATTATAATTTAATTAAAATAGAAAAGGTCTAATCAATTATTTTAAATCCAACTATTGGATCTATGATTTTATTTTATATTTAGATTCTTTGTATTTTTCTAATTCAAATGGTATATTGGATCATATCATTTGGATTAGTATAGCTAAAGTTATTCGATTAATTTAATCTGTATTTTTATTTAAATTAAAATTATAAGATTTGATTTATTTAATTAATAACCATAGAAAATGTCATTTTATAATTCATTAATAGCATCGGCCTGAAATCAAAAAGGCGCGGGTCGGGGTCGGCCCGACCCGGACTTCGTCTCCTACCTCTTGACGGGTCCGTCCCAAACAAATTTCAGCACAAAAATTCTCGGCATCCAGACGATGGTAGCGGCTCAACTCAATCCCTACACGTTCCTGGAGTCGAGACGCATCAATTGGACTAAGAGCCCCCATTAGGGGTGCACTGATCGCCAGGTTCTACTCGACCGAGGCGCCTCTTTACAGAAATTTAGGGTTTGCTGTGAGGAGATAATTCTCCTCACCTAACCCACCAATCGATCGGGGCTCAATACCTACACCTTCAGGGAGTGGAGGCGAGTCGAACCCCCATCATTTCATAACCTAGGGTGCAGCCGATCGCTGGGTCCTTACTCAGACTCAGCCATGGCTCGGCCGCTAGCTCAATCGATCGATATGATCGATTCGAGCTAGCTTAGCCCCAGGCGACAATTACGATGGGTTCCCTATGTGGCTATAGTAATCTAGATGACATCCAGAGGCTCATCTAGAAGACAGAATGGAGATTGAGCTTAAGAAATTTCATTGGGAAAGGCTGTACTTGAAGTCAAGGTCGCAGGCTCGGCCGAGGGAATTGAAGTGCCTTCGAGCTTCCTGGATGACAGACGAAGGTTCACAGGGGGTATGAACACTAGACGGGCCCTCTATCAGCGGTTCTAAGCTCCAAAAAATGTCGGGAATTTGCCAAGATGACGGGAGCTCCAGCAGACCTTTAGCTAGGTAATTGGGATTCATAGTGAGCAAAGGGACTCACTGTGAAGTCCTGAGGGTATTTATAGGCTCCATGGAGTCCTAGGAGTGGAGACCAGGGCTCGGGAATGGAACTTGGCTTGGCCCGAGGGTCCTCACCATTTCCTAAAATTGGGAGGGTCCAGGCCTCGCGGGTCGCCCTACTAAGCTCGGCCATTCTCGAAAGATCCTAACAGTCTTGGTGACTTGGCGAGGGGAGTGGCAGACAAGGTTATGTGGCTTAGTACGGTGAAATTTTCCTCTGTCGGGCAAAATCTTCACGAGAACGAAGATCCACAGAGGTGGGGTTCATCTCCGCCGTCTGATTACGGGACCGTTGAGGATAGACGGCCTGATGCAGCTTCTACTTAACCGAATCGCGGATTAAATCCCGAGTGTTGGATGTCAGATGCCGATCAGGCAGATTGGATTCAATCACGGTGCGGGGTATGCGAGCCGTTGGATCGCAAGCACTAAGATGCGTGCTATCGCATCAAGTGGCTTCTACCTATGTGCCGCTGTCAGGACCCCGCAGCGGATCTGCCGCGGTCTCGACAGCAAATCCCATCGTTTAAAATTAATTAAAAATTTAATTTAAATAAAATAAAAACTAATTAAATAATATATAATTATTCTTAAATGTTCTCAACCCAATTTAGGACCAAATGAGCTCCAAAAATTCTCAAAAATTCACCCTTAGCTAATTTGGGAGTGAGGAATTCAAAAATGAAATCAATTTTTGATTTGGAGATCAATTTAATTTAGGTATTTTTCAGTACTTAAAAATAGCCAAAAATATCAATTTTTCTATTTTAGCTCCGATTGATTCCAAACTTCTATGGTTAGGTTTAAGTGACCCATTGAGTCTAATGAAATCAAAATTAAAGCTTAGTTTAGCTTAATTAATCTAGGTTTAGCTATGATAATAACCAGAGTTGTTACAAATGGTATACTTAAATCAATAATGTTAATGAACTTAAGCTTAAGATTTGATTAGGTAAAATTCAATACCTGAATGGACATTGATTGGTGAATATGCATGGATGAAATCGCAGCAACTAAGAAGAATAATGACCGCTGAAACCAGCAGCTAAAGGTGGATGCTTATCTAATCGATGAAGGGTTGCACCTACGATTGGAGGGGAGGAGTCAGGTTGAAGTGGAGTTTGATCGGTCAAGAGAGGAGAGCTTTGACCAAAAGAAGGAGGGCTACTGCTCGACCATGGAAGAAGAGAGCGTTGTTCGTCCGCGGAAGAAGAGAGCTGCTGCTCGACCGTGAAGGATGAGGAGAGCTCGAGCTCGGCCAAGAGGAGGAAGGAGAGGCGCGCCTTTCTTGTGAAGGAGAGAAAGTCGATCGGCTTAGGCTAGAGGGATAAGGCGATTCTTGGCTGTGAGGATTTAGGTTATAGTGGTTTGGTAAAAAATTAGGTTAGAAGATACATAAATAAAGCAAATCTATGATTTATTTAAGCCGAAGGATTTAAATTGAATGACTGAAATTTCAAGAGCTATGATCTATACTCAAATGAACTTTAAAAATTACAAATTTGGTATCGAAACGAGCATCTTGACGAGGAGAACGCAAGCATTTAAAAGTTATTAAACTTGGATAAGTATTTTATTTTATATTAATTTTTAAGTGAAAAACTTTAAAAATTCGGTACAATTAATTCGGAGCTCGAAAATTTACGAAACTTAAAACATAGTATCCTCATATAATGCTTAACTTAAATATATAAAAATTTTAAAATTTTGACTTATATTTTATCTATTATCAACTCCGGAAGTTTAAACTTCCCGAATTTATTTAGGACAATCCAGGATCCCGGTTGCGCTTAAATTTTGGCAAAAAGATCCTCTCAATACGCTTTATTTGAGGATATTTTTATTTAGTTTTTATTCAACTTAAATTGGGATCTTAAATTTCATCTTAATCTGCTCAGGATTATGCCTAAATAGCTCAGTAACAACGTTGGGTTGTTATGGACTCCCCCGCTTAAGATCGATGTCGTCCTCGACATCACTGCTTAATTGGTATGTGCAAGAGTCGAATTCAATAACATCTACTAACACAAGAAAGTTCTTACATCCTTACTTAGTATAAATGAATTTGATAAAGATTGATAGTTACTACAAAGTGATCTCAACAACTATTTATAAATATCATAGTCCCAAATTTTATCACAGAATTTGAGTACATTGATTGACATATCTTCCACTTACACATAACTAAATCATTATTTTATCTCCTCAACATTTCTTAATCACCAACACTTGTTACTTTTTGGAGAATAGAATCCACCACCATAAGTTTGAGGAAGGTTTTCCAACACATGCAAATTTTAGATTTGGATACCATTCCATCAAACCTTACACATGAAGCATTGATATTACCAACCCCTTAACTTCCCAATTTAAGAGATAGAATTCAATCACCTTAAGCAAGTAAACTTCTATTTATTTTGATTCAAGTTCATATATGTTTGATAAATTAAAACAATAAAATTTGCAAATTATTGATTCAAAAAGACAAGCAATTTAGTTTGCCTAAATATGACTTATGGAATGATTAAACTATATATAACTTGAAATGTAGCATTCCAAATATACTCGCAATTTTCACCAATGTTGGTAACATATATAAAATATCGCTTATTATGTGGTTTAAAGATCAACTTAGAGTTCAAATCTAATAAGTATGATTGCAGGCGAAGTTAATAAGGTTGCAATAATTTAAGTAAGAAATTATGTAATATCATCCTCAATTTAATCATTAAATAGTCCACAATTACAATTGTATACATATAATTTAGGTGCCCCATTCAATTCATGGCTCATTTAATTACAGAGAGCTCAACATCTCGTTAAACATGATCAACAAAACACAATGCCGAACACTTCAGTATCACCTGACCAAATATTAAGTGTTGCCTACAGTCGCTGCAAGAAGAAGGCAACACTTCTTCTACAATACGCTGCTTATAATTCAAAGGCAGCAACAATGTTTCTTACTCCCCAAAGGTTAGTTGATCCAACAAACTACAACAACTATAAGGAATGGGAATTAAAGTTAGTGGTAATAGACTGTAAATACACGTCTGCGCTCACACGCAAGTGTACGTGGTCTGAAGTAATAAGTGGAAAGTGTTGATTTTCGAGAATTTATCGATCCTCAGAGAATTGGTTGATTTGGCACTAAGGTGTATCTATTCTCACTAATGTTTAAGCTATAATGTATTTGGATGAGTTGGTCTAAAAATTAGCATAATAATCACTAAGCAAAAAGAGCAAGATGAGAGAAAGAGGAGAGTTGGGACCATCCCACATGCCATGATATAATAATTATGTATATTAATTTCTCAATCTTTATCATTCATTTTAATTAAAATTAAGTGCACATTGTTTTCCTTGAGTTTAACTCAAGGTCTTACAAGTTCAAATCTCGTGCACAAATTGAACTCACATTCGGTTCTACTTCGGCACAAAGATTCTTGTAAGATTCTTTGGATTAAATTTTAATCTTATTCTCTTGATCAAGGAGAGCTTGATTATTAAATCTTAGGATCTTACAAGTATTGATTTCCACTACGAGCATCACTCGTATCTCACATAGTTGAGATGAGGGATTCATATATTGGGCTCAACGACTATGTCACTTAGTTCATAAGCACTCAACACTTCCTTCCTCTACCTCAATTATGTTGAGCTAAGGAGCTCATTTAGTGGGTCTTAACATCACTTGCATCAACACTTTGGTTGAGCTTAGATTGAGGCACATTGAGCTCAAGAACTTTGTCACATAGTTCCAAGCTTTCATGCACTTAAAACCTAGCATCCAACCTAAGTAAGCTAAGGAGCACAAGACGATTAGTTCTTGTGCTCTTTTAATTCTTTACTCTTATTCCATATTCAAGACTAAATTAGATAAAATATTTCTTAGTAAGACATTAAGATCACAAAATAAATTATGCTTGAGGAAAAACATTTATACATGAATATTACATCATGTACATGGGACTTCACCCCAACCCTCCCTAAGGGAGTTTAGCTAGTCATTACAAAAGAAAAAAAGAAAAACATATACATGGATAAAGACCCTTTCATGATCAACTAAAAAGAAAATACAAGAATAGAGTTTAAAAGATACTAGGAACGCTCCTTTGGAAGTTCTCCAGAATCCTTCTTCTCCTTCTCAATATTCCCTTCTTAGGTCGCTAGTGCTGCCTTCTTCCTTCTCCTCTAAAGCAAGAGCTTGCTTTGCCACCCTTAGGGAGTTCTTCTCTTCCTTGGCACTCCTCCTTATTTAGTGGATTTTTAGCTAAAACTGTGAACCCTTCTCAAGTCAAGAGGAGGGGTATTTATAGGAGAGGGGCTGCCTTCTTCTTCTTCATTTCAAAACCAGCATTTCCATTTAAAATTCTGAACTCATGATGGCAAAAATCTTCTATTGATGGTGAGGTGACAAATATCTTCATTTGTTTACCCAAAATATCACCTAAAGACCTTCTTTTTCAAATAAAATGTAGCAGCTGCAGGGACTGATGGCTGGGGACAAAGTGCAGGATAGAGGTCATATCCCCAGGCACATTAAATGTTGTCTGGAAAAAAATTGTGGCAGGCCGCTGCAGCGCGCTGTGGTGCGCTGTGGCGTGCTGCGGTGTCCAAATGTACATACCAATATTGCTAAGTCAGCCGCTGCCACGCGCTACCGCATTTTAACAAGGGAAGATGACCCGCTGCAGCGCACTGGAGCGGGCCATTCTGCAAATCTACTATTCAATTACTTTGTTTTTCCATTTAAAGTAAAAATATTTTCGCTGCAGCGCGCGATCGCGCGTTGTAGCGTCTTGTTTTGCAAAACACTATTCAATTAGTTTATTTTCCCGTTTTTATATAGTCTGAAATATTTTCACTGCAGCGCGCGACCGCGCGCCGTAGCGGCTTATTTTGCAAAACACGGTTCAATTAGTTGAGCCCTCCTATTTATATAGTTTAAATAATTCTGCTGCAGCCCACTGCAGCGCGCTATAGCGGATTTCCTTTAATAAAATTAAAATGTTTCCAGAAATGCCTCAAAACTCCCTTGGATGCCTTTTTCCTAAAAAAGATAGAAAAAATTGATTTAGGAGCATCTTAAAGATCTGAAATGAATGAAATTTCCCTTTATTTTAGATATAATTTATGGACTCATTACACCCCACACTTAAATTCTTGCTCATCCTCTAGTAAGCTCAAAATAATATTTTTTCTGTTTTGTAGGGATGAAAGTCACAACAATGCAATTAGAATATGTATAAATCAAGATGTGTGCATGGCAAACATGAAATGAACATTTTAGCAATATTAATGTTTTTACTTGTGGCCATAAGGTGGTTTAATCAAGTAATCTCCAAATTTTTGAATTTTTAATATTTGATATTAGGTGATGGGTACAGTTCATTGTGAACTTTAGACTAAGGAAGTGGTCAAAGATTCCAAGAGTTGTGCCATATGTGCTCCTTCTTATGAATCACAAAGATTTTAAAGGAGAGATATTTTTCTTCATCCTTTCTCATTTTGATCAATTAGGAGAGATATTTTTCATCATCCATTTTTTTATAAATATTTTGCTCTTTTCATCTTTAGGGAGAGATATTTTTCTTCATTCCTAATATATTATACGGAAGCCTAGCACACCCTTTTTTAGAATACGTACCACATCTTTTAGTCTAAGTCCTATACTTTTCCCCACACTTAGCTCAAGCATTTATTTAAATTTTTGGAGATTAGATTATCCTCAATTCATTCCTCAATTACAACATTTTCTTGCTTATAATGTATTTAATCATTTTTGTTTACGCATTCTTTTACTTATGTCAAATTCAATTTTTACATTTTTGTGATTTTCATTTCTTTCGAAAAATTCAGAAAAAATATGTTAATTAAGAATACCATAAAAATGAGGGGATAAGAAAAATTCATAAATTAAAATCTCAAAATAAAAACATACTAAAAATAAAGATACAAAAAAAAGAAAAAAGAAAAATTGAAAGAAAAGAATAAATACAATCTATTTAGTTATTGGGTTGCCTCCCAATAAGCGCTTGTTTTAGTGTCTCAGCCTGACATAAGAAAGATCTTATGTGATTCCTTCATCAGGAAGGTCCTGAAGGGTCCATCCGCCCATCTCTTGAAAGACTCCTTCCTCAAAGTATAACTTCAGACGATTTCCATTCACCTTAAAAGTGCTATTATTGGAGGCAACTTCGACAGCTCCATGAGGAAAAACCTTTGTGACGGTAAATGGTCCTGTCCATCGTGATTTTAGTTTTCTAGAAAAAAATCTTAATCTAGAGTTAAAAAACAATACCTTCATTCCTGGTTGGAGGTGCGTTTAATTCGCTTATTATGCCATTTTTTTGTTTTTTCTTTATATAACTTGGCACTCTCATAGGCGTTTAACCTAAATACATCAAGTTCATTTAGTTGCAGCAGTCTTTGCGCCCCTACCTTTTAGTGGTCAAAATTTAATTTCTTTATTGCCCAAAAGGCATGGTGCTCAAGTTCCATCGAAAGGTGGCATGCTTTTCCATAAATGAGCCTATACGGGGACATTCTTAGAGGGGTCTTGAAGGCAGTTCTATAAGCCTAAAGGGCATCTTGAAGTTTTAAAGTTCAGTCCTTTCTATTTTGGTTCACAGTTTTTTCTATAATTTTTTTAAATTCTCTATTGGAGACTTCAACTTGCCCGCTAGTTTGAGGGTGGTAGGGAGTACCCACCTTGTGTCTCACCCCATAGCTTTTTAATATATTCTCTAATTGCCTATTGCAGAAGTGTTTTCCCCCATCACTGATCAAGAATCTGGGTGTCCCAAATCTAGCTAGCACGTGTTCTTTGAGAAATTTGATCACAGTTTTAGCATCATTGTTGACACATGCCACAGCTTCAACCTATTTTGAAACATGATTCAACTGCCACAAGGATATACAGATTGGCTTGAGATGAGGGAAAGGGTCCCATAAAGTCAATTCCCCATACATAGAATAGTTCAACTTCAAAAATCTCATTTAAAGAAAGCTCATCTCTTTTTGTTAAATTTCCAGTTCTTTGGCATTTGTCACAACTTTTGACAAAATCAGCGGCATCTTTGAACAAATGGGGCCAAACAAATCCGGATTGAAGCACCTTTGTAGCTGTTCTCTCAATTCCGTGGTGTCCTCCATAAGGAGATGTGTGGCAGTGGAAGAGAATATTCCTGGTGTTAGAGTCAGGAACACATTTTCTTAGGAGTTGATCATTGCAACATTTATACAGAAAGGGATCATATCAAAATA
The DNA here is from genome assembly GCA_016760335.1 of Gastrodia elata. NCBI lineage: Eukaryota > Viridiplantae > Streptophyta > Magnoliopsida > Asparagales > Orchidaceae > Gastrodia > Gastrodia elata. Next base: position 38,623,589 of record CM028670.1, on the reverse strand, counting down.
ATTTCTTATATCCGTGAAAATTTTCTTTCTTTGTTGGTAACTCATATCATTTGGTATGATTCCTCCTGCAAGATAGTTTGCAATATCAGCAAACCAGGGAGGATCATTTGTAGCCACCCCATAGAGCTTCTCATCGAGAAAGGATTCACTAAAATTGGTCCACTTATCATGATCAATGTGGGTTAATCTAGATAAATGATCAGCGAGCACATTTTCACTCCCTTTCTTATCCCGGATTTCGAGATCGAATTCTTGTAAGAGCAACACCCAACGTATTAAGCGTGGTTTTGCCTCCTTCTTTTGGAGGAGATACTTAATGGCAGCATGATCCGTATAAACGATAGTCTTAGACCTGATGAGATACGACCTAAATTTAGTGAAAGCAAAAATGACGGCTAGAAGCTCCTTTTCCGTGGTGGCATAATTTCTTTGAGCATTATCAAGGAGTTTACTAGCATAGTAGATCGAATAGAAGGTTCGCTCTCTTCACTGCCCAAGAACAGTGCCTACTGCAAGGTCACTCACATCACACATAATTTCAAAAGGTGAATCCCAGATTAGAGCAGAAATTATTGGAGCAGAGATCAAGGCAGTTTTTACTGTATTGAATCCTTTTAGACAATCTTTATCAAAATTGAACTCGACATCCTTTCCTAGTAATCTATAAAGTGGCATACTTTTGTTTGAAAAATCTTTGATAAATCTTCGATAAAAACCAGCATGCCCTAGGAAGTTTCTAATTCCTTTTACATTGATGGGAGGAGGAAGTTTTTCAATTACTTTAATCTTTGATTTATCGACCTCTATCCCTCTCCTAGAAATTAGATGACCAAGAACAATACCCTCTTCAACCATAAAATGACACTTTTCCCAATTCAAGATTAAATTTGACTCTTCACATCTTTTTAACACCTTTCCCAGATTAATTAGGCAATGATCGAAAGAGGTTCCAACCACAGAAAAATTATCCATAAAAATTTCTAAGAACTCTCCTATCATGTCAGAGAAAATTGCCATCATATAGCATTGAAAAGTAGCTGGGGCATTACACAATCCGAAAGGCATTCTTCTAAAGGCAAATTTTCCAAAGGGGCAACAATCAGGATCTGAATATATCCTGAATAACCATCAAGAAAACAAAAATAAGGATTTCCTGCTAATCTATCAAGCATTTGATCGATAAAGGGAAGGGGATAATGGTCTTTTTGAGTTATTTTATTTAATCTCCTATAATCGATGCAAACTCTCCAACTGGTCACAGTCCTAGTAGGAATAAACACATTGTTGCTGTTGAGAATAACGGTCATCCCACTCTTTTTGGGAACCATGTGTATTGGGCTCACCCAAAGGCTATCAGAAATTGGGAAAATAATCCCAGCATCTAAGAGCTTGATGATTTCCTTGTGAACTACTTATTTAATGTTCGGGTTTAATCGCCGCTGAGGTTCAATTGAAGGTTTGGAGTTGTCCTCCAATAGGATACGATGCATACACAGAGTTGGGCTAACCCCCTTCAGATCCGCAATACTCCATCCTATTGCCTTCTTACATTCTTTTAAAACCTTACATAATAGATTCTCTTGATATTGAGTTAACAATGAGCAGATTGTTACAGGAAGTGATTCATCTTCTCCTAGGTACGTGTATTTTAAATGTGAGGGAAGAGGTTTTAATTCTGTTTTCAGAGTGCAAATTATCGAAGATTGAATCATCTTCTTTTCCTCAATCAATTCTTCAATAACTTCTGTGTCAATGGGATCTTCATATTCCTCATTTGCCATCATTCCCTCTTCTCCCACATCTTCCATTAACCCATCTTCTTCTATTAAATTGATCTCCCAACAATCCTCATTTAATTTAGAAGGGTGTCTCATAGAATCATTCACATGGAATTTAATCTCTTCCTCCCCATAACGCAGCATCAGTTCCCCTTTGTCTACATCAATTAAGGTTCGTCCTGTGGCCAAGAAAGGTATACCTAAAATAATAGGAATTTCTTGATTTTCATCTTCCATGTCCATGATTATGAAGTCTGCAGGAAAAATGAACTTGTCAACCTTTACAAGAATATTTTCCAAAATTCCTAAAAGAGATTTTATAGATCTGTCGGCAAATTGGAGTAGAACAGAGGTAGGCTTTAAATGATCAATTCATAGTTTCTTGAATATGTAGAAAGGCATCAAATTAACAGATGCACCAAGATTGCAAAGGGCTTTTTGAAAAGATTGGCATCCAATCGTGTATGGGATAGTGAAATTCCCTATATCCTTTTTTTTTGTGGGAATTTTTCTTTGAAGGATTGCACTATATTCTTTTGTTAATGCCACAGTATCTTTTTCATCAATCTTCCTTTTCTTGGATAAGATGTCTTTCATAAACTTAGCATAACTAGGCCTTTGTTCAAGAGCTTCTGCGAACAGGATATTGATATGAAGAGTTTTAAAGGTCTCAAGGAATTTTTGATATTGGACATCGAGTTTCTCCTTAGCCATACGCTGAGGATAAGGTATATGAGGGGTCTCTTTAGGTGGATCTCTAGGTTCTTCCCTCTCGGCTTCCCTTCCCCTAGGCTCTTCTAAATTTTCTATGCAATTATCCTTAACGGCTTGTTGGTTTGATAGGTTTCATTCTCGCCTAGCTTGTAAGTATGTTCTATCTATTTTGGGATCAAAAAGATATCCAGTACAAACTCTTTTACTCATGCAACTAACAATATGGTTTATCGAGAACGACTTAGCAATATAGATTAAACAGTTTTGCAGAAATAAAATAGCTAAAAGGTAAAATATTAGCTTTGATAATTACAAAAAATGTAAAACTACTAATATATGCAATTAAATGCTTAAATCGCTAGTTACTTATAGATTATCCTTAATTCAAATCAAGTACCAATTCCCCGGCAACGGCGCCAAAAACTTGACAAACTATAATTATTAGATAGAAGCATTAGGAAGATAGACGCATTGCCTCTATCTGACATCTTATATATCTCTCTGATACCAACTGTGGCAGCCGCCCCTTAATCAACTAAGTCTAAGAGGTGGTCGTCATTAGTACCACGAATATTAAACCAAAATATATCCATGATACTAATCAGGAGCTGAGCAAGATCTATCAGAAACATGCATATAGTATAGCAGTGCAGAAAATGAAAAAAGAAATATCTAGACATAGTCCATATTAATTCATTCACATACAATACATTAAATGCAAAATAATAAGAATAAGAAAACTTAGTTATTACACTTTTAATAAATGCAGGCCAAAAAGATTGAAGCATATCTCCTTCAATGAGCCGCACCATACTTTAACCCGTTAACAGCTAAATCCTCAAGCGCTGGATCTGACCTATAATCCTGATCTGCCATATGTACATATATGACAGGGCACAGCAAAAAAAAATGATTAGACTTTAATAAGTCTAAGTACAATTTAAGCTATTAAAATTTTATAAATTTAAAGATATCACCATTTTACTTATACTACTAAGCAAGCAAGAAAAATAGGTGCAATAAGCTACAAGGAGTAGGAGGAAGTTATAAATAATGCATTTATAGGTTTGATTTTCTGAATTAATTTCCTTAAGAAAATAAATTTAGAAAATCAAACCTATAGCTTTTATTTAAAATTTGTAATAGCCCAAACTCTTAAGCCTGAAAGGCCTCACAGTTTTTCCCTCAGAAGATAACTTACCAGTAGGTCACCCATCCTGGGAGTACTCCCACCTAAGCACGCTTAACTTTGAAGTCCTTATCGGGAACTCCACCGTTATCTAAAAAGGCGCCTTGATAATTTAAAGGGAGGTTATATTTTTCAAAGAACACATATTCTTTGACTTAGGAAGGATTCTATAACTAAAGCTAGCTAATACCTCATCATTAGACTAAGTCTAATGAGGTAGGCTTCACTATACTTATGAGTTTACAAACATGAGTTAGAATAATCTAGCCATAAAGTAAGCTTCACCCTAGGAAGGACTAGGACGGACCAATCATAAGGTCAATCCAAGCCAATGCTCCTATTATTGGCGAGGTAATCAACCTTAATAGGGGAATAATGCTAAGTTAGAGAGAGTGATTGAAAATTGGAAATTAACCTCAAAGGAGAGGGAAGTCCAATACATTGAGTCGCAAAATATGATGCAATATCGAAAAGATGAAAGGATTCACAATGAATCAAGATGATGGGTCTCTCATCCAATTAGGATGAGGTACTAGAATGCAATTTATAGGGCTACTATTAAGTCATGAACTATGACTTAGCCAGCTAAGATCCTATAATGATGAATTTCCACTCCAAAAGGATATGGAAGGTACTCGCCCCAACATAATAAATGTTGGAGATCTAATGAAATGCTAAGCTAGCATCTTCAAGTCGTAGTTGTGACTTGCCTAATAATAGATTCTATAATTCAGTTTAACCTAAGGAGTGAGAGGTCATTTACCCAACTGGGTAAGTAACAACACCTAAGAGGAATTGTTGTTATAAGTCACAAGAGTATGACTTATAATCTAAGGTTTGACTAATTAATTAGAAAGCAGTAATTATTAAATCAACAATATGGCATCCTAATGTGAGATTATATTTACAAGCAAGATTAAAGGATAATTTAAGAATAAGAATTAATAACAGAGTGATAATAAACTTAGATGATGAAAATAATTAGGCAATTGAAAATGTGTACCTGAAACAACAGCGTTGCCTCTGGCCACACCTAGTGGTGTAAGGGTGTAGGCTCTTGCAGGCTCATTGTTGTGTCTCTGTCTTTGTAGAGGCCTAGCCAAAATGGGTCGAGGTGTATTGGCCAATTTCCTCTTTTGATTCGATGCTGCAATCTGAGGGTGCTTGGAACGGTCGACGCAAGCACCATTGATGGTCTTATCGTACATGCAATGTTGGAAGTTGTGACCCTATCAGCCATAAGTATAAAAGCGTCTCATGCCATGGTAACACCTTCCATCAGGCTGGGGTTTTGTGCAGCCATTATATGGATCGTTTAGTGGGGTTGTTGATGACATGAGGATTTTGATTGGCAAGTGCCATCATTACTCTCTCCATTTCCTCAAATTGCTTGGCCTGAGTGTTGACCAAGATCCTTATTGTCTCCAACAGTGTGGTGGCCTCAGTTGAGGAGCGGTTAGAGACCGCAGAAGAGGGGGTTAAACTGAGTCATAGAAGTGATGAGGTGTCAGAATCTATGAAGAATTAAGTAAGATTGATTTTATTTTATTGATCATAAAGTGATTGGCGTAAGGGGTATAGTAGGTAGCCATTTACTAGAATACTTTATTCAATATAGTCTATCAATGGTGCGACGAAAGTTAATGTAGGTATTATCACATGATTCTCTTCTTCATAATACATTATGTCGGGTTTCTACCTCGACTCATGGGAGGGAAGGCATTATTGAATTAGAAGTCATAGTTGCTAGTAGTGACTTCATACAATGGATGGTCTCCCAATCTAGTGCTTTCACTTCAGTCTACTATCTATTAATACTCTAATATTTTAACCAGTTTTAAACTCTTTAGAGAAATATTATTAGCCTTAATAATTCTTAAAAGTAGGTTGTGCTGTTAATTATTTTTAAGAAGACAAAATTTAGAAAGTGGAAGGTAACTACTTAAAAGTGTTTTAAGACATATTTATTGATTTAAAATCTTATAGGGATTCATATGTCTTAGTACGAAAGTTAAGTCCTAATATCTTAAGTTCTTGATCTTGTAAATCTTATGAAGGTTTAATTCAGATTAGTTAGCTACATACTTAAGTTTGATCCTACAAGTTCTACAAATATTTAATTTAGAGTAATAAGTCGCTCATTCATCTTAAGTTCCACTTACTTAAGTTCTAGCACTATGACAATATTTTCTATTTCTATACTCTTATTATTCTGAGCTCGTGATTATGGTGCTTTGGATGTAACTCATGTAATTAGTTAGTGACTAATTGGCAGAAGAATCATTCATTAGGTAGAGTGGAATACAAATTCTAATCTAACACATTATGGAATGCTCTTATACCATTTGTAACAGCCCAAACTCTTAAACATCGAGGCGCCTTTTCAGATAATGGTGGAGTTCTTGATAAAAACTCCAAAGTTAAGCGTGCTTAGATGGGAGCACTCCCAGGATGGGTAATTTGCTAGAAGTTATCTTCTGTGGGCAAAATAGTGAGGCCTTTTAGGCCAAAGCGAGCAATATCTTAGTGCTTAAGAGTTTGGGTTGTTACACCTTTAGGGCTGAATACATTGAGGACATCTGAGTGTTAGTTAGAATAATTATCATCTTTTGACCTAGATGATTCTAGTAGAGTTATGATTTTTAGCATTTTTCTAAATCATTATGTAATCCCTTATTTTAATGAGTAATAAAAATTTTTGATATCTATTATGACTGTAAATGATTATCTTCCTTAGAGTAATTTCGAAATCTAGTTTGCATTATTTAACTAGAATGAATCCTGGATCACCACCTACTGTTACTCCTATTAAGAATATTGTCGCATCCAGTAGTTCTACCAATGAAGTGGCTCATCTGCGAGCAATGGTAGCAACCCTGCTAGAAAACCAAGCCCAACAAGCGATAGTCATGCAGAAGATGCTGAATGATCATCCCGTTCTAATCGCTGTTGCTGTTCATGATGTCCCTATTCTGCAATATACTTTTCCTTCCCATCAGTCAATGGATAGTCTTCTCCATAATTTCTTAAGACTAAGGCCTTCCACCTTCGGTGGAAACTTATCGCCAATGGATACAGCTGACTGGCTAAAAGCAGTAGAGAAGGATCTTATTAGTCTGAAGATTCCAAACTCAGAAGTTGTCTGTCTCACTACACACCTATTTCATGCTGAAGTAGAATACCAATGGGAGGAGGCTAGGAATACAAAGTTTGTTGACTATAAATTGGAAGACATTCCTTGGGATGAGTTCATTGAAGCATTCAAAACTGAATTCATTCCCTCGTCTGCACAGAATATCATTGCAGACACGATTCTAAGGTTGAATCAAGAGAGTCGCTCTGTTGCTGACTATGAAAGAGATTTTTGTAGGTTGATTCATTTTGCTCCACAGATTACTCACTCCAAATTGGCTAAGTGCCATCGCTTTCTCAGTGGACTCCAAGATTCACTTGAAGATCATATTGTTCCACTTTGCTTAACTAGCTTCTTTGAGCTAGTGGAGACAACTAAGGTGATTGAGCATCATCACTCAGAGAAGGATCTCAAGCGAAAAGCGCAATCAACTTCTAACCAGCATGAAACCTTCAAGAGGCATAGATCTAACTCTGCTGCTGAACCCATTCAAGGCTGTAATATGCCTCACCCATATGGCAAGTGTTACCACTTCAGCCATAAGTGCTACAATTATGGATGACCAGGCTACATGTTTTATCACTGTACACATACGGAGACAGTATATGGAGTTCCAATGAAGCCATCTCAAATGAACCAAGTATTTAGAGCAACTCCGCTGAATAAGAGAGAACCAAATTTGGTAATAATGCCAGCACCTGCACCTAAAGTTGCTCCAGCACAGCCATCAATTCCTAACTCCCAGAATCATCCCAGGAAGCAGACAAACAACTGTCCTGCTAGGCCTACGAGAGTTTATGCTTTAATGCCTCTCGAGGCCGCAGAGGACAATAATAAGGTTTCAGGTACACATTTATGAACTTCTCCTTTGATAATTGCATTTATGTACCTTAATTATTGCAATTTGTTAATGCAATTTGTATGAATAAAGTAGGCACACTTTACTTTAAAGACTAGCCCTACAATGTGTTATTTGACACTGGTGCTAGTCATTCGTTTATTTCTGAACATTTTACCAATATCCTTAAACCACACTCATACAACTTAGCAAAATCCCAGAGTGTTGGACTTCCATCTAGAGCCCAACTAAGTGTCCATAAGTTTTGTAACATCAAAATCCCATTAAATGGTTAGGAGTTTCACTTTGAATTATTCATCCTGCCATTAGCAAAATTTGATATCATCCTTGGGATGAACTGGCTCAGTGACAATAATGCAGTGATAAATTATACAAAAAAGAAGGTCACTCTCCATTCCCAGGGAAAGTCTCAAACTTTTATAGGAAAAACTAGTACACATTTATCGTTAATAAATGCTATCAAAGCTGAACAATTGATCAGTAAAGGCATTATTAGGCTGATGGGTAAAGCAAAAGAAAGTATCTCTCTCTCTCTGATTGTAAAGTAGTTAAGGATTTCACCAACGTATTCCCAGAAGATCTGCTTGGTGTACCTCCTTCCAGAGAAGTGAAGTTCTCTATTGAATTAATTCCGGGTACCCAGCCTATATCTAAAGCACCATACAGAATGGTGCCTAAGGAACTAAAAGAACTCAATGAACAATTGCAAGAGCTCTTGAGTAAAGGCATTATTAGGCTGAGTATGTCTCCTTGGGGAACACCCGTTCTATTTGTAAAGAAGAAGGATGGATCTATGCGAATGTGCATAGATTATTGTGAACTAAATAAAGTCACCATAAATAATAAATATCCATTGCCTAGGATTGATGATTTATTTGACCAGTTATCTAGAGCTGTCATATTCTTCAAAATTGACTTAAGGTCTGGATATCATCAATTGTGAGTAAAAGAAGATGATGTAGGAAAGACCGCTTTTCGTACTCACTATGATCATTTTAAATTCTTAGTGATATCTTTCAGACTCACTAATGCATCATTAATATTTATGGATTTGATGCAGCGAGTTTTGAAGCCATACTTAGATAAGTTTGTGATCATCTTTATCAATGATATCCTCATTTATTCTAGATCCTTAAAAGATCATGAAGAAACTTGAGATTAATATTAGAAACTCTGTGTGAACATCAACTGTACGACAAGTTCTCCAAATGTGAGTTCTGGCTTAAATCCATTGCACTTTTGGGACATGTAGTCGATGCCCAAGGTATTCGTGTATATCAGAGCAAAGTAAGTGCTATTCAGGACTGGGTTTAGCCTAAGTCAGTCACATATATTAGAAGTTTCTTAGGATTAGCTGGATATTACAGAAAGTTTGTTAAAGGCTTTTCCCAAATCACTTCGCCTTTGACTAAGTTGACTCAGAAGGCCATTCCATTCATTTGGAGTCCTGAATGCGATGAAGCATTTCAAACTCTGAAGAACGCACTCTCTACCGCTCTAGTTCTTGTTCTGCCCAAGGAAGGCTTGAACTATCAGGTATACACCGATGCCTCTGGAATTGGTCTAGGTTGTGTGTTAATGCAAGAGAGTAAGGTAATCGATTACGCCTCTCATTAGTTAAAACCCCACGAGAACAATTATCCAGTTCATGATCTTGAACTTGTCGCTGTTATCTTCGCTCTAAAAATATGGCGTCACTATTTATATGGAGTTCAGTGTTTGATTTTCACTGATCATCAAAGTTTGAAGTATATCTTTACACAAAGAGAGCTGAATTGTTGTCAAAGAAGATGGTTAGAACTCATTAATGATTATGATCTCAGTATTCAGTATCATCCAGGAAAGGTAAATGTAGTGGCTGATGCTCTTAATCGTTATGCTACTTTATCCTCTATGATCGCCTCTAGTTTTTTAGAACAAGAATTTTGTAAACTTGAAATTTCTCTAGTTAGTGGTGATCTGCTAACTTCGCTTCTGGTAAGTATTAATGTGGAACCTACCTTCCACAGAGATGTCTCCATCTCACAGACCAAAGATGATGATTACCTGAAGCTCAAAGCAAATATTGAAGGTGGTCGTCATCATGATTTGCAGTTGCATAATGATGTAATTTATCAAGGTAATCATTTGTGGATTCCTAAATCCATGCATCGTGAAGTGTTGGTTGAAGGCCATAATTCTGGGTATCATATTCACCCAGGTAGTACTAAGATGTACCAGGATCTAAAGAAATTGTTTTGGTGGCCCGATATGAAGAAAGATGTAGCTAACTTTGTGGCTAAGTGTCATACCTGCAATTTGGTAAAGGCCAAGCACCAAAGACCTGGTGGTTTGCTGCATCCATTAGAAATTCATGAATGGAAATGGTTTGATATATCTATGAATTTCGTCATGGGATTGCCTCGTGCTAAATCTGGTGCCGATGCAATCTGGGTTATAGTAGACCATTTAACTAAATTAGCACACTTTCTTCCTAATCATCAGACTGACTCTGTAGAGAAGTTAGCAAAACTCTACATCAAAGAAAATGTCAGGTTGCATGGTATTCTGAAATCAATCATATCCGATAGAGATAGCAGATTTACTTCTAAGTTTTGGTAAGCTGTGCATCAAGTTCTGGGTACTACTCTAGCTATGACTATAGCTTTTCATCCTCAAACGGATGGTCAGACTGGAAGAGTGAATCAAGTTCTAGAAGATTTGCTTAGGCTTTATGTTCTTGATTTTGCCGGTTCCTAGGAGATCATATCCCGTTAGTAGAGTTTGCCTACAATATTAGTTTTCAAGCCAGTATTAAAATGGCTCCATATGAGGTATTGTACAATAGAAAATGCAGTACTCCGCTAGCCTGGTCAGAAATAGGAAGCGTTCAACTTTTTAGTTCAGAGTTAGTAGAAGAGACTAGCAAGAAAATTCATTTAATTCAGCAAAGGATTCGTTCAACCCAAGATCGTCAGAGCAAATATCATGAAGCTCATCATTGTCTCCTAGAATTCAATGTAGGAGATTCTGCTTATTTGAAAGTTAGTCCAATGAAGGGTGTCTACAGATTTGGTGTAGCAGGGAACTCAGTCCCCGCTATGTTGTACCTTTCAAAGTTTTGGCCAAGGTAGGATCATTTGCCTACCGGTTAAGCCTTCCTGATGGCTTTGCAGCAGTTCACAATGTATTTCATATATCATCATTAAGAAAATATCTTTGAGACCCTTCTCATCTCGTTCAACTTCCAGTAGTAGAAATTCAACCCGATCTTTCATATGCCGAAGAACCTATCAGAATCTTAACTCACGATCAGAAATAGCTAAGGAATCGTTCAATTCCTATGGTCAAAATTCAGTGGAAGAATCGATCCTTAGAAGAATCTACTTGGGAGAAAGAAGTGGATATGCGCAATAAATATCCACAGCTCTTTGCAAGTCCAGGTATCGTTCTTTTCTTTCTTATCTGTTTCATTTAAATATTTCAATCCTTGTAGTACTTTCTTCACTAAGTGATGTTGGGGATGACATCATTCTTAAGTGAGGAGTTTGTAATAACCCTAGTTATTACCCTAGCTAAATTTATATTAATAAAGCTAAACCAAGCTCTAAATTTAATTCTATTAGACTCAATGAGTCATTTAAATATTACTCTAGAAGTTTAAAATTAATCAGAGCTAAATCGAGAATTTTTGGAATTTTGGGCTATTTTTGAACCCTGGAAAATACCTAAATTAATTTGATCTCCAAATTAAAATCTGATTTCATTTTTGAATTTCCCATACCCTAATTAGCTAAAAGTAAATTTTTAGGAATTTTTGGAGCTCATTTAAGCCTAAATTAGAATTATAAATTAATTAGAATTAAAGATAATTATTTAAAAGGAATTAATATTAATAAAATTAATTATACATATTTTATATCCAGGATTTGCTGTCGGGACCGCGGCAGATCCGTTGCGGGGTCCCGACAGCGAGGCAGCATAAGCCTTAAACGGATGCGTTAGCATGCATCTCTGTGCCTCCATCTAACGATCCGTATCCCACGCGCTATGATCTAATAAAAAGCATCAGATCATTAGCATGTATCCAACGGCTGTGATCTCGCCCACTATTCTGTTATCTAAGGATTCATTAAACCATTCAATCCCAACGGCTTCGTAGATTAGACGGCTGAGGACGAATCCTAGCTATTCATCTTCGTCCCCACTCGACTCCCAGCCCGATCGTGAATATTCGCCAATATTTGCCATGTCGATCCTGTCTGCCACTCCTCAGTCTCACTCCTTATGCCGTTAGAGTCATCCCCCTAATGGCCGAGCCCTCCTAGGCAACCCTGAGGCTGGGGTTGATCCCATTTGGGGTGGGCTGTAGAGATAGCTCGGCCCAAGCCTACGACATGGCTCCCAACCATGAGAACCACCCCTAGCCTCTTCCCTGGCTATAAATACTCCCCGAAGCCCTTTTAGTGAAGCTGTTGCTCACTATCTCCCCTGGCATTGAAATATTGGAGCTCCTGCCATTTCTGCTGAGTCCAGCTACTGGTCGAAGCCTCCCAGTGGAACTCCCAGTTGTGCACCACTGATAGAGGGTGAGGTTTAGAGTTCATACCCCCTTGCCGAGCTCCTGCAACTGTCTGGAGTGATCTGAGCTGCTTGCATTGTCTCGGTCGCCTCTGCCATCCTCAAGTACAGCCCTTTGACCTCTTCTCTGTCAAGCTGGGTTCAGCTTAGCTAGCTCTTTCCCTACTCTAGATGCTGTGCTAGGGACGAGCCTTAGTGTTCAGTAGGCAGTTATCGCCATGGTGGAGACTAGCAGTGGACTAGACAAGGTGAATTCTATCTGAGAGTCCACTGGCAATCAACCCTCAGGATAGTGAATCCTAGCGATTTCTTAAGCCTCAAAGTTCTATAATTGATAACCCATTTCCTTCATAAGTGATTATAAGGGTGTAACAATCACTGGGTTCGTTCAGGTCGATCGATACGACTGGGATCGATCGACCCAGCTGAAGCTCATGTCTGTAAAATACCGTGAGTAGCACTTCAGTGATCCACCCATCCCCTAAGCTTGATGAGTGGACCAATCAATTTCCCTTCGGCCTTTGATCGTGTGAGTATAGAGCTCGGCTCGTATCGTCAACTCTGTGAGCATAATTCAATCCTCACAGTTGCGCCTGGAGATACGCTTCGGCTGAGTAGCACCCCAGCGATCCGGTGCCTCCCAGACAGAGCTTCTTAGTTCAGTCGACACATCTTCAGTCCCTGAAGGTGTAGCCATTGAGATCTTAGCGTGGCGTGGTCAGAGCGTGAAGAATTCGGCATTGGAATGGAACCCTATGGTTCGGGTGTTCGTTGTTTCCCAGCGACGAAGACGACGGACATCAGGTCGGGCCGGCCCCGCCCGTGCCTTTTTGATTTTGGGCCGACTTTAATATTAAGGAATTTCTGAATTAATTTCCTTAAGGAAATTAATTCAAAAAATCAAACATATAGTTTTTATTTAAATAAAAATACATTTTAAATTATTTAAATAACTTCATCTATACTTATCCAAATGGTATAATCCAATATACCATTTTAATCAGAAAAATTCAAGGAACCTTAATATAAAATAAAATAAAAAATCCAATGGTTAGATTTTAAATAATTATCTAATTCTTGTCTATTTCTATTTAAATCATATTAAATTTATTAATTATTCAAAAATGTTAATTAAGATCTCTGATTGCTCATGAGACCATATAAATTTTATATAGACTATTAAAAGTAATTTAGAATCATTAAATTTACTAATCACCTTCTAGTTGCCCTAAAATGAGATTAGTGAATTAAGCCTTAGATTAGTCTCTAATTTTGATGAATCTAGTTTCTAATATCTCCTTAAGTATGTTAGTACCTATAATTGAGTTTGGATCATCTCAGTATGCCCTAAACCCCTTAATCACCTTATTTGTCTCAAAAATGTGATTAGTGTTAATTAGGCTAATTAGGTTACCGAAACCTAAGATAAGTGTGTATCCTACTTCATAAACCAATATGTAATTCATTAAAATAGATTTGAATCAATTTAGATGATTAAATTCTAAAATCCCATTTTTAGCCTTAAGAAGAGTATTTTGGTCATTTTTACCAAAATGTGCCTAAGCACCCCTTAAGCCTTAAAAACTCAATAAAATATCCCTAGTTAATATGTTTAACACCATTATGAAGTCTTATGTTAATAATATTAATATTAAGTGAAGAATCTTAAATTAGCTCTTATTAAGATCTTAAGACCTTAAGTGTTCTTAAAAAAATCACCTTGTCTTAAGAGTTAAGTCTAACTATACCAAAGTACTAGATCCTTAGTTAATAGATTAATTAAGTTGATCCATAAGCTTGAATTCTAAAAGAAACACTTTTGTAAAATTCTAAGTCTAAACCTTAGCTTAAGTCTAAAGTGATCAAAATTAGGTCTTAGATCATAGATCTTAGACTTTGGATCTTCTAATTGAATTGAACCACCTTCATTTGGAACTCCTTACTTGATTAACTATTTAATTCTTTTGAAACCTTCTATGTGGGTGTAGGATTGATTCAATCTATAGGATAACATAATTATCCTAAAGATTGAATATAGATCTTAGATTATTAGTTCTTAATAATTATTTTATTTTATAAATATTAGCACATCCTTTAAATTAAGATCTTAGTTTCTGAATCCTTCAGCTTATAAGATTCTTTATCTTTAATTTGGGTTTGAGCGGGAACCCTAGATCCTTATTAGGATATTACCTTAGATTTAGGATTTGAACACCAAAGGGGAGTTTGAATCCAGAACCCTTAACTTTGATTTTACTTAATCAAGAATTAGGTTAAGAGAGGAAATAATAATAATTAAGTCATTGATTCATTTACTTTGAACCTTTATAGTCATCATTTGATTATAAATTAGAACTTGTTAAGTTCTAATATTAACATTAAGGTCGTATATTTGAGATTATACTCGATAGCTGGATATTGGAGATCCTAAACTTGTATCTTCTTAGAATAGTTAGTGGGATAAAGTTAACAACAATAGATATTACATAAGTCTAGATTGAGTCTCTTGCTTACTTTGACTTTGATTGCTCTGCACCCCTTGAACATTGAGCCTTGTTCCTTGAGCATAATCGTAAAACTTAAGATATGGAAGATACATCCTAAGTTAGTATTTGAAAGGCATAACATTTATTCAGTTCTTTTAGTGCTTTCAGTTAGTATAGTATGTCATAACTTAGTCTGCCTCTTTATTTCTAGTTTTGTTATCGAATAGACTCTGACCTAGCTCTGCGGATGCCTATGATGGATACATGTCTTATTCTATAAGTTTAACTCGGACCTAGCTCTATGGATGCCTAGGATGGACACATGTTGAACTTTTAGTTCAGAGGCTGGTATGGCTTGTTTCTGTTATGGCAATACTATGTCTTAGGCTTACTTCTACTTCAGTTCAATTTTCAGTATTTTGTTTTGCATTATTTTTCTTTGCCACATGCTTTAGTGGCCTCACTATAGTGCTTGGCTTGCTTGGCCACATGTTTTAATGGCCTTACATTAGCTCTTTTACGGTACTTAGTTGCTTTTGCCACCTGCTTCAGTGGCCTTTTTCAGATTAAATATGCATGTTGTTTATATATATGCTCTTGTTGATTAGTTATTAAATATTGGCATGTTTATGATGCTAAAATTATATGTTATTTCAGTACTTATGTTTTTTATATGCTCAACATGTACCCATGTGATCATAAGCATGTTAGGATTAGATT
This sequence comes from Gastrodia elata, assembly GCA_016760335.1. Lineage (NCBI taxonomy): Eukaryota > Viridiplantae > Streptophyta > Magnoliopsida > Asparagales > Orchidaceae > Gastrodia > Gastrodia elata. Next base: position 38,608,150 of record CM028670.1, on the reverse strand, counting down.
TATTTCAGTAGTTGCTGTTACTTTTGCTTTTAGCTTCACCTTGTTTAGTTTCATGCTTTGTATGTTATATTTGCATGCTCGTTGATTGGCTATAAATTTTTAGTTTATAGCTATCCCGTTCTTGTAGCTTGTTGCGCCTTATAATGCTTGCATGTTAAAACCTTTAAATGTGATATCTTAAATATTCAGTTCACTTAAATAGCTTAAAATATACTTAGACAATTGTCTAACTGTATTCAGTTCACTAAATTGGCTAGGGCCCAGGCATTTGTGATATCGACAAATGTCATATTCAAAGTTGTTCGTTGGCAGTGCTGCAGGAGAGGAGTCGGTGCAGGAGGAGGATCTTCCTACTGCTGCCTAGATAGATTTTCATTATCCTTACAGTGAGATTGAGAGATCTTTACTTTTAGTTAATTCAGTTTGTAATAATTAAACTCTGGATGTATTTACTTTCTACACTTAAGCTCAGTTACTATTTTCTTTTCTTCTTTTATACTATGTTATGCCTGTGGATGTTACATTCTTTTTCTGCTTCGCTACAGTAAAATACTAAAAATTCTTTTCAAAATTATTTATTAATATTTAAATAATTTTGACCTCATATTGAAAATTTGACTTCACCATTACGTTCACCACCCCCAAATCAGCTAGGGGTGAAGTTTTGGAGGTATTTAGAAGTCATTGGATTTTCATCGAATAATTTAATATTATTTTAAATACCCCGAAAAATCGAATAAATAATTACTCATCGGATCAAAAATCCGATTTCGCCGTCGCATTCCTCACTCCTCAATTAGTTATGGGTGAATATTTCGGTGATTTTTGAAAATCATTTGATTGATTAAAAAAAATGGAAATTATTTAATTAAATTATAATAAACATATATATATATATATATATATTCCTTCATTAATCTTCACGGCAAAACCCTAAGCCCTAAAATCCATTCGCAAGGATCGACCCTCAAGCGCGACCGAGACCGTCTCCTCCCATTCGCACGAAGACGACGCGTGGCTCGAGTCTCTCTCTCTCGCACGACAACCGCCCCCTCTCTCGCCCTTATCTTCTCATACAAGGGGAAAGGAGATAGATTCCTGCGATGATAAGAGGAAGGCGTAGGAGACTCGAGACGAAGGAACGAGACCTCCTTCAAACTCTAGCAGCAAACCCTTGGCGAGCCTCTCCATCTGACCGAAACCTTCCACTCGCTGAACGCCTTCACTCGTCGAGCCCTCTTCTAGCTGAATCTCAACAAACAAAGGTACTTCACTCTCGATCCTCCTCTCACATATTGTTATATAAAATCGATTGTTAATTTGAAAGCTTGAAATGTCAAATGGAAAATTCGTTAGGATTTGATCTTCAGAAGAAGAGTTATGTTTTTCCAGTTCATAATTTTGTTTCTGAAAAATGCTGTTCTAGAAATAACTGATTGCTTGTCTTTTTCTAGTTCTTACATGCTAAACATTGGCATCCTATATTATGAAATAAATGATTGGGACAGTTTTGTAATTCTATAATTTGTACGATGGACTTTGAATTTTTACGATATAAACATATAATTTAGGATTATGGGAGATAGATATTATTTTTTAATATCATGCAATGCTTTTCCTTGAGTGATTTTAGTGATACTAATAATAAGATTCTTAAAGTCTTTCGGCAAGTAATAGTTGAAATCTCATAATTAAGAGGAAGTTATTATTAGTTCTATAGTTGCTACTGAGTGTACCTCGATATATTTTTATATGTTTATTCATTTGTTTCTAGTTTAATCTTTGTTGTATTAAATAAAAGATTCAATATATTGAAAGTTGTACAATGCTTATAAAGATTCACCTAAGTTAGTATGAATAAGCTACTAATCAACACAATGGTTTGTACATAAATAAATGCATTATGGTGACATACTTGCAATTTACTGTTAAATAGTTGAATTCAAAATTTTGTTTCTTTACATGTGAATCTTTATTATTTATCCATGAGTATATGTTTAAGGTTCTGAAGGAATCATTCTTGTATGATAGATTTATGCCTTATTGAACATTCTTTATGGCGTTATTAAATGAAAAAGTCCTTGTATATCTTCAAATGACCATTAGTTTTTGAGCACTGTGTATTTTAAATAATGCAGTTATCAAAATAAAATAAAGAATCATATCTTTTTGAGCTTGATAGCATAAATTTAATTTGGAGACATATAAAACATTATTTTTTTTTATATACTATGGTGTTACTTGAACGCTTTTAATATGTGAAATTTCACATTATTCTTAGTTGTGTTGCATATATATTTTGAATAAACTTAAATGTATAGAAACATTTGACAGAACCATTAATATTATTTGATGCTCTTGATTCTCATATTCAGGTATTTCTATTAAGTCTACTTATACTTAAGAAATAAGAATTTCATCCTCTATAGTATTATTTAAATACCACTTTATGCTGTTTACTCATGTTATGTGTATTGCAAATGGATATGAACTTTAAAATAGATATTTGCCAAATTAGTCCTTCAACTATTATAATTTGATTAATTAATACTAATCTTATTGTCCAATTACTTCTAATAGTTGATGTAAATATAACCTTAAATATTTTGAATTCAATTTTAAAAAACACAATTTCCTTAATTATACATTAACTTACCATATTTATAATAAGGAAAATTTGTGCGTATGTGCATTATGGCATGTATAAACATCTTAAATCATTTACAAAACAATCATCTGCACATATGCTGCTATCCCTCTATTAATCTTATTATGTAGTACAAATGCTATGTATTCTTTGATATTCAAATATTGTCATTCAAATACTGCCATTGCTGTTATCTCAATGAATCAAATACTGCTTCTTACAACTACTGCCATTTATCATTTGAGATTAAATGCTGCCAACTGAATTATGTGGATAAATTGCTACTAGTTAATCTATAAAATAAAATACCGCCATATCTTTTAATGAATCAAATGGTTACCTTTATTTTAGAAGATTCAAATTGCAATCATTTATTTCATTATGAGTCAAATGCTATCATAAAATCAAATGCTGCCATATTTTATTTGAAATTTAAATGCTATTACTAAATAGAATGGGAAAACTTATTGCTGCCATTTGTATCAAAATATTGCTAATGCTGCTATTATTGCTATAAGAATCAAATGTTGCCTTTATTATAAAGTGAATTACATGTTGTTAGTCCCTTTAGATAAATTATATGATGCTATCATTCCTAAAGTAGGATCACTAATATAACATGAAATCAGATGCTATTATTTACTTATGAAACACAAATACTGCTACCTATTTTATAAAATCAAAATGCTGCCATGTATATATATAGTATGCTGCCATCAATTGTATAAGTGAATATATTGCTGCCATTTAGTTATGAATTCTAGGTGATGTCATGTATCATATGAATAAATTCAAATGCTGCCTTTAAATTTAAATGATTCTTGTTTCTTTTATATTTTAATGTTAACTTTAATGATAATGTTCTTTGCAGATTGATTAATAAATGAGTATCAAATGAAATGCTACACTAAAATATTATTGCCTTATGGCATAATAAGCCAAATGATGTTGCCCTTATAAAATTGCTAAAATTATTTCAGCACCTCTTATTAATTTCATAGATGTTTGATATAGGATGTATGAAAGCTGCTCTATTTAATTTTTTAAATTGAAATTATTAGAACTGGAAATGAACTATATTGTAGAACTGGAAATGAACAATCCTATAAAAAAGATTGAACTCTATTTTAGAACTGAAAATGAACTCTATTTTAGAATTGGAAATGAGCAATCCTATAAAAAGGATTGAACTCTATTTTAGAACTAGAAATAGTCAATGAATTGGCTTATATTTTGATTGTGTAAAATTGTTTATTTGAACAAAAACAAAAGAGACTCTGCCTAAATTCTTAAGAATTTTAGGACTTAAAAAATTTGTGGGAAATATTGATGTTTTCATATGTTAAACACTTATAAAATATCTAGAATTGTAAGTGTTCACTTCATTTGAAAGTATTAGTCATAAATTAATCAATTGAACTCCAAAATAGATAATCCACAAATTAATTTATATCTTAAAAACCTAATATTACGAATCATGTTAAAATCATAAAATATTAAATTAATGAATTAAAATTATTTTTGACAGATCAAAGAAAATTAAATTGATTGAAATTGTATCAAAAATAGTCATGTACGTAAATCTACTTATAAGTTTTATTTCAGTATTCTTATTTGAGCTATTTTTATTTGAGCATTATTAAACTGCTATCGCTATTAAATCTGCAAGAGAATGTTATCAAATAGCATGTAATAAAAAGGTGAAAAATGCTATATATTATTGTGGTGTTTGTCTTTGGAGGATGGAAAGCAACATTGAGAATTTGTACGGATTGGGCCTGCTCGCAGCCCCTAGGAGTTATATGAAGGGATTTAGCCCTTTTTAGGAAGTGGGCAAATCCAGAGGAAAGACACACCATCAGTTCATATTTTGAGTAAGCTACCAATGGGTAGTGAGATAAGCTTCCTACAGGTTATGCCTATGGGTTTACCCATTTGGGCTCAGGAGTCTACGGACTCGACTTATTGTAATAAATGCTTTTGATAAAATTTATGCTTTTCATATATGTTGAATTTTAAAACTAATATGCAGGGCCGTATTTAAATTTAAGAAATTTACTTTCTTTTCATATATGCAGATATTTCTTTCAGTTTTATATTTAATTTATGCCTATTATAGGATGCTAGAATTATTATTATAAGAACAATTTGCATACTCATACCTGATTGGTAACTGTGTTTTTCAGGTTTTGATAATTAAAGCTTAGAAGATCTGCCAAATAAAAAGAGAAGAAGTAGAGAAAATGTGAATATTTAATCTTTATTGTAAATATTAAATTGTTGTAATTTCATATATGTTTGTCTCTATCTTTAAAATGTATAATGGGACTGTGAATATTAATTATATTATTTTCTTTTTGTGTATATTGAAAATGTATGTTTCCAATTGTATGAATCATTCTTTTGAGACTCTCGAACTTTAATCTCCGGTCGCCACAGCTACTTTGATATGTATTGATGTATGCTTACAGTTCCGGGTGACAAGTCCTTGGCTCCAGGCGAGTTAGGTCCTACTTGGCTCTACTCGAGTTGGGGATTTGCCATAGTTGGAGCACCGTACACCCTGTGATTATGCTAATATCAGTATTAGTGTGGCTGCGAGAAAGTACGGGACCCCACAATGGTGTAGTTAGGCTCAAGAACTTCTCACACAGTTCTAAGTACTAATGCACACATGTCCAACTCTAAACCAAGCTGTGAGCTATGGAGCACAAGGCATTCATTTAGATGTTCATCTTTATATTTATATTTTCTTAATAGATTTTTCATTTAGTCCACAGCATGATTTTTAAGTAATATTTAGTCATTTGAACACATAAATTTTTATTCACTACTTGAGGAAGTTCTTCAACATTCATTATGTCCCTTACATTTCACATTAGATTCAGCCCAACCCTCCCTAAATAGGGTTTAGCCTTCCATTGTAGCTGAGATACAAAGAAAACATACAAGAATGAAGATTTTTTCATGATCCACTAAAAAGAAATCAAAAGAAAGATTATGAGTGTACTAGGAGCAGCCCTTATTGTGGTTCTCTGGATCTTTCCTCTTCTTCCTCTCTTCTTTTTCTTTAGCTCCCTAGTGCAGCTCTTACTTCTTTCTCCTCTGGCAATTGCTCTTCAACCTCCCTTGGAGAGGTCTCCTTCTTCTTCTATGCAGCCTCTAAAAATATGAGATTTTGGAGTGAAAAATGGGAACCCTTTTCATATCAAGGGAGGCTGCATTTATAGATGATACTTTTTCCTTTCTTTGCATTCAAATTCTGCCTTTTTCCCTCCACCATTTCTACTGTAATGAGTTCATAACCCACTTGATGCATGAAATGATTTCTCTTTTAGCATTTTTAAATCCTGTAATCATTTCAAAAACCTTTCTTTTCTCTAAAAAATGTTTTATTGTTAGAGGGTATGTCAGCTGGGAGATAGGCTGCTAGCTGGGGTCTTATCCCAACTACAATTAATGCTCCGAAAGGATAGAAAATAAGGCACCTGCTGTAGCGCACTGTGGCGTGCTATAGCGGGTTGAGTTTCAAAAACTCATCCGCGGTAGCGCGCTGCGCGCTGCAGCAGCTAGGTTTCTGCAAATTCTCCCAGAATTTGCAAACATGCTCCAGATTCTCCCAGAATTTGTTGTGCTCTTATTTTTTCTTGAAATTAAACAAAATTTGATCAAAGTAGGTTGTTTCGAATATGGACTTGTATGATATTTTCTTTTATTTATGCTATAAATTATGGATTCATTAGATATCCATATACAGTGTATAGTTTTTATGACTATATTTACAATTTACAGTCTTTATGATTGTACTTACAACTAACTATTTTTATGACTGTATTTTTCAATATATTCAATCCATGAGATTGAGATTATTTACTTACGTACTTTGTTACAACACTTTACTTTACAGTTTTATATATACAATTTGATAATGTAGCTTTCCATACTTGTCACTTATATATTTTCCTATATTGTCTTTTACAGTTACTTAGCATTTGCTTTACTTGGACATATACATACTTCCCTTACATATATTAGATGCATTTCATAAATACTTTATTAAACTATTTGAGGCAGGATTGAACAATACATACTTATAGTTCTTAATACCATTTTTTATTCATTTTCTTACAAAATGACCTGCTATTATAAAATTGTAAATGGTAATTGTGATATCTACTTAATAAAAATAATGTTATTATTTACCCTTAAACAATATTTAGACTTTTAAAGTATAACCACTTATTTCATTTTGTTAACTGTGCTCTACCATATTAAAAACTAAATACGATAGATTCAGAAGCTATGTGTGAATCTTGGACACAAAGTGGATCGTGTCCAGCTGTTGCAACTTATGCACCACTCATTTTTAGTCTTTTTACTTTTCATACCTTTGAGGACATGTGCCCCTAAAATGTTTGAATAACTTTATTAAATCCTGAATATTTTACTTTATTATTCTGTGATGTATTTTTTTTTCTAAATAACTGGAATGGTTTGTATGTATATATATATTGTTTATACATCTGGTTTTCCTCTTTAGAGATCATTAACTCACCGTAGTACTTAATAGTAGGTCAAGTTGCACTAATCCAATATTAAGTACTGCAGTAACACTCGTTATTCTGTTATATTATTTAATCTAATAATGAGATGTTATACAAATATTAAAAAAACATATAATTTTTACTTGGCCAAATTTTCCAATCTTTTTCTTAGAATTTTTAAAACATGTTTCTTGCACTATATGCTTAATAATTTATTATTTTTGTAATATTCATAAGATTATATGGTTTTGGATCTAGTTTTATGGTGAAGACTTACTAATTTATATCATAAGATTTTTAAATATAAACAAATTTAGAGAAAAATTTAAGTTAATTCATCAATAGAGAAACTTGTGACTTGAGTCCTTAGATTAGTAAATCTCATAACTTAATGAAATTAAGGTAATAATAGTATGTGACTGTGTTTGTATTTGAAAATTTTCATATACACCATATGAACTTAAGATTATTCAATGAATACTTAAGGTCACTCAAGTAAGTATTAAGGCATAAGATCATCATCAAGTCTCAAGCCTTAAGAAGTGGCTAAAGAGAACCTAAACTAATTATTATTTTCTTAAAATTATTGAGGAGGAGATATAGTGAATTCACACAGTCATATTCAAGTATAAGAAGCTCCACACACATATTAAAAGATTAGTAAATGAAATGTAAACACATAATAACTTATCTAAACCATCATATAAATTTATTTTCAATTTATATATTTTTATGAGTAATGTAAATGCCTAAATAGATGTTCATTTGTTCTCATATATCATAATAAGTCAGCAAAAATAAAAATTTTATGAATTGGAGACTTGGCTAAGAAATTAAAAGCATAAAATTTTTATGAATTTTATAAAAATAAGAAATTAAAAGCATAAAAAATATTAATTTGATATCTTTAACTTTGATTGTAAGCATATTAAAGAATGGATAAACTTGAATATTCCATATTTTCAAATACTTAATTTTTGTAAATTTTACTTCAAACACTCATATTTAACATATGTTTTTTCTTATGAAGACATGATTTATGATAATTAATGCTCATTAACCATTGAATGAATCACAAAATTTTATTATTAAGACTTATGACAAATATTTATGATGAAAGTCTCTGAGTTGATCATCGGGCCGCCACCGATTGGTATCAAAGTATATCTTTAGTTAAGATGACAATCGGGCCATTGTAATGATCCCAGTAACGATCAAAAATGTGGTAGAGGATAAGAATTTATCATAATCACCTTATTAAGTTCATGATAATCTCTATACAATGTAATGGTTCAAACTTTCTTTTTAACATATACTACAGTGCTCCCCAATAAGACATACTCGACCGAATGAATCCGCGATCCAACAACAATTATTGAATTTGGCCACATTAGACCATTATAACTAAGCTACATTTACATATTATGCATATATATCATAAATATATATTATCATTTTAATAATAATAATAATTATTATATTCATTTCAAATTTTATTTGACTTAGCTTAATTGAATTGGAATAATTTAGCAATTTAGTTTTATTATTCAACTTATCTCAATATATTTAACAAAAACAAAACACAAATTATAAAATCAAATAAAATTATTTTTATAGTTTAGCTAATTTAATTTAATTATTTTATGAAAAATTATAAATTTTTTAAAAATTAGCAAAACATAAGTTTGCAAGATCAATTGAATTTTCTTTTTTCATATCAACCTAAAAAAATAAATTTTACTAATTGTATAATTACGCATAAATTTATTATTTCCTAGCTTCAACAGATCCATCGAAGTAGAAAAGCAGAAATTCTGAAATTCTGAAATTCTGCAGTTTTTTTCATTTTTTTCGAACCCTTCTGCTCTCTTTCCCAGGAGGGAAGAGCTTTCGATTTCGAGTTGGGGGAGGGCGAGCACAGGTGAGGTGTTTTCTTTCGTCACAGATGGGCACAAATGTGAATCTTTCTGGTAAAGAGGACGGGGATCAAGGAGGCTCTTCGTCGCAGCTGGGAGGCGGTGGAGGGGCCGGCGGTGACACAGCTTCCAGCGGCTTAAGAGCCAGCAACGGCACGGCTGCGACGGCGGCGTCGTCACAAGCGCTGAGACATGACCCAGGGCTTAACGTGGATTGGACGTCGGGGGAGCAATCGACTTTGGAAGAGATGTTGAGCAGGTGCGCCTTTTCTCTTTATTTACGTTTATTTATTTTGGTTGATTGCTCCCAATTTTCTTCGTGTCTAACAAGTGTTTCACAAAGAGTGATGCTACTGAATTGCTTTTTGAATGCTGTGGTTGATTGTTTTATTTTTTTAATCTGTTGTAGCATTTGCTATGATTCTAACTGAGAAATATAAATTCTATTTTTTTTTTATTAGTATGCGTTTAGCTATTGTTTAATACTGGGTTTTTTGGTGCAAATTTCACACAGAATTGCTATTTATCATTATGATATTCAAAGTTGAGGTTTGTTAGAGCTGTTAATACCTAAGATTTATGATTTTATTCGGTTTGCAAGCTTTACTTCTTGAAGTTACCGTTAATATGTACGACATTAGCATTTAGTTGGTGCTTGAGTGATTTATAGAATCTTAAAGTAGTTAGAGGTTCATGGAATGTAATTAGCTTGCCTGACGCATTTTGTTGTTAATTATTGTACCTTGATTTTGACTATATATATGCTCATATGGGCTGTAATAGGGAATTCTCTTGGAAGAGCTGGCCTTATTGCGAAAGGCATTCTAGTATATTGATTGGGGCTCGTGTGTTTGCACGCTTTGTGAATTAGTAGTTTAAATCCCACTGGACCTATATGTTTCTCTTATTGAGGCTTAAGCTCATTTATAAATGAGCTTCTTGATAGTTATTCTTTTAAAAGATTCATTTAGAGCTTGAAATTGCTTGAAGAGATCAATATTCTTTATTTCTTATTCATGCTAGCGTTTTTCCAAGTAAGATTCTAAGTAAGTGCATTCATTATAGGATTAAATTGAAGAGAAGAGACAACCCAAAAGATAGGCGAGTGGAGCACATACAGTTTAGTCAAATGCTTACTAAAAGAAAAGTTTCTTTTAAGTTTGTGTTTGATTGTGGAAATTTTTTTGATGCCTCTTGATTGACTAGAGAAACATTTATGTAGCTTTGTTATTAAGACTTTGGTTGGTTAAAACCTCATTTAAGATTTTTTCCTTGATCAAGGAAACTTCATGAAAATTTTCATTGAATATTAATGATTGAGATATTATAAATAAGGAATGAAGTAGTGATGAATGGTACCACCTCAAATAAACATTCTTCTTTTTTCAAAGTTTTGTCTCTCATTTAGTAATAAAACAAGATTACTTTGATACGACTCATAGACATGGGTGAATATTCATTGAAATATATAGATTCTATGTGTTTATACTTAATTATTTTATTATTTATTCACTTCTATATTTTCTTATCGTGAATTTCTATATGGTGTGAAGAGCTCTTCCCTTTAAATTCCTAACAATTGCTACAAAAGTGTTAGGTTCTAGAAAATGTTTGTACGTGATGGTAGAGAATAGAAAGATGATGGTTGCCAAGCTTGGTGCGAACGACTTTGGATTCTAGAGATTGCAACTAGAGGATTATCGCTATTAGAAGTTACATTTGTAGCTGTCTAGGATAGAGTTTGAAAAGATGGATCAAGCAATTTATGATATGCTAGATCGACCAACACTTAGAATTGTACGCTTTACCTTAGTGCGGATTATGGTCTTCAATATCAATGAGAAGATGCTATTTGGTTTATAGTAGCATTATTAAACCTATATGAAAAGGCATAAATATCAAATAAGTTATATTATGTGTTTCTTTTTATATTGAAAATGTGATTAGCGTCTATGGTTGATCTGATAAATAAGTTCAATGTGATCACGGATGAATTAAGGTTTATTGAGATTATATTTGAAGATGTGGTTAAGGCGATTATTTTGTTATTTTCCTTGCTAGAAAGATGGTTAGTAATTCAGTAGGATTTCCATGTTAAAATTTAATGACATTAGATACATAATTTTTTGCGAGGATATTAGCAAAAGAAAAATTAGAGAATTATTCATTTTTTCTTAAGCGTTGGAGGTAAAGGAATGGCTAACTTAAGTGGATAAGGACTATGAAATTGCAAATACATATCAAGAAGGAAATGTAAAATGAGAAATCATAAGAAGATTTATTGGAACTGCAATAAAAAAGGGCATTTCAAAAATTAGTGCATAGCTCTGAAGAAGAGCATAAATCCTTAAAAGGATAGTTTAGCATATTCATTTTGTAGAGAGTTCATTAATGCTGTTACGATGTGCCAAAAATCTTATAGAGTATTGAATACTGGTCTTAGGGTGTTTTTTTAATTCTGCGCCTAGTGAAGAAATATTACATTATTTATGATGTAAGGAAGTATGCTAAAGTCTATATAGCCGATGACAAACCACGTGATATTTTAAAAAATGTGTGGCTTGGATCAAAATTGAAAATGTGACAATGAATCTTATAAGTAGTCGTATTTTAGGGATAAAAAGGAATTTTATCTCTATGAGTTAGATGTATTTGTATCACAACATTTGGCGGTGCTGAAAAGTATCAAAATTAGCCATTACTGTGGTGAGTTGGAATACTGTTCACGACTCCAGATAATAAAGACTTAGTGACAGGTGCAAACAATGGAACTCTTAAGTTGTGGCAGTAGAAACTCGATTACATTAGAGAAAAGGGAATTAAGGTGATTATAATTAAAGAAAACATATAGATTTTAAGTACGTTGATTTGGAGTAATGTGAAAATCACATTTTTGTTAAGCAAATGAGAGTCAGACTCTCTAAGCACTTGAGGATGTTTAAATAGAGAAGTTAGAAATGATACATTCAAATATTTAGGGACCGACTCTATTTCAATCTATCGTAGGATCATGCTATCACTTCACTTTCATTAATAACTTGACAAGGAATATATGCATTTATTTTGAAAAGCAATTCTTACATAGTTCTTACTTTCAAGTCTTGACAAACAAAAATGGAAAATAAATTGGCTAGAAGTTAAATGCCCAAAGTTTGATAATGATAGAGAGCATGAGAGCAAATAATTTGAAGAATACTACTTAAAGCATTAGATTCATTTGCTGAATATATATACTTGGAATATTGGTACAAAACATAATTGAAGAGAGGATAAACAAAATATTAATGGAAAGAGCAAGAAGCATGGATTGCATTCTAGACAGCCAAAGGTTTTTTTTGGGTTGATGCAACCACTATTGCAGTTTGATTAATAAAGGAACAGATATTTTGAAATTTAAGATCTTTAAAGAACAATTAGGAAAGGATGCACTCTATTCTCATATGAAAGTTTTTGATTGTATATCTTATGCACATTTCGATTCCGATGAAAGGGTCATGTTTGATGGCTAATGCTAAGGAAAAATAATAATCTCATTGACTTAGTATCTAACTATTTTAGCTATTGTTTTAGGGACGATTAAAAAGGTTATAATTGCTAGATATATCATATTTGATAAAAGTAAATTATATAAAGCCGAGCATATGAGAGGGTTATATAATATAAAGAAATATTTGAAAGAGAGAGAAAATCCATTATCGAAGATATGGTATTGAAGATCTTGATGAGAGAGTTCATGAGGACTCAAATATTGATACATATGTTGTAAAGCAAGACATTTTTGCTTAAGCTCTAGAGAACTAGTTTCTTTGCCATTATTAGGACCATTTAAGCACTTTAGATCTATGCAATGATATCATTAATTCAGTACTATTTATTGCAGATAGATAATACACAGCCCAAAAGTTATAGAGAAGCATTATAAGCTATAAGCGAAGATTTTGTCAAATGTGAACAAATAATGAAAGAACAATTGATTTCATTGAAGAAAAATAAGATATGAGGTTGGTTCTACTTCTAGAAGGCAAAAAGGCTATTCACAACGAGTGAAGAAAAAATAAAATCTGGATTTTGGCTCTACTTGTCAAAGGCGAAAAGGCAAGGGAAGATACATTGCAATATTAGTGGTTAAGGTTTTTCAATAATTGCAAGGGGATGATTGTACATAAGTATTCTTACAGTTAAGATGGCTATTATTAAATAATGCTTAGTATTGTTGTTACTGAAAACTAGAGTGCTAGATATACAGATTACATTCTGCATGAAAATCTAAATGGAGGATTATATTTGCAACAATCTATATGATTTGCTGTTTTAGAAAATTGTTTTTTATGTAAATTACATAAGAGCTTGTATTGGTTAAAGTTAACATCAAAATAGTGGTATATGAAGTTTGATGAGTTCTTAAGGTGCAAGATGGACTATTGCTGCTACTTTAAAAGATTCACTAATTGTTATATCTTTTTACATTCTTATGTTAACGACATGTTAGTTATGATATCAAGTGGGCAAGAAATGAAAGGCTAAAACAGTAGCTATCTAAAGAAATTGTGATGAAGGACTTGAGAGTTGCTAAGCAAATCTTTGGCATGCTGATATACAAATATAGACTTGAAGGAATTCTAGAGTTATCATAAGAGAAATATCTTAGTTAGGTGTTGAGCAGATTTAGTGTTACGATATCAAAGCTAGAGATAGCATTTAGGACACTTCAAAATTTTCAAAGAGCTATTGTAAAATATTGATGAAAAAAAGATAATGAATGTGAAAGTGCCATATACTTCACTTGTTATATGTTTAATGTATGTTATGATTTGTATTAAGCTAGACATTTTCTTACAATAAGATTTGTAGGCTGCTTCATAGTAGATTCAAGAAAAATACGTTAGGAAGCCATCAAATGTTTTTGCAATATCTTAAAGTAACTTAAGGTATGACCTCTTTCATTAAAATGGCTAGATTAATTCTGAATGGATATTTAGGCTGCTTTTGTGGCAGGTTTTTGATTGCTATGGTTTTTGTAAAACTCTTATCTGTTTGGCTAATGTTTTTTGAAAGTTATTTTCTGTTTACTTTAAAAAATGACCACTTAAAAAGAAAAATTTAAGAAATGATTTTTTAAGTATGGCTTGGTTATTTTCTATTGTTTAACATGTAAAAATTACTTTTTTTTCCATTAACTCTTCAAAACCACCAATGTATGCCAACTTACCAATTGTCTGGTTGCTGGTCGAATGTTTGTCAGCCATTGCCATTTATCATTGACAACAACAATATAATAACAAATCTTTTAAACAACAAGAACAACCTCCTTTGCAGTAGCTTCACATTAGCTTCTTTAGAGAGTTGCAACTTCCCCAAATGGAGCCTTAGGTGCTTATTTGAGTAAAATTGTCAATAGTTAAAAGAGTATCAATAGGTATGTATTTACACTTAAAGGGACAACCATTAGTTAGGATTCATAATTTCAGGAGGGCTTCTATCTTTCCATTAAAGTTGAATGTATGACATCTAGCAAAAAGTTGTTATGATTGAAAAACTTCTCATAGAAGCCGGGTCAAGTGCCAAATAACAATACATTTTGCTGTAATAGTCAAAGTGTTTTTTATTTGGTGAAGAATCTTATATTCTATATGAAAACAAAGCACATATAATTAAGATATTATTAGATTTGTGGGCAGATCAATGCTGGAACTTCTGTGGTAGAAAAGATACTTGTGTAAATATCATATTAATATATTAACAATAGTGGTTTCAATTCAAAAGTTGAGGTTATGCATAGCCTTAATTGGACTACAGAGTACTTGATAATTGGATGTAATACATTATATAATAAAACTTAAGATTTCATGCTATAGATAAATGTAGAAGTGAGATAACAATTTGGCTGAAGAAGTAATCTTTAAGATGTAGGTTGTTAAATGTGTGAAAATAGTTTAATCAAATGATGATTAAAGAAAAACTTCAGTTCTTGATCTATACAACTTTTTTGAAGCCTCTTTGATAAAGAAATTTTCACATAACATCATTTATGAAGACATTGATTTGATAAACTTTCTTTTAGGGTTTGTTTAAATCATCGTCGAAACATACAAAATATTTTTCATGAATATTAAATAAAAAAGGTATTATGATGCTTACATCATTCAACTAATGGAATTTTCATGAAATTATCTTTCTTGGTGTGAGGCTTGGGATGACATAATGTTAGATGATACTTCTCAAACAAAACATTTTCTCCTCAGTAGATTTTTTTTGTAATTTTTTTATCGCTTTCTTCTGAGTATTAAAAAGGATTTCTTTAGTACTTTATGAACATATTGAACATTTACAGAGTAATGTAAATGTGTGCTAGTATTTTACTATTTTTATCTTTTATCTATTTCAATTTTCCTTCTCATGAGATTATACATGGTGTGAAGAAAAGCTCCTCTCCAATATCCCTGACAAACATCTCAAGCTTAGGAACTACTCTTTTAACTATTCAAAATTGATGTGAGATTATTTGTAGATACCTTAAATTGTTCAAATCTGTAAATGCTAATGCTCATGGCTTGACCTTGGTCAATATTATGGATACCCACTCCATGGTAGTGCTTTTTAAAGTAGTCCATTTTGTTGTGATAGTTACGAACTCAATGTCTTCAACCACATACCAATATTTAGTCAAATACCTTAATCTAATTTATAATATGACCTAGCTTTTCTCAAGTTGCCTCTTCCGTTGCATTAGTTCTTTACATAAGTACTAATGCTATGAACTTAATGTGGCAATAGCTTACTTGGCCAGATGATAAGAGGATATTGATTTTCAAGCAAGATTAAGCTTCCGATAAATAATTTGAGTGGAACTCAAACTTACGTAGACCTTTGGAGCATGCCACCATGGGGGACTCCTAATAGATTTTTTGGTCTTTGTATGCGCTTTATTTATAAATTTTAGATTAAGAGAAAACATGACTAGTTAAGCTAGCTATTTGCATGCATTGTCAATCCTCTGTTCACTTAGATGTTCAAATCACTCAAGAAACAACCAATGGATAATGTCATACTAAACAACTTATTTGAGAGGGGATTTATAGAGAAATCAAGAGAAACTAGGTTCAGATATGAAGATTTATAAATATAAAAAATTCACTTATTAAAAAGATTCATAGTTAATGTGTACAATAATTGTAAGATTATTCCAAGTGATTTTTTGACAACATGAAATTAATTAGTTGTTTTATAGTTGAAAATAAAAAATAACAAAGTAATACTAAATTTAAGATATATTTTAAAGTTAGATGGTAGAATTTTAAGAAGGTTTATATACCTATTTTTATAAAGTAAAGCTTAAAGTTTAGGTGAGATTTCGAGGACAAAATTAACATATGTGAAATTCGATTGTAGCTAAAAATATACTTAATGAATTTAATAGTTAAGATGCTTAGTGGTGAAATAATGTATTTAAATAATGATTAAAGAGCAATGATTTTTTATGAAGAATGGTTTAAATGCAATAATAATGAGAAATTGAAGAAATATAAACTAGTTATCGTGAATTCAAAAATTTAGTTTGTAATGCTAAGATTGCAGGATTTATAATTGATGAGAATGAAAGTGTGAGAAAGAGAGAATTATTAATATATATTCATTCGTTTACTAGGCACTTGTAACGCTCAGAGGTATTGTTCATGAGTAACGGCTGGGGATTAATTGGGCTATTATAATTGTACGGTAACACTCTGATGAGTTGCAATTAGAGTACAATTTGGAATTAAATGGGTTGCTATTATCCCCCTTGCAAACGAACCATATGGAGAGGAACTGGGGTGAATTTGGATAGGTATTTGCTGAAACAGGTTGTAGATAGAGGTTTTGTAAGAATGTCCGCGATCTCTTCTTTGGTGGAGATGTGTTGTAGTTCAATTTCATGCTTCTGAATGCCGCCATGAATGAAGTGGTAGTCGACTTCCACGTGTTTTGTTCTTGGTGAGTGCTATGGTAGAAAGATTGTTGCAGAATTGAGGAGTTGGATTGTTTTGTGGGAGATCGAATTTCTGAAGTAGCCTGCGTAGCCAGATGATATATGTGCTTGTGGTTGCAAGTGCCTGGTATTTGGCTTCAGTAGAGAAGTGAGATGCACTTTTTTTTTGGTTTTTTGTGCTCCAAGGGATTGGATTATTGCCTAGGAATATATAGTGGCCCGTAGTAGACTTGCGAGCGCCTGTGTCACCTGCCAAATCTGAGTCGGCGTAAGTTTAAAGATGGCATTTGTAAATGACAGTTAAGATACACTATTTTGTTTTTCCGTAGGTATCTTAGATCGATTAGGAGTCCGAGGCGGTGAGATCCCTTCACGTACATGAGTAGTTATTTGACCTGTCCAAAACGAGGCTGTGTGGAGTTGTGCATGTGTTGGAATATCTTATTGGCTGCAAGACTTGTATCAGATCGAGTTATAGTGCGGTATTGAAGAGAACCCGCAATCTGTTTATATAGTGTGGGTTGAGAAAATGAGGAGAGTTTGGAGCTTTGTTGACTGGTTATGGGGGTAAGGGTTGGATTGCATTGCTCAATTCTTGAGAATTGTGGAGGCGTAGGTTGCTTGATTAAGGAATGACCCGTTTGCAGATTGCATGAGATGGATGTCGAGAAAATTTATTGGAGTGTCGATATGTTGCATGTGGAACCTTTGTGTGAAGATTTGGATGAGTTTGTTGAGAGTAGGCTGGTGTAGACCGATGAGAAGTATGTCATCCATATAGATGATGATGTCGATTCTACGGGAGGAGGTATCTTGTATAAAGAGAGGGATCGACAGTGCTGGTTTTGAAATCGTAGGCATGTAGTAACTCTGTGAGGGTAGAGTACCGTTGGCGGGGTGATTGCTTGAGGCCGTATATAGCTTTATTGAGCCTGCAAACATGGTTGGGATGGCTGGAATCCACAAATCTTGTGATTGCTTCATATAGACTATCTCGTGGAGCTTGCTATGTAGAAATGCGTTGGAAACATCTAGTTGTAAGTAATAAGTCGCTATGGTGAATAGAATTTGAATGATTGGCATTTTTGCAACTGGGCTGAATGTTTCCAAGTAATATGTGCCATAGTGTTGATTGAATCATTGAGTCACTAACCTGGCTTTGTGATGTGCCACTGTGTCGTCGGCTTTGAGTTTTTTACAGTATGTCCATTTACACCCAAGGACATTTTGATGTGGGATAGGGGGTACGAGGGTCCAGGTGTGTTGTTCTATCTAGGCATTGTACTCGTCTTTCAGTACAAGTTGCCAATGTTTCAGCTTAGCCATGGCGTTATAGGAGGTATGTTCTGTTGAATGAGTTGTGTGTATGAGGTTATAGAGGGGTTTTGGTTTAATAGTGCCGGTTTTGAGTCAGGTGAGCATGGGATGAGTGAGAAGAGTTGGTGCTTTTGTCCAAGGGTTAATTGGGATTTGGTTGGGATAGAATGGCTGGGAGGATAATGATGGGGTAGAGGAAGAAGAGTATACAAGTGAATAGGGTGGTTGGGAGGGTGATAGGGTGGTAGAGGAAGAAGGAGAAGGTGTGGGTGATGTTTGAGGAAGGATAGTTAATGAGAAATTTGGTTTTCTAGGAGGGATCGGGTTGTTAGGGGAAGGAGTTTGTATTTGTATAGTAGAATGTGATGTTGTACAAGATTGAGAGGAGTAAAAGGAGATTGGGAGTGCGTGGGTGATGTGGGAGAAGACTGATTAAGCTTAGGATAGGTAAATATATGATTTATTTAAATAATAATGATAATAATTCATATTAATAAAAAAAGATTTGCTAGCGGCTCCTGCCATTACCCAAACCACATGAAATTTCATTAAAAATTTGAGAGATTTTTGTTTCGTCGGGGGTTACGGAGAAAAAAGTGCAATGCACATTTGGCATGTGCCGGGGGGTATTTTTGCCAAGGAAAAAAATTTTTCGCCATGAAACTACGCCTTTTGATGCGATTTGGGCTTTCATTAGGGTAATATAGTATTGTCCTTAATAATATTATTAAGAGCATAAATAACTATAATAATAATATTATAAATATTAATAAATTAGTTATTAGATACCTTAACAATATCAAATTAATGATTATTATAGTAATAACAAAAAAAAATTAAAAAGTACCATGATTAGAAAAATACCAAAACTCATATATAGAGTTAGATTCTTAATTTGAGGTTTGGATTAATTAATATAAATTACGAAAGCCGAAATATTAAAAAGTTAATAAAAAGTAAATATAATTTCAAAAAATTCTCTAAAAAGTTTGAAAAATCTAATTTTTTTTTGTAGGTGTAAAATTGAACTCCAGGAATATGTAATTTGTGTCGTGTAATTATTGTATTCAAAGTTAATGGTTTATCATAAATGTCGTATAAGCATTATCTAAGAACTATCCACGATCCCAGATCACCTATTGAACACCATCCCGCAAGCATCACGTCTTGAGTCCCGTAGATTGCATGCGACCTTTATAAGAGAAGCTCTCACAACACTTTTATGATTTCAACCACTAAATTTTTTATAGAATCTCTTTTGTGCACATCCGATCAGATCACAAGATTCAGTTGCTGAAATTGAATTACAACTGATCGAAAATTATCTCCCTCAAAATCTCCTCTTTTAAATGCACAAAATTGATCCTTGCCTTTGCCTTATAGACTCAAACCTTCATTTAGACTACCCACAAGACTAAGTCCAAAAGAGGCCTATGTGAATTCTGCCCAAGCAAACATGTATAAGGCTTAGGTACCGTTATATTCAGTCGGCGTGGGAAAATACCATTTGAAGACTTCAATGCTGTTGATCTTTGGTCCAGTTGGAGAATATTCAAGCTCCTGCCATCTTTGGACCAGAGCAAGAGAGCATTTTTGATGCAATTTTAAGTGCTGCTATATTGCCAAAATAACATCAAAATTTTTGATGAATTTTAAATGCCCTATCATGTTGCCAATGTTGGTGCAAATTTCAAATAATAAATTAGTTTAAATAAATAATTTAATTAATATATCTAATTATTTAATTGTAAAAGTTATTAATTCCAAATTAAATTGATTAGCTAAATTGGGATCTCAAGCAGAGAGCACAATGTCAAAAAAATTTAGGCAAATTTGGTGAATTAATTACTTTACTAATTAGAGTAGCAGTGTTATAAGTTAATATGCAAATTTGAGCTTATGTTTGAGCACGAGCACTCTATTCAAGCTTAAACATCGCATCTAAGTGTGATTAGGCTAAACTTGATTGGGATGTATAATAAGAAACCAAAGTAATAGTAGTCAATACTGATGTTATTAAATAAACAAAAGAAGAAAAAATGTGTTCACACTATTTACAAGTTTATATATCAGATTTTCACATTATATTTACAAAGTTATTTCGAAACTCATTCACACCCTCTGGGTTTGTGCTCTCTATTCTTAAAGCTTACTCACATATTAATAGTCCAAAGGATTGGTCTCACGAGTCTTCAGATTGTAAGTCTCCCAGTGCACTCCTATTTGAGCATTTGCTTTGATGTTCGCACTCACAAAGACATCCAATCTTTCATAACTTATGACTAGCACACGAACAAGGACAGGATTAGTATTATATACAATAAAATATTCATTTAAAGAAATGTACAAGAAGTAAAAATAGTAAAAGTGAAATCAAGCGACAATCTGATAAGCTAAGCAAATTTGCTAAGAGAAATTAGACTGTTTAATTTTTAGTAGATTTAATTGGCCCTTGTTAAATCATTGTATATTAAAATTTTAGGTTCTTGTTGATTTATGTGATCATAATTAAATCTAAGGTAAATGTTTAGATTTGAGCCAAATAACTAATCATAGTTAACATATAAGATTGATCCTTCACGCACTTTGATTATGAAGCTGCAGAGTTCACTCTTCTTCACAAAGTTGCGTCAAAGTGGAACTTCTCCGATCTCTCATTTGCAAACTTTGGTTACTGAGCTTCAAAAGTTACCATTTTCCCAAATCCTTACTTAGGGGGAGTTTTCTCGATCTCTAATTTACAAACTATATATTGTGGAGCTGCCTAAAAACATTCTCTTGCTCAACCCGTAAGAGCAGTTTAAGAATTAAAAGAATATATAG
The DNA here is from genome assembly GCA_016760335.1 of Gastrodia elata. Classification (NCBI taxonomy): domain Eukaryota; kingdom Viridiplantae; phylum Streptophyta; class Magnoliopsida; order Asparagales; family Orchidaceae; genus Gastrodia; species Gastrodia elata. Next base: position 38,586,937 of record CM028670.1, on the reverse strand, counting down.
AAATTAAAAGCACTTGTAGCTTTGCGATGAAGTATTCAACTTCAGATTCTTCTTAAAGAGCTTTGAAGTTTTTAGAGCGCCTTAAGGTTAGCTTAGATTGCATATAGATGTTGCTATGGATGATTTGGGATCATTCCACTTCTAGCAAAAGTTCTTTATTTATAGGAGTCGAGAGATGTTTTAGGCAATGCCAAGATTTTGGGTGCTATGGTTCGCTTGGGCGAGCTACTTCATGTGCTTGGGCGAGCTACTTAATGTGCTTGGGCTCATGAGATGGTCAGTTGAGGCTTGATTTATTTTTTTTCGGGCCCTCTTGGTCACAGGTCGAAGCTCGTCTGGACGCAGTTTGGCGGCAAAATTGGCGCTAGCCTGCCTATAAAATAGACCAGCCTAAAATCATTGTATTCCTAAGATTGTGATTGCCTGGACACCCATGCCTTATGCGTCTAGGCATATGGCTAGTTCAGCAAGATTCAAGCTGCGGTTAACAATCTATTTAAGTAGTTGTTCTCTCATAATTTTTTGTAAGAATAACAAAAAGACTAATACTAATATTTACTACATCAAATACAATGACTAACAAGCATAAAATTAAAGTAGTCTTTCTGATGAAGGCATTTGAACCATTTGAGCTGTAGTTTAGGCTTAAATAGCTTCATGAATTATTCATTAGACAGTTAACATTAGATTTTTTGCAAAAAAAATTTTGCTTTACAATTATCAAAATCAAATTTAAGAGAGATTAAGACTTGAACCCTAGGTTCAACATCTAACTAATCTTAGGAAACGACCTAAGCTAAACAATTTGGTCTTTAGTTGATTTATTTGATTCTAGGTGAGTTAGCTTAAGTTAAACAATTTGATCCCTAGCTAATTAAACTAATCATAGCCTTAGAAAAAGCAAGTTTTCTTTTAACTGTTCTAAAGCTCATTGAGTTAACACTCCAAAATCTGTAGACTTAGTTAATTAGAGTCACAAGATCTGTTTGACTTAAGTTTGAAGATCTAATTCATCTATTTCAGAGGACCTGATTAATCTAAATCAGAAGATCTGATCCCTAAAAGATCTAAATGTATTTAACTAAGTTTAAAGAGACGATTCTTAGTTTATTTAAACAATCCTAATTGAATTGTGTTAAGTTAGATAAATACATTTGTAGTTTTTCAAAAGAAAACAAATTCGAAATCTGTCTCAAGTTAATTCTATACTGTATGACATGTCATGATAACGAGAATTGTCTCACTAGAGAGATTCTTGTAAAAATTGGAGTGTGTCAGATTGTATGATATAGATGATTTATCGGATACGTTTAAATGGTAATAAGGACTAAAGTTTTTCAAGTGTATCATGAAGTTTGCTAATGTCTTCATAGACGGCTAGTTAAGGCCAGTGTTAGTTAATTCATATTTTCCTTACTTTTATTGAAAGATTTTTCTAAATGTCTTGATGTGGAGCAACTAATGGGTTAGGCTTATGGTTAAGATTGATACAAGTAAAAAGATATGGTGGTGGAGAGGTTGTGAAGGTTTGCAAGATTACTGTTTTTAGATAGCGGACAATGGTCTAGTTATTAATATTACAATTTGTTCTTACATTATTTAGTCAATGGAAAATACAAGGGTAACATGACTTGCTTGATAAGGGTTGTGGTTTAGATTCCATAAGGATACAGGGGATGCAATGTGTTGACAATGGGATCTATAAATTTTATGTTAACGTATTCAATGAATAAGCAATATATAATGGTGGAAAAAAAGAGGCAGTTCAAGATCGGATGCAAGATTAAAAAATGACCTAGAATCTTCATTAAGCAAATATCCCAAAAAATGGCATTATTAAGCTACCCTGAGAATTTTCAGTCACTACGAAACAAAGAAAGTTATTAGTTATAGGAGTGTTCCTACAATAAAAATTAAATCCCTATTTGTAGTCGTTGAATTCAATCATACAAAACATTCTAAATCAGCTCCAAGCATTCAGTCATTTCTTTCACTTGTTTAATCAAAGATGTTTTCGATACTAAGTGAACTATCGTAAATTGTTGAGCCTGCAACTGTCAACTATGGCTTGTTAATGCCAAGCCACCTCACTATCATGGATAATTATTATCACTATTCTCAATTTTTATCAGGAGATTTAAATATGCACTTAAAATTTTTTGATCATCAGTTTACTTTCTTTATCAGCTCCTTCCTTCTCAATGCCCGGGCATTCATCCAGTGCATGATTTTTGACAGTATGGTATAGGCTTAACAGTCTGCCTAATCTCAATTAGCAGAAAACAATTGGAGTAGGATGTATTGGTTTCTTAAAAAAATTGCATGCCAAAATTTTATGCCACTGAAATCATCATCAGGATATGCATTAGCAAGCTCAGACACTAAAATGTTTTGTCACAATTCAGTTAAATTTTTGGATTTTTTCGTACTTTTTGTTCTAGTTTTTCCATCCAATTTGCATTATTTACTGCATTTTCTTTTTTAGCTTTCTGTTGGTCTTCTAATTGGGTATTATTTGATTGAAAAGTGTTATTAACTTGTATATGGTGATTATAATCTTGTAGATATGCTTCTGACCAACCCGTAGTTCGCTATGCAAAAGTTGCTAAGCACCTTCCAGAGAAAACTGTTAGAGACGTGGCTTTGAGAAGTAGATGGATGACAGTAAGCTCAGAGCATGCTTCTTACATTTCTCATCACATGATTTATCTATTTGGGAAGTTTGACCCTAATTGCTCTCTTAAACTCTCATATTTATGATATTGATACAAGTTTACGTCGTTTACTAGAAATTCATGCCTTTGAATTGATGGGAATGAAATCATATGGATTTTTTTGTCCACATTTATTTCCACCAGAATACTTACTATTGGCCTCTGCACAGAAATGGTATTAGTTTGAAGAAACAATTAAGTTTTGAAGTGAGATTGTGTGTAAGATGCTAAATTTACTTGGAGACAGTGTAGGTTATAATAATGTTCTGTTAATTAATAGACTGGCTTACAAAAGAAATGATGGGTTACAATAATGTTCATAGTAACCTGGCCCTGAAAACCATATTAAAATGGATTTTCATTTTTCTCGTTTTCTTGCAGAAAAAAGAAATTGGAAAAAGAAGGAAAGATGACAGCGTTTCAAGGAAAAGCAAAGAAAAAAAGGTGTTGCCCGGCATACTTCCCAAACTTTTTTGCTTATTTACTTGTATAGTTAAATAAGAATGCATAGATATTAAGCCCTTTGCATGTATATTATTTGTTTTTAATTTTGATTTATTTTAATCCAATTTGTTAAAAAAGTTCAAGCTGTAAAGTCAGCAATTGACTGCATTTGAAGTTTCTGTTAGTATCAAGGGATTACTTTTTTATATTTTTTAATCAAGGCGGTTATCTTATTTTGAGCAGATGTCACCCAATGAAGCCAAAAACACTTTATAAAACATGAATAATCTTTGAGCTTGTGCGATTGGACTCATTTGGATTATCTGCATGCACAGGCGCTTTGTAACTGCATAATTTCATCTTGAAATATACATTGATTTTGAATCAAGTTAAACTGTTTCTATTCAATTGATCTTTAATAAGTATATTCTGGAAAAAGTTGTTACATTGACAAGTACATGAATAGTCTTTGAGTTTGTAGCATATCATTAAAGTGCAATGGGGCTCATTTGGAATATCTGCTTGCATAGGAGCGTTATAATTTCATAACTTTAGCTTGAAAAATACTTCAAATTCTGAACAAATTAAATTGCATCTATTTGATTGTTCTTTTAATTAGTTCATTCTGGCAAAAGTGTTTCATTGACAGAGCTACCTCAGCATTTGCTGCGTCTTTTTTCAAGTTCGTTGGTTCCCTTTTTAAGGCAGGGCTCCAGTTTTTTTGCCCAGTTCTCTTTTGTTTCTTTTTCACTATACAAGTCATGGTTATAAGATATAATTGCCCTATTTTGTTATATTACTAAAATTTAAAATCCTTTGAAAATACTATAATGCCACTCAAGATAATAATATATTTAAGCTTGTAACCACTGTTCATGGCTATCCAGGACATAACTGTGACAAAAGCTTACTTTGAATTGCCATCATAGTAGCAACTGGATATGCCATGTGTAAATTTCTTTCCATATGTTTGATATAAAGTTCATGAATCAATTTCCTAGCTTGAAGATTAAGATTTCTTCCGTTTCTTCTTAGGAGAGGAATTCTGATTCTTCAGTGAAACCATCAACTAACCTACCAACAAGGCCTAACGTTCCTCCTTATGCAATGCCAATGCTGCCCATGGAGAATGACGAGGATATTTCATGCAAAGGTTTGTTTTTTCATTCAATGATGATATGTCCATACCAAAAGCGCAATCTCATGCAGTTGTTGCTGCCTTTCTGCCTTATATGTATTTTTTTCTAATGTATGATCTATGATGTATTAATCTACCGAGAGAATTTTATTGTGTTTATATCTGTGCAGATATTTGATATGTTTTTTACTTGGGAAGTCGTCATTTTGATCATCATTATTTTCCACACTTCATTTTAAGAGCTGCTGTTGGCATCAATTATACATTGGGAATTCCTACTAGAATATTAATCATTGCATTAAATTTATTGCCTCTCTATTTTAACAGTTACATGGAATAGTTAATTAGTATAATTTCCTATGTTTGAACAGCAATTAGTGGCCCAACGGGACAGCTCCTTGAGCATACTGCACAGCTCTTGAACCAAATTTCTGGGAACTTCAATAAATTTCAGGTATATTAAGCATTCTGTATCATATAAACAGTAGTTGTTAGGCATCTGCAGTGGTTCTGCTCAGAGTATTTGATTGCTAAACGCATACTACTCAGAACTTTAGTATGCCATGAAAGACTATGCCTGCAAGTTCTGAAAATGATTTGTGCACAGACTGAAATTTCATTTACATTCTACTATTAAACTTGGATGTTTTTTTTTTTCAGATAAATGATAACATTACTTTGTTTTGCCAAGCACGAGACAACATTTCCAACCTCATGGATGAGTATGTTTCTAGCTTTAATTAGCATTTTTCCTTGTAAAATCTCAGGCTTTATGCATTCACATGTTCACACTTGTTCTTGTGTTAGGAAGACAGAATCATAAAACGTACATTTATACTAGCTACTGAATATAAGTGCGTTTATTTAAGTTAGAAGATACAATCATTAAATTTTCTAAAAAGGAATATCCTCAATATTGGGACTACTGATAATACTCCAATGATTCTTATTATTAATTTGGGATAATTTATATGGTGGGATATCAATCTCAATGAATTTAAACTGACTAGAAATAGTTTTTTTTGGCCAAAGATTGAGAACCTTTGTTGCTCGAAGATTGCGATTATTTCTATTCTTTTTGGAGAGGGATACAAAGGGGAATAATTTTAAAGGTGTTGACGGGTAGTGAGTTTTAGAGAATTGGTTGAGCTGTGATTAAAAGCTTTAATAGAGTTTAATAGAGTTGTTTTTGTGAGCATCCATAAAGAATAGTATTTTGAAACCATTGACAAAGATATATATTTTTAAGAGCATTAATATATAATGATTGTTTGCCGCAAAAAACGATGAAAATAAGAGGAATATGCTTACCTCACTGGACGAAGTCCTACCTCACCTATGCGTTCGCCTTTTCAACTGCTTATGATGCGGATGCTAGATTGAACACCAGAACCCTCCTATGTCATCAGATATTCCTCCTTACATAGGCCAATCCCAATCATGAGCCACTGATGTTATGCCTTTGTGCATAGTTCATGTATGCTTGTAGACTTCCAACTCCAACCCACTCGTTCTGATTCTTTGTGGAACTATTGATGCAATGGGGTTTCTAGGTCGCATGCTGTTGACCTTCAATTCCATGATTGTTCATGCTCGCTGAACACCATTGAGGTATGCACAACCCACATCGTGCAAGGCCATTATTCCCTATAGACCCACTCGATAGAATTGCTACTCACACACATGGAATAATGAAGACTTAAAAATTTTGATTTATTCATTGTATAACTATTTGATACGATGATTTGGGGATTCAAACACATGATAACGTGCATCTAGTTCATGTAATGGCCCTGAACCATTTTTAATTGCATCAGGAGCCACCCCTAGTCCCACTGCCTATAAATACGAGGTTATTTCATTAATTCAACATCATACATAGAATACAAGTCCCCAAGAGGTCAAATAGGAAAGATTAAGCTCCATCCATTGATCTTAACTTCAGGTTTGGTGAGCATTTTTTGATGCATTCTTGAGCAATGCAGTCTTGAGCAGTGCAATGCTATAGAAATTGCACCAAAAGTTTAAATAAAATCTAAGACATTGTATTTCTGAAATTTCATGAAATTTTCATTTAAAAAATAATTAGAATTTAGAAAGATCTGGAAATATTTAATTATTTATATAATTTAATAGTTTAATAAATTTCATTGGTTAATTTGCTTTTAAAATTACTTAAATAATAATACAATTTATTACTTAATTATTTAAATTAGTTAAGTTAATCAATATATGAAAATTAATTTATTATAGACATCAAAGAAAGTAAAAATGGGGAAATTCAGAACAAATTTGTTGAATTAATTATTTTACTAATTGTTTATTTAATCAATTGAAATATCCATGTTATGAACTAATATGCAAATATAGGCATATGTTTTTAGCACAAACATCATATTTAAGCCTAGCCATTATGTATAAGTATGATTATGGTCATACTAGATGCGTGTTGGGACTTCTATCAAAAAAGTAATAAACAACCAAAGCATTCATAATCATTGTTATTGTTATTTGAATAAGAGAATGTTTGTATTATATACATATGTACATACACATGTTTAGAAAACTTATTCCGGATGGTTAAACTTGTTTATAAAATTTAAGATATATTGATGACATCGAGTAGGGTTATGTTCCTTGCGATGGCGTTGTAGCATGAATCGGGGCTAAGTTGCCTCCCTTTACGATGCAGTGCTGCCATTGAGTTTACGTGTTTTCTGATTGTCTCTATTGTCTTTGTTTCATTTGTCGAGTGTTGCTCCGACGGAAAGGTTGTTGAGTGTACTTGACCATCGTGCCCGCCTCTTCTGTCAGCGCTGCTCTGGCCGAAAGGTTCTCTTGACGTTTTCTTCTCCATTCGCTTCGGCTAATCCTGGCTTCGGGATGGAGGAGCCGGAGGCCGGTCTTCTCCTCTCGACCTCTATAGTCGCCATGTGGGGAGCAGATCGGTGTCAAAGTCCTTCCGGGATACTTTGATGTCCTCTTCCTCGACATGTGGATTGGTTGGGATTAAACCAATAGTGACATTGTGAGGTTAACCGACACTTCTCTTATCCGATGAAGAAATTCGAATCCTTGCTAAGCCATTTGAGTTTGCGTTAATTGAAAAATTTCCGAATGGTAAACTTATGATGGCGACCATTTAGAAATTTATTAATAATTTGGGTTTAGGCAGAGAATTTAATGCGGGATTAATTGATCACCATCATGTGTTGATTAAGCTTTCTAAGGAAGAAGATTATACTCAAGTTTTTGCAAGAGGCTTTTACTTCATCAACAATTATCTCATGAAAGTACTAAAATGGATCCCTGATTTTGAATCAAGAAGTGATCCTCCACTTGTCCCAGTGTGGATTAACTTTTCCCTATTAAAAGTTCACTTAATTTCACATTCTATCTTAGTTGCATTGGGATCCTACTTTGGAAAACCTCTCAAAGTTGATTATGCTACAACCAATCTTATTCGCCCGTTCGAGTTTTGGTTGAGATTGACCTAACCAAAGAATTAGAATTTGAAATTTGAATTGGGGGTGAAGAGAAGGGATATTTTCAAGAGTATATCTTTGGAAACAAGCTAGCTTATTGCTCCCATTGTCACACTATTGGTCATGATTTGTCTACATGCTCTAAGCTTCATCCTCAACTTAAAAGTATATTTATTGAGAGAGAGTGTGCCGACTCAAACATTTGGCAAAGGAAATGAAAAATAATATTAAAAAGCAAAACTTCATGTATATCCCAAAGAGAATTAACCAAAACCCTTGTGGTATATGTAGTGTGGGAGGATGCATTGAATGATCAGATGCTTGTCTATGAAGTTGGCGGGGTTCAACAAGAGTTGGTTGGGCAGGATTTGCAAGTAGAGGGTTCACGCAATACCGACAATCAACTAATAGTGGTCGATGATTGTGCTGAAAGATGCGCTACTGGAATGCAATTCGGGCAATTCTTACAATATGTGGTAAGTTGCAAGAAGGGCTTGATGCTTTGGTGGTTGACTTGAACTCAAGGCCTCTCATGGAGGTCCAAGAATTCATAGAAGATAATGATAGTTTGTCTGAATTTGGCTATTTTGAAATGGGTGGGATTCCTTTGGAGGAGATGAATCCATGTCTCTGCTTCCCCCTTGTGATGAGGAAAGCACTGATGATTTATCATATCAGGATGCTTTCTCTTCGAATCGGCTTCAAAATGTGTTTTTGGCAGCGCAAGAGATAATGAGGTTGAGAGCTGCATGGGAGGATGGACCATCAGATGTTCATTCCTTTTGGGTTAGTAAGTTGATGGGATCTCCCTTGGACATGGTTCAACAATGGATTGAAGCAATCTCATTAGTCATTAGCAATCATAATTTGATGGAGGACACTCCATCCCTATCTAGGATGAATAATCCTCGCCTTTGGAAAACCACTGTGAGACGAGCATCTCTTTGGAGATTGAGGGGGTGAATTTGGGCTCAACTTGCACGTCACGGAATTTATTTCGCATGTTTATGGGAGATGTCAACTCTGGCCATTGGTGGAGCCAAATGAAGAAGCGCTTTCTGACTTAGACTAAAATGAAAGAAGTGCATTTGAGGGTCCAGCCCATCAAGTGCTTTCTGACTTGAACTCATATAAGAAGAGAACTGATTTAGAAATTGAATTTGACGATATTGAAAATTTACAAAGAATAAAGGTAAGAAAAGGAAAAGGAAGATTGGCTCAAAATCATTGAATAAAAGAACATGGTACAACCTAAGAAAAAGATGAGGATATTGATCTACTTGCTTTTCTCTTATTTGAATATCATCTGCCTACTTTTTGTATTCGGCTGATGAGATTCCTTTTTGTGAATCTCTTTAGGGTAGAGTTTGGTGACCATTTGTTATTTTTTATTTTTTGTTTTTCCTTTAATTTATTTTCTTACTTTGTTGAGGTCACCAAAATATGTTTGTTGTATCCTTTTTTCTAACCAATAAAACTAATAGATTACCCAAAAAATGGCTTCCAAAATTTAAAGTACTATAAATGCTTTTTATGCCTTACATCTCTTAGAAACACAAACATGACATGTACCAAAGTTCAATGTACTAATCTTATACTTATTGCTCCCTTGCCATTGCTCTCAAAGCGTATGGGTCTTCATATACTCTCAGCTGAAGTATATGTTTTGATTATTAAGAGCTTGCTAAGCACCTATTGTTTTCACTTGTTAGCCGCAACCTTCACATAAGCAAAGAAAATATTAGTACAATAAGAAATATGTATAAGAAACATGTAAGAATTTAAAAAATTGCAAAATAAAATTAAGCCATTCATCTAGGAAGCTAAGAATTAGGCTAAGAATACAGATTGCTTGATATTAAGTAGAATAAACTCTATTTGAATAGGTTTAAGCAATTTGATTATAGTTGATCTATGTGATCCTAGTTGAATTTATGTTAAATCCACTACTTATTATCCTAATTAATCATATTATATTATTATTCTAAACTCTACACCAACAACAACCACACCAAGTCTTAATCCCATTAGGTGGAGTTGACTACAATTATTCTAAACCTAGTTAATATAATTAATCATAGGAAATCAATCTATTTTAATCATTATAGCTCTTTTCACATATATTGAATGTTTGACTCCAAGTTGATCTACATATCTTTGTTAACTTGAGTTGGATGATCCAAGCCCTAGACTAACTAACATTAATTGAGCTAGCCTATGAACAAGCAACTTGTTTTTTGATCACATTAAGATTCATAATGTAAATGACCAAAGCTTAAATGAGAAAATTATCAAAATGGTCTTTTGACTCTTACAAAATATTCAAAATAATCCTTAACTCATGCAAATGTTCTTTTTTGTCGCTCGACTTTTGTTTAAATGTTTTTTTGGTCCTTACCGTTAATCCAACGTCCATTCCGTTAACTTTAAGCAAGAATCCACTTTCAGATCTATTTCCCATTGGAATCGGCCGATCGTTGGATTCATCGGCCAATTTCTGCTTGGTTAACAGAATGGACGGTGGGTTAACAGTAAGGACCAAAAAAAATATTTAAACAAGAGTCAAGGGATAAAAAAAAATATTTACAAGAGTTAAGAACTAATTTAAATATTTTGCAAGAGTCAAGGGACTATTTTGATAATCTTTCTCAAGCTTAAATAGGCTAGCTAACTTATAAGATTTGAGTGATCTAAGCCATAAGGTTTAAAGGTCTAAGCTAGAATGTTTGACCGATTTGAGTTGGAAGATCAAATATGTAGACAATTTAAATGGATTCGATTAAATTATCCCAAGTGTATATAAATGATTTCTAATTAATTTAAATGATTCTAGTTGAGTTGTCTCAAAACTAATTAGATTCATTTTTAGTAGAACTAACAGGCCTTGTCGAATCGCTTAAAATCTGAGTGATATAATCTTTATATGATTTGATTGATCACAATATAATCTATGCTAAATTGTATGATGTATTTCTTATAAGCTCAAAAAGATGCAACACATGTATAATGGACTATCTAGTATAAATGACTATGGCTGTAAGACACTTGACTCAAGCATTTTGAAAAATATAAGCTCATCTTAAAACTGGATCATCTTGTCTAAATGACTAGGTTGTAAGACCAGCTACTCTGGACATTCTAATATTTGTCCCATTTTAAATCAAATCTTGTGCATTTTAAAGAATATAAGCCGTATTTACACTTAAGCCACATTGTCCAAATGACTAATGCAGTCAGACATGTTTTCTTGAGCATTTGAATAGGATTAAGTTCCATATTATTTAAATGATCAAGCCGTAAGATCTGCTACCCCAGACATTATAATAAATGTAAGCCCCATTTGAAACAAAACCCATAATATTAATAGATGTAATCCCCATTTGAAACAATACACATAGTATTCTAAAGTATTTATGCCCATTTTAAACTAAAAATTAAAATTTTAAGAGCACCTGGCTAAAAATGAGCAAAATGCAAGAGTTGTGGAACTATTACAGCTATTAATTCAGAAAATAGATAAGCTATATAGAGTGAAAACATTAGTATATAGATCAACATTTTGTGACCTAAAGTGAACACTAAATGTATATGATTTCAGTGTTTCTATGCATTGACATTTGATGAATGAAAAAAGTGCTACATTTGATTTCCTGCTTTCATGATGCAACCTCACATACTTAGCAAACTCATAAATACATATTATCTGTTTTTGAATTAAGGAATGCCAAGTTAATAATTATTAGTAATATCTTCTACTCGAGAGTTTATTTCTTGTTAAGTTAGAATATGTGTATTTATTCTCGATGATGGCATCCTTGTATTATGACATACATCTATTATCACAGTACTATCATTTATATATTTTAACTTAGCTTGGATTCTATTTTTTATTCAATATAAGTTGACCCAACAAGGTTATCCATTGGAGCCCTCCCACAATAGTTTGAAGATGTTATTGAAAACAATCACAAGACATCTTATAATCAATTTTATTTCCTTAAATTGATGTTGGTGCTAGTGTCAAGTGTAGGGGTGATTTTCATCAAGAAGCTAGGAAAATTTGGCTTAATATTGAATAAACATATTATATAGATTCTTTTGTGTTTTTAAAGTAACCTAAGATTGGCCAAGTTTATCTATGCCTTTTCAGTGAATCATATACTTATAAAAACAAGCATCAACAATTGATTGATTTTAGCATCAAAAAATTTGTGTAGGTGATGTATTCAATTTTATATTTAAATCATATCACCATGACATGCATAGGGTTCAATAATGTGACTTTACCAAGGGCATGTTTGACTTTATTATTTGATTTAGTATAATGCTTTAGAAAGAATATGTATTCTTTCATTTAGCATGATCATGTCAGAATTTATTTTTGGAATTAAGTTATCTCAGGGCTTTATGGTCTATGTGCAACTGCTCAAGAGATTTTTCTCAGTATCCCTAGCGACTTACTTAGGAGCCCGTCCAACTCGGTTAAAATCTCTACTGTGTCATTAAATATATCAGCCAATTGAACTGAAGATTTTGCCGATCACCTCACTTTGTTTTTTTGGAGTACTTTAGCATTTGGTCACACATAATTCGTGTCGACTTAGCCAAGCAACATGAGAGTTTCTCTAGTGAACATTCAAATTCTTGAGCTATGTTGACATATAGTCGAGCCATATTAGATAATTCCAATTCAGGAAGATCATTCGAAGAGTTGTTGACTAAGTTGAATTGTAGCTGAGCTAGAGACAAGCTAACCTGATGTCTAGCCCATCCAGACATGATTTCGCTTGATGTCTAGTCAAGATCAATCAAAGTGGCCTAGCTATATTTAATAGCTCGATATAGATTCACTATCAAGTTGACTAACCTGCCGAATTTCTTGCAATACATATGACTCATCCAGAGTCAGGAATCTAGCTAAGCCTTTGTTCGAGAAATCTATCTGCTTGGATAGCACATCGGTCTAACCCAAGATCTGCTAGCACAATCTCCACATGCTAGAATATTTTGCTTTAATTGTCTGTTGAATGAATAAATTTCACTTAGTTACCAAGTTTGTGGCGTAATAAACTCGAGAACATGTTTGCCACATCTCATAGTTTGTTATGATTTATTCTAGCATAAACAATAGTTTTGTAGCTTTGTTCAAAACTTTTGGTCTAGATATTTTGGAGACTATTGATTCTAGTTATTTGTTTCTAATTCCTTTCTCCGTTAGTGAAAATTTTCGGTGCCATTTACTAAGTTAATGTGTTTACTTCAATTTTTGTTCTATACATATGTTGTGATCATTTGGATTGCTTGCAACCTTTCATTTTTGATAGTTTCAAATGATCCACCTTATAAGGATCGACTGACTAGTTGAGTGTGTTTCCTCTACTTGTTGATTACATTTTTTTTTAATATTAGAGCCCAATGTTCGAGATTACTAACAATTCTTGGAGAAGTTCATTTATGGATTTAACCTGAGAAACATATAAAACTCATAGAAAAGAGCTAGTTCTGTAACGACCCAATGTCATTACTTTTCAAATTAGGTCAAAACCCGCCTCAGACGGTAGGACCCCGGGGAATTTCAAATTAGGGCAAACAAAATTTACATTGGATAGAAATAATTTTTAGATCAAAATATCATACTTTGGGAGAATTCGGATAACTTAAACTCCTGCTTTATTTTTCTGAAATATTAAAATTCTATAAATCAAGATCATTGAAATATGTGTCCGAATTCATCGTTTTCAGTATCATTATGTTAAGAATATTATTTAAAGGCTGTTTGAAAAGTTTCATCAAATTCTAAGCGCCGGTTTAATCATGGTTAATTTTTGAAGTTTTAAACCTCAAAAAAATTAATATAAAATAAAATATTTTTTCAAATAAATTTTTTTTGGCGCGAGGGTGTTCGTTACATCGTAACACACATTGGTGTCAAGTTTTGTTATTGTTGGACGCCAAATGACAGAAAAATGCGAATACTTTAAGTTAAGTAATTATTTAAATTTTCCTTTAAGAAAATTTCATTTTCTTTATCCCTCCGATTCCTTCCGCCTTAAGGCGCAGAAGGTTCTGCGACAAGGCCTTTCTTGCGCCATTTTGGCACAGGAATGGTCGGCCAAATTGGCCGACCAGCCCTCCTGACCCTCTCTCTCTCCCCCTCTCTTCTCTATAAAACCCGCCAGCTCTCCTCCTCCTCCCTCACAACAGCCCTCCCTCTCCCCCTCTTGCAGCCTTCTCCATTCAGTCTTCCCCCTGCCAGCAACCAGCAGCCCCCCCTCTCCTGCCAGCATCCATCCAGCCAGCCACCCCTCAGTCCCTCCTCCCTCTCTCAACAGCTCGGCCAGCCGCCAGCTAGCCTTCGGCCGTCGCCCCTCTGCTCTGGCCACCCCACATGTCTGGCATCCCTCCGTTTTCTGACAACACCAACTTAGACAAGTGGAAAAGGAAAAGAGGAAGAAAATGAGAAATTTTTTTTAGAATTTTATTTTTTTATTTCATTTTCTATTAATAAATATACTACTATATTATATCATTGCATTATTATTGTTGTTATTAATTAATAATGAACAATAGTACAAATGCTGAAAACTGATTATTGCTTTCATACTGTCAATTTCAATTCAAGTATTTTTATTTTATTATTATTACTTTTTGCAATTGTTTCCATTCTGTCTTTTATTTCGTACATTATTATTATCATTATTATTAAAATGGTATTAATAATGCTATTATAAATATTATTGTCACATCAGTAACTTAAAAATACAGACTTCTATCAAATTGAGAAAATGAAAGAGAAACATAATAGAAATGAAGATAATAATATTGGCTAAAAATATTAATTTAAAATATCAAAAATTTAAATGCAGATTGAGCAAACTGTCACTCATCTGAACTTAAAGAACAATGTACTATATATCTCTTATTACTCTTGTTTAAATATGCTTTTGCTCAGCATCACACAAATTTGATAAAAGTGATTTTAAAAATCACATAAGATGATATATGAACAAGTTTGGATAAGTGAATAGCAAGGGTTCCATGTTGATATATTTTTAGTCTGATCAGACAACTGCCAGGACGGGGCTGTCCGACATCAAAAGTCATAAGGAGCCTATACTGATAAGCTTTTGAGTGGGCAGGTATAGAGGAAAGTTGGGATATGTAACACAAAAACAAACCCCTTTTTCTTTGATTTTGTACTTGCCCAATAAAATCATATTTTGCCTCAGATATCAAATATTAAAATTCTGTATTTATTTTTGTGACTGCAATTATTATTATGCTAAGTTTCAAGTGCAATTGAAATAGATTTGCAGGATAAGTTCGTACAGCTTTTATTTCCAGTCAAATTATTGATTATTTTATTTATTATTTAATATTTGTAAATATGATATCTATCAGTACTTAGTTTCACAACTAACTGGTATTCGAATGCCCTCACTTTTGAAATGTGCCTAGATCAGGAGTTCGTCCTTGAAGAAATGTGCTAAAAACCAAGCAGTGTTGATACTGCTTCCTGCAAATTTTTTGTTTTCTTTTTGACAATTTTAAAAAATTTGTAACTTTTCTTTTATTTAATCTTGGTAATCAGGACTTGTTTATTATTGAATAAATAAGTTATGTTTGATGTTTATATATTTATCTCTTAAATCACTCAATATGATTCAGTGGCTAGAGGATTTGTTGTTACATCCCCACAACCGTTACTGGATTAGCTCATGCTGACCCAGCACTAGGTCCTCACAAGTTCCATTTGTCAATAATCCATCAAAATGAAGAGCATAAGATCTTTATATGGCTTCACCAATGGGATCAAGGAATGACAAGATGATTAAGTTCATGATAGCTTTTACAAAATAGCCGACCACTATGATGGAATCATTTACCCAAAAACAAGTTGCCAACTCAAATGGATGTTTGGATATTGTGCCTAGAAAAGTCAGAGACCAAAGGGAAATTGGATGATCCTTAAGACTAAGATAAAGTTGAACTACCGATCTATATGATAGTACTCTCGACATTGAGTTAATTGATTCTCGCATGCATAAATTTGAAAGCTGTTATGAGCTTAAGAATTATTTTGAGCACGATAAAATTATTTTGAACCGGATGAAGTTGATTGATTATGCAAAAACCTAATGAATGTAAAAATCAAAAGTTGAGAAGATAATTTTACCTGAATGGAATTTAAACAATTATTCCATAAAGCTTTTTATCCCAATGGATATGAACTTAAGAGGAAATAGCACATGCTATGACAATGAAAGGACCAATTAGTTCAGTTTTGTACATTTGGTTTTAGGACGATGACATTTCTCTTAAATTAATCATTGGAAACCAAGCACTTATGTGATGACCAAATATACAATGAGATTATTGCCGACTATCTCTAATGAGATGAATCTGTTTGAGCATTTAATGCTAGATGAATATGAATGGATTGTACCACCGAAGATGGATAAGATTTACTTTAGGAAAGAGGAGAGCTCACAAACAATGAATTGATAGAGATAAAAAATTCAAATCCTTGATGGGGGAAAAAACCTACATTATAGGTTAAGAAGGTGAAACAATGAGCAAGTCAAAATGGCACAAAACAGGGAAGGCAAAGCAGTTATTTCCTGAATTGGAGTTAACTCACTAGTGTAAGTTTCTTATAATTCAGTTCAAGGGGCATATGATTAGGAAATCAACTCAATATTCCTGTCCACTTGAGTCAATTTAAATTTTTATCGAATTGTAAAAGTTATCAATTGACTGACCTAAAGTATTTGTCGACTGCACACTCATTATTCATGCCAAGTCAATCAAGCAACGAGGAAGTTTCTAGAGTGAGCATATAAATTCCCAATCTATGAAGAAAGATAGCCGACCACTTCATTTAGTTTTTATTTGAGAAGATTGTCTAATGCCGGTTGAGCTAAAGTTGATGCTAAGCCAAAGCTACGCTTGTGTCAGCTCCAAGTTGGAGCTAAGTCTATGAGTTATATTGCATAGCTCGGCATAGGTTGGCTAGTTAGCCAATCAACCTACAGAAGACTCGACTTATTCTAAATCACGAATCTACCCCCGAGTCATCTTTTTAGTTGGCAATCTAGCCAAAAGTTTACCCACGTAATTTGTGCTTGGGACACACCTTGGTCTAACCCAGGATTTATTAGTATGATCTCCACATGCTAGAATTGTTTGTTAAAACTTTCTATAACAAGTATAATTTGCTTTGCCTCTATTGCAACATTTTTTATATTAGTATTTTTGACATGGCGCAACAAACTCGGGAATGTGGATGCCAATTGTCTCAAGTTTGTTTTGATTTATCCTAGTAGAAATAATTGTTTTGCATCTTTGCTTAAGATTTGTTGGTCTTGATATTCTTGAAACTTTTTATTCTGTTTTTTTTTTTTAATTTCTTTCTCCATTTACGAAAAGCCTTCATTGCCATTTACCAAGTTACTGTGTGTTTACTCTGATTTTGGTTCTGATTGTGTGTTGTGTTCATTTGCATAACTTGTAGCTCATTTCTGTAGTTTCAAATGATTTACCCAACAAGTTCCCAATCATTCGGTCGAGTTGTTATGCTTTTGCAGTTGATTACAAATCATCAAGCACAATCTTTAAGGATAAACAATAATATCTATTAGTTGAGGAACTGTACTATTCATAAAACTTTATATTAAATCATTACTCTTTAGTGCATTTGCATCATGGCATCATCGGTAAGCCATCCTACTTCTATTGCTACTAATGCATAAATAATCTCATTGCTTACTCTCTATTTCAAAGCCATGCCTACGTAGGATGTGCAAGGATTTCTTAATTTGCCAACTGTATTGATTATTGTGGCTTTAGGTACTCTTGGGGTTAGGATCATTTTAAACTTTCCTCTTATTATTAAAGTGAGAAATATAAGTATTCTTTCCACTATGATGTTTTATTTTTGGTTGTATAATCAATCAATTGTATGATAATGTGGGCTTTTGTCTTAAAATATCATATCAAAGTATTTTGGAATAAGTAGATACCTAGTTGGGCACCTAATGGATACAAGAAATATAGTTTAATCTTAGTAACCTATTTTATATGGTCGAGATGATGGCTTGACAAGTTTATTCCATCTAAAAACATATTTTATGATCACTTTCATGCAGCTCCGATTATTGATGGTCAATATGCACATTGTTCGTTGGTCGTGGCACAGTTTAGTCATCCTCAATTTTAGCAATAGCAATGATGCATCATTAGTCATGGTACATTTGTTCGTTTTCTGCTTCATTCACACCATCCTTCTTGAGGTGTTTTTTGTTCTTGTTGCTATATGTAGGCTTTTAGTGACACTCTTTGAAAAGATGATAGACTTGTTGACACTTACAATGTGCTTAGTAATTATTTTATATTATGAGGAAGATACTAAAAGTATATTTTGAGATCACATACTTACAACTTCTGATATCGATGATCACACACACTTGGCACTCTTTCAACATCTTCAATATTATGAGTGGCAATGATATATAATGACGCATTTAACATGTGCTCTATTTCTTCCTCACCAACCTTCGCATCTGCTTTACATATAATGGTCTCAAGTTTTATTCTTTTGCCTCAACCGCTATATTTTGCTTTATATTGGGATATTGATAAGCAAATTGGTCGACATGTTGACATGCATGACATGCATGACATGGCATGCCTTAATAAACTAGTTTATATTATGAAAAAGATAATATAGATTTAACTTTGATCTCACTATATATACTAGGTGGGCCATGACCTGGTCTAATTAGCCCATGCCAGGAACTTTGAGATGGGGTATGACCTGCCAATAGGAAGCATGATACGTCTAAACATTCCTTTATATGCATATCTTTAATGAAAAGGGAAATAATGAAAATATGTCTTTTGAAAAGTACGAAAAGCAACTAATAATTATTTATTTTATGAGAAAATTATCAAAATAGTTCATTGACTCTTTGCAATTTGTTCATTTTAGTCATCGATTTTTATATTTAATGACTAAAATGAACAAAATGCTAGAGTCATGTGACTATTTTGACAATTATCTCTTTATTTTATTGGCGTTGAAATAATAACAAAATCTTACATTCAATAATAACTAAAAAGGTTGAGGCAATCTCATAACTGATTAGAGAAAAATGGGCAAGAACTAAAACCACATAAACAAAATAGGGATGTCGCCCCATTTGTACCCACCAATGCCTATACACCTGAAATGTACTCTTGTCAACCATATACTTCTAATTGAGCAATCTTGAAAAATGTTAATTAGGCTTGAATAGGAGATACTTATAATTTTATAAAACAGTCTCAAGTCTGAAAATAGTATGTAAGCTTCTAAGTAAAATTATAAGAAAAGACAATTGCTAATGTACTGCTCAAGTAAAAAAGCCTTACAAAAGTGATTTGGTAATAACAAATACTATAAGCATGTAAATGATAAAATTTTGAGTATAATGCTGGCATGTAAATAAAAGATGCATATTTCATTAAAATTTTATCTCTTAGCTTTCTATGTTAATGGATTAATATTAGAATTGCCTTTATGCGCCTTGTCACTAAAAACTAATGGTGAGACCTCTTTTGAACTCGAAAAAATCGGGAGAAAATTCCTCTTTTTTTTTTTGTAAACTATGAACACATGCGTCACTTGCTGATAACTCGCACTTCATCCAATTTAGGGGAGATTTGAGTTTCTTCGCACATGTGTGGGAAGGTATAATCCTGTGTTGTTAAGAGCTTTCCTTGCATGGGAAATGTAGTGAGGGTTGCGAATTGTATTAGAAGATGCCATTCTTTCATAGAGTGCAAATTCAATCATGATTTTTATTGTGTAGATATGTTGGGATATTTGACAATTCTTAACTTTGCTTACTGGATGATCAACAAAGAAGTCCATGATGTAAATCATTGATGGAGTTCTATGATCTTTTCAATAAAGATGTTATATTTTCAAATTAATTTCTTATACGTGCTATCTGTGTTAAAGCTTAAGAAATACATTGAATGGAATAATTATTGTGAACTTGTATCAATATTAGCGGCTAGAATTATAGTTTTTGGATGATCGTTTTGTTTACCTATGCATGCTTTGTTTTGAGCATTTAGTAAAAAAACCTTTCCATTGTGCTCTAAAACACAGGATTTACTCTTAACTAGGTGGATATCTGTTATGCACGCTTTTTTTGTGAATTATTTACCTAATTCTTTTTTACCTAATGCAGTAGTAGAGTTATAAGGACCTGAATGAAAAGATATTCATTTCACAAAATGTGGGTTTTGCTTTCAATGTGTATAACATGGGATTAATATGGAATATTTTTTTATTTGGCTACTAGTTTACTGAAAAGCTTGTTATAAACTATTTAAACATTTAAGCTATCTTGAGATTCAACATGATTTTGAATGGTAAATATTGGTATTGATTGAGCATATTACATTGAATTTTTTTTTTGAATTTGCAGGTAAGTAAGTTGGATTTGTCTTGTCTAAAAGCCATTGGCAATTTGAATAAATTAAGAGAAAAACTTTAAGTACCTACATTTAAAATTTTTTGATATCTGAAAACATCCTAACATCTAATGAACCGTACTCTTTGAAGGAAAACGGAAATATCTTATATTATTTTTTTAACACTTCCCAAGCAATAACTTCGGGCGAATTCGACATTTTGATGGATTTTTGTGTTTAAAGAGAGGGAATTGTGGGTAACTATTCTTGCTCTTTCATTTACTCTAAGAAACAGTCTCATAACTTTTCATATCATAGAAATTGAGCAAATTATTTTGAAAATAAATCTTTCCAGCTCGTTTTACTTATGAAGGAGAATGGGAGTGATTTATGTGTTTTTTTTTTCTCAACACGTCCCAAAAAATTCTTCATTTGATTTTTGTACAATGATTTTGATTAAAAACTAGGGAAAATCTTGAGTTAACCTTGCTATCTTAGTTGGAGTGGAGATAAAACGAATTGTTAATGACATTTCGGCATCAAACTTATCAGATTCCACTTAAATTAGAACAAATTTTTTTAAATGGGAAAGCGTTATCACTGATTTTTTCAAAACTAAAAAGGGCAAGCGACACTATATTCTTGTTCCATCCTTTGGGTTGTCAGAGGTGCTAGTGTAACGACCCAATGTCGTTATTTTTCGAATTAGGTCAAAACCCGCCTCAGACAATAGGACCCCGAGAAATTTTGAATTAGGGCAAACAAAAATACCCTTATATAAGAATAATTTTAAGATCAAAGTGCCCTAATTTAGGAGAAATTCGAATAACGGAAGCTCCCGCTTTATTTTATAAATTATTTAAATTCTAAAAATTAAGAACATTGAAATACATGTCCGAATTTATTGTTTTCAATGTCGTTGTATTAAGTATATTATTTAAAGGTTGCTCGAAAAGTTTCATCAAATTCTGAGCGCCAGTTTGATCGTTGTTAATTTTTGAAGTTTTAAACCTCAAAAATTAATATAAAATAAAATATTTGTCCGAATTGAAAATTTTTCGGGGTGAAGGTGTTCGTAATGCCACAACACGCTTCGGTGTCAAGTTTCATTTATTTGGACGCCAAACAACGGAAAAATACGATTAATTTAAGTTTAAGTAGTTTTTAAGAATTTCCTTGAGAAATTATTTTCTCCCCCCCATAAATTCTTCCACCCATACAGGCGCTAATTAGCGCCTTAATTGCGCTTTAAAGCCCCCCCTTATCCCCTTATTCTGCGCCCTTCCTCTCCCTTTCTCCCTTCTCTATTTAAGCACTGCCAGCCCTCCCTTCTCCTCTCAAACAGCAGCCCCAGCCCCTACCAGCTCCCTTACCACAGCCGGCAGTCCCCTGCCCAGCCTCCAGCAGCCAGCCCTCCCTTCTCCTCCCTCTCCCACAATCACTAGCAACCCAGCCTCTCCTTCCTGCCCTCCAGCAAGCAGCTGGCCAGCAGCAGCCCCTCTTATGGCAGCCCTCCCTTAGCCAGCAACCCCTCCTGCTGTAGCCCTCCCTCGGCTGGCCAGCAGCCAGCCATCCAGCCAGCCAGCCAGTCCTGGCAACCTCCTGCCAGTTGCCTTCCGCCACGTTCGGCCTCCCTCCATCTTTTTCGGCAACTCCAATCCATGTAAGAAGAGAAGTTTAAGAGGAAGAAAAAGAGGAAGAAAATGATATGAGATTTTTAATATTTTATTTTCTTCATTTTTTATTAATAAATATACTACTATATTATATCATTGCATTATTATTGATGTTATTAATTAATAATGAACAACAGTACAAATGCTAAAAAATGACTATTGCTTTCATACTGTCTATTTCATTTCAAGCATTTTTATTCTGTCATTTCTATTTTCTTATTATTATTATTATTATTACATTCTGCAATTTATACAGTCATTTTCATTCTGTCTTTCATACATTATTATTATTAAAATGATAATAATAATGCTATTATAAATATTATTGTCACATCAGTAACTTAAAAATACAAAGTTCTATCAAATTGAAAAAACAAAAGAGAAACAGAATAAAATTGAAAATAATAATATTAGCTAAAAAGGCTAATTTAAAATATCAAAAACCTAATTGCAGATTGAGCAAACTGTCACTCATCCGAATTGTTGAACTTTTGAACTTATAGAACAAGGTACCAGATATCTTTTATTACTCTTGTTTAAATATGAAAGTGCTTTTTTAAAGTCACATAAAATGATATATGAACAAGTTTGGGTAAGTGAGAAGCAATGGTTTCATGTTGATTTATATTTTTTGTCTGATCAGACAATTGCTAGGACGAGGTTGTCCGAAATCGGGAGTCATAAGGAGCCTATACTGATAAGCCTTTGAGGGGCAGATTTAGAGAGAAGCAGGGATATGTAACACAAAAATGAACCCCCCTTTTCCTCGATTTTGTACTTGCCCAACAAAATCATATTTTGCCTTAGATATTAAACGCTAAAATTATGTATTTATTTTTGTGATTGCAATTACTTTTATGCTAAGTTTCAAGTACAATTGAAATAAGTTTGCAGGGATAAGTTCGTACAGCTTTTATTTCTTGTCAAATGATTAATTATTTTGCTTATTATTTAACATTTGTAAAGATGACATCTATCAGTACTTAGTTTCACAACTAACTGGTATTCGAGTGCCCACACTTTTGAAATGTGCCCAGATCAGGAGTTCGTCCTTGAAGAAAGGTGCTAAGAACCAAGCAGTGCTGATACTGCTTCATGTTGATCTTCTATTTTCTTCTTTTTTTTACTCTATATTTTTAAAAGTTTGTAACTTTTTTATTTATTTTAATCTTTATAATCCCAAATTATGAATTAATAAATAAATGAGTTATGTTTGATGCTTATATATCTGTCTCTTAAATCACTCAATATGATCATGTAGCTAGAGGACTTGTTGTTGCTATTGCTATCCCACAAGCAACTGGTGCTGAATTAGCTCTCGCTGACCTGGTTCTCACAGTTGGTATCAGAGTAGGATTGAGTGTAAATTTGAGAGATAATATATAAATATCAAATCATAATTCATTTAGAGAAGAGAGAAGGATAACATAAACTTAAGTAACTTAAGCTTTCAACCTTTAGGCAAAAAGATGGATTCAGACGAAGGGTTTTTAAGCACCTCGTCAGAAACCCCAATTAAGGCACCTATATCAATGGAGGTTTCGGGAAGTACCAACTACCGCTTCATGGAAGCTGTTCTAGAACTCCTAGCAAACCAAAAGAAAGTAGCTTTATCAAACTCCGTTCAATCACTCCAAAAGCATCGTTCTGAGGGAATTCTCCAATCTTTCCTCAAATTAAATTTGCCAGTATTTCATGGGACTTGTCCTATGGAGGCAGAAGATTGGCTCAGAGAGATAGAAAAGACACTAGAAAGTATGGAGTGTCCAAGTGAAAAAGCAGTGTGTGACTCGCTACATATTTAAAGGCGAAGCTGACCGTTGGTGGGAATCCGTCGCCAGTACTGATTTCACTGGCATATAATTGGAAAAAATAAATTGGGAAGCATTTTCAGAAGCTTTCCGAGCCAAATATGTCCCGCAAGCTGCCCAAAGCATCATGGAGAATCAATTCATGAAATTGGTTCAGGGTAACAACTTCGTGGCTAACTATGAGGCCGAGTTCACAAGATTGTCAAGGTATGCTTAGAATTTGATAAGCATAATAAAAGCAAGGTGCAACCATTTTCTATTAGGGATGAAAGACACCCTTTGTTGGAGCCTGCTTCCATTGAGACATGCTCGTTTCTCCAAAGTTTTAGAATGCGCCTTAATCATGGAGCACGAAGAGAATAACAAGCCCTCTATCAACATAGGTCAAGGGAAGAGACAGGAACATCCTACAAAGGACCAAGGGATTTTCAAAAGACAACAACACAACCACCTGCCAAAATCTTTCAACTAACTTTTGAGAATTTCGAACAAGGAATGAGAAGAGATTGTCGGAAACATCATCCGTACGACAAATGCTACCATGATGGCAGAGGTGTTATCAGTGCGGCAAGCCCGGCCACCAAATTCAGGATTTTCGATCCTTGAGGACAATAGATGGAGTAACCATTGTAAGAAGCACAAACACCACAACAACGGTAACCCCATTTCATGCCCAAACAAGAGGAGCTGCCCCAGAACCAGCCAACGCGCCAAGGCCACCAACTTCATCGACATTCAACCAAAGCAAAGGACCCGCGCCTCGTAACTCTGCTCCCGCAAGAATTTACACGCTCACTCCAATCTTAGCACCTGGAGACAACGGTGTAGTATCAGGTAATTCATTCTTCTCGTTCTTTTTTCTCTTTTGCACTTATATCAGTACAAAATGCTTATAGTTCATATTTAGGCACGCTATTAATTAATGACATATATTGTGACACCTTATTTGATACGGGGGCAAGCCACTCCTTCATATCAGAAAAACTTGCAGCCACACTAGAACTATCATCCTTCCATTTGGCAACAACACTAAATATTGGGTTACCTTCAAGAGTTAGCATGGATCTTCAAAAATTATGTATTTTTAATATCCCTATCAAAGGCAAATTATTCAAGGCTACGTTAGTCATTCTACCCATCACCAATTTTAACATTATTCTAGGGATGGATTGGTTAAGCAAGCATGATGCTGAAATCAACTGCCAGAATAAAAATGTCACAATCAAAAGCGACAAAATATCAACAATATTTATAAAAAAACAAAGCCTGTTAGCTTCTCTAATAAACCCAATAAAAGCAAGTAAGTTGATTCAGAAAGGATGCAGCGCATACTTAATAACTATGATGGGAGAAAGAAATAAAGTTGTGCCTTTATCAGAAACGAACATCGTTTGAGATTTTGAAGATGATTTCCAGAAGATTTACTCGGGCTACCACCCGTAAGAAAAATCAGGTTCTCAATAAAACTAGTTCCAGGAACCCAACCCAACTCAAAATCACCATACCGTATGGTACCAAAAGAGCTCCAGGAACTAGACCAACAACTTCAAGAGCTAACCAGCAAGGTATTAATCTGGCAAAGCATGTCCTCCTGGGGAGCCCAGTACTCTTCGTGAAAAAAAAGGACGGATCTATGTGTATGTGCATAGATTGACCTCAACAAGGTAATGGTGAAAAACAAATATCCTCGACCCCGCATCGATGACCTCTTTGATCAACTGGCTGGAGTCAAAATATTCTCCAAAATTGATTTAAGGTCTTGATACCACCACATGTGAGTCAATGAAGATGACATCCCTAAGATTGTATTTAGAACTCGCTTCAAACACTATGAGTTCTTAGTCATGTCATTTGGACTCACAAACGCGCCTTCTATCTTCATGGATTTAATGCAAAGAATATTCTGGCCCTTCATCGATAAATTTGTGATAGTCTTCATCGATGATATCTTAATTTATTCTAAGTCTATAGAGGATCACGAGATTCATTTGAAAGTAGTATTGGGAACTCTTAGGGAGCATTAATTATTTGTCAAGTACTCAAAATGTAAGTTTTGGTTGGACTCAATAGCATTTTTAGGACATGTAGTAAATGCTGAAGGAATCAAAGTAGACCAAAGAAAGATCAGTACCGTACAAGAAAGGCCTCAACCATCATCCATGTCTGAGATTTGCAGTTTCTTAGGACTGGCAGGATATTATCGAAAGTTTGTCAAAGGATTCTCAAATCTGGCCAAACCATTAACTTAGTTGACTCAAAAGGCAACACCATTTGTATTGAGTCGGGATTGCGAATAATCATTTCTAAAAATAAAATAAGCCCTCACTACTGCACCTGTCCTAATCCTCTACCTCAAGAAAGGAAGAACTACAAGGTATACACGGATGCTTCATTAATAGGACTAGAGTGTGTCCTCATGCAAGACAACCATGTCATTGCTTATGCTTCAAGGCAATTAAAAACTCATGAAAAGAACTACCCTGTTCATGATTTAGAGTTAACCGCAATAGTCTTTGCCTTAAAGATTTGGAGGCACTATTTTTATGGAGTGAAGTGTGACATCTTTACAGATTATTATTAAAGTTTAAAATACATCTTCACGCAGAAAGAATTAAACTGTCGTCAAAGGAGATGGTTAGAACTACTAAGCGACTATGACATGGATATTCAATATCATCCTGGCAAAGCTAACTTGGTCGCAGATGCTTTGAGTAGAAAATGAATATTGAGTACTTTAATCTTAGCAAGTCCATTTAAGGAAGAATTCCAGAAGCTTAATATAACACCCATTATTAAAGATTAGTAGAATGAATTACTTAATCTTAATACTGCAGGACCTACCTTCGTACAAAGCATATTGGACGCTCAAAAAGTCAGCGATGAATACCCCTAGTTGAAAGCAAAATAAAAGATGGTCGCAAAATAGAGTTGCAGCTGCGAATAGGAGTTCATTTTTATAATGGTAATAGAATCTGAGCCCTGAATAATTCACATATTCGAAATCAGATATTAAATGAAGCCCATAACTCGGGCTATACAGTACACCCCGGGAGCAATAAAATGTATAAAAATCTAAAGATATGCTCCTGTTGGCCTGGACTCAAAAGAGAGATAGCTGAATTTGTGGCTAAGTGCCACGTTTGTAGCCTAGTCAAAGCAGAGCACCAACGACCTGGTGGACTTCTACACCCGCTAGAAATCCCAGAGTGGAAATGGTCAGACACCTCTATGGATTTCGTAATGGGTTTGCCAAAAGGAAAATCAGGAGCAGATGCTATTTGGGTCATAGTTGATAGATTAACAAAGTCCGCCCACTTTATCCCAATAAAGCAAACAAACTCAGTGGAGAAACTGGCAAGACTATATATCAGGGAGATCGTCAAACTGCATGGAATTCCCAAAACTATAATTTCAGATAGAGATGGCAGGTTCACTTCTCGATTTTGGCAAGCAGTACACAAAGATTTGGGAACCATCTTAGCCATGAGCACAACCTTCCACCCTTAAATGGACGGACAAATTGAGAGAGTCAACCAAGTGCTTGAGGATCTCATACGTTTATGCTTGTTAGACTTTGGTGGAAATTGGGAGAAACACCTCCCACTTGTATAATTTGCTTATAATAATAGCCACCAGTCAAGCATTGGGATGATCCCTTATAAAGCCTTATATAGGAGAAAGTGCAGTATTTCTCTAGCCTGGACACAAGTTGGAGATGTACAAATTTATTGATCTGAGTTAATTGAAGAAACAAACAAAAAGATAAGGCTAATCAAGAGCAGAATTGTGGCAGCCCAGGACCGACAAAAGAAATACTTTGACGCAAAACACCGGAGGCAAGAATTTCACATTAGTGATCAGGTTTATCTAAAGGTTAGCCCTATAAAAGGAATTCATCGCTTTGGAGTAACTGGAAAGTTGAGTCCAGATATGTTGGACCATTCGAAGTAACTGCAAAAATTGGAAGCTCGGCTTATAGACTTAAACTTCCTGAAAGATTTACAACCGTGCACAACGTATTCCACATTTCAACACTTCGCAGATGCCTCCAGGAATCCACTCAGTAAATTTCAGACTCAACAGTTGAAATTCAGTCTGATTTGACTTATATTGAAAAACCTCTTAAAATTATTGAGAAAGACAGCTGAAAATTAAGAAGCAAAATGATCCTGATGATCAAAATTCAATGGCATAACCATATTGTGAAAGAAGCCACGTGAGAAAGAGAAGATGATTGCGAAGAAAGTATCCAGAACTATTTCTGAATTAAGGTATCCCCCAAGACTCCTTTTAAGTCATTATTTTTATTTTTGATATCGAGGACGATATCATTTTTAAACAGGGGAATTTGTAACGACTCAATGTTGTTACTTTTCGAATTAGGTCAAAACCTGCCTCAGACAACAGGACCTCGGCTAATTTCGAATTAGGGCAAACAAAAATACCCTTCAATAAGAATAATTTTAAGATCAAAGTGCCATAGTTTGGGAGAAATTCGAATAACAGAAGCTCCCGCTTTATTTTCTGAATTATTTAAATTCTAAAAATCAAGAGCATTAAAATACATGTCCGAATTCATCGTTTTTAGTATCGTTGTGTTAAGTATAATATTTAAAGGTTGCTCGAAAAATTTCATCAAATTCTGAGCATCAGTTTGATCGTGGTTAATTTTAAAGTTTTAAAACCTCAAAAATTAATATAAAACAAAATATTTGTCCGAATCGAAAATTTTCGGCGCGAAAGTGTTCGTAATGTCACAACATACATCGGTGTCAAGTTTCATTGTAAATACAATTAATTTAAGTTTAAGTAGTTTTTAAGAATTTCCTTAAGAAATTCTTTTCTCCCCCCATAAATTCTTCCGCCAGGCGGAAGATTCTTCCGCCAATACAGGCACTAATTAGCGCCTTAATGGCGCTTTAAAGCTCCCCCTTATCTCCTTATCCTGCGCCCTTCCTCTCCCTTTCTCCCTTCTCTATTTAAGCACTGCCAACCCTTCCTTCTCCTCTCAAACAGCAGCCCCAGCCCCTACCAGCTCCCTTGCCATAGCCGGCAGCCCCCTGCCCAGCCTCCAGCAGCCAGCTCTCCCTTCTCCTCCCTCTCCCACAACCACTAGCAACCCAGCCTCTCCTTCCTGCCCTCTAGCAAGCAGCTGGCCAACAGCAACCCCTCTTACGGTAGCCCTCCCTTAGCCAGCAGCCCCTCCTGCTGTAGCCCTCCCTCGGTTGGCCAACAACCAGCCATCCAACCAGCCAGCAGCAGCCAGCCAGCCCCGGCAACCTCCTGCCAGCTGCCTTCCGCCACGTTCGGCCTCCTTCCATCTTTTTCGACAACTCCAATCCATGTAAGAAAAGAAGTTTAAGAGGAAGAAAATGATATGAGATTTTTAAGATTTTATTTTCTTCATTTCTTACTAATAAATATACTACTGTATTATGTCATTGTATTATTATTGATGTCATTAATTAATAATGAACAACAGTACAAGTGCTAAAAATGACTATTACTTTCATACTGTCTATTTCAATTCAAGCATTTTTATTCTGTCATTTCTATTTTATTATTATTATTATTATTATTATTATTAGGTTCTGCAATTTATACAGTCATTTTCATTCTGTCTTTTATACATTATTATTATCATTATTATTATTAAAATGATAATAATAATGCTATTATAAATATTATTGTCACATCAGTAACTTAAAAATACGAACTTCTATTAAATTGAAAAAACAAAAGAGAAACAGAATAAAATTGAAAATAATAATATTAGCTAAAAAGGCTAATTTAAAATATCAAAAATCTAATTGCAGATTGAGCAAACTGTCACTCATCCGAACTGTTGAATTTTTGAACTTATAGAATAAGGTACCAGATGTCTTTTATTACTCTTGTTTAAATATGTTTTTAGCTCAGCATCGCACAAATTTGATAAAAGTGTTATTTTAAAGTCACATAAAATGATATATGAACAAGTTTGGATAAGTGAGAAGCAAGGGTTCTATGTTTATTTATACTTTTTGTCTGATCAGACAACTGCTAGGACGGGGCTGTCCGACATCGGGAGTCATAAGGAACCTATACTGATAAGCCTTTGAGGGGGCAGATATAGAGGAAAGTTGGGATATGTAACACAAAAATGAACCCCTCTTTTTCTCGATTTTGTATTTGCCCAACAAAATCATATTTTGCCTCAGATATCAAACGTTAAAATTCTGTATTTATTTTTGTGATTGTAATTATTTTTATGCTAAGTTTCAAGTGCAATTGAAATAGGTTTGCAAGGATAAGTTCGTACAGTTTTTATTTCCTGTCAAATGATTGTTTATTTTGCGTATTATTTAACATTTGTAAAGATGACATCTATCAGTACTTAGTTTCACAACTAACTGGTATTCGAATGCCTACATTTTTGAAATGTGCCCAGATCAGGAGTTTGTTCTTGCAGAAAAGTGTTAAAAACCAAGCAATGCTGATATTGCTGCCTGCTGATCTTCCACTTTCTTTTTTTTTTACTCTATATTTTTAAAAGTTTGTAACTTTTCTTTTATTTTAATTTTTATTATCAGGACTTGTGAATTAATGAATAAATAAGTTATGTTTGATGTCTATATATCTATCTCTTAAATCACTCAATATAATCCCGTGGCTAGAGGACTTGCTGTTGCTATTGCTATCCCACAAGCAACCGGTGCTGGATTAGCTCCCGCTGACCCGGCACCGGGTCCTCACAGCTTGTTAGTGTGGTCTCTATGGATATCGTTGAAGTTTGCAAATGTTGTACTGTAGCCTCTCAGCTGCTTATGTTTGTGAAAAGCAGAGGAAGTGGCTACTGTTGCAGATTATGCGGAGGGGAGATATTGGGATAGCATCGCTTGAAGTAATAGGTGGCTTGGCTGAGATGGGAGGGGAACTTCCTTGGAGAGAGTAGTCCCATTGAAGAAAGCTCAACTTATAGAGAATCTGCATGCGCAGAAAGAAAGAGATAGAAGAGGAGCCAAAGGAGGAGGGACTGAAGTCCTCTAGGGTTTCAAAAAATATCCTGCAATGGCTTTTTTGTTGTCCCGTCAGGTTACTCAGTCTATGAGCTGGGGGTATTAGCGGGATATTTTGAGGAAAAGGTGTGATGGTAATAATAATAATAGCACAAAATAAAAAATATTTTAAAAATCTAAATATATTGTGAATCAAATTTAATTTTTGATAATTACAAAGTTGCCACCTTTTAATTGAGTTATTGCAGACTCTGGGTGCAGAATGGGTAATTGAAGTTCCAAAACATAAAACGTGTTGATAAGCTTACCCATTCTGCACCCAGAGTTTCAAAACATAAAGCGTGTTGATAAGCTTACTCAGTACTGTTTGCGAGTCATCTGTTTCTTGGTTTGTTGCTGAATTCTAATACTAAATCTAGAAATAATGATATTAGGGTGTTTAATGTTCTTATAACATATAATAACACATCAATTTTATTCATGCATTTAGCTAACTTCCTAGTTGATTGTTTTAGTGTGCTAGCTCATCTAATGGATTAATAAAGCATATTTATTTCTCTTTCAATATCCTTCATTCTTGTCTAGGCAAGAATGGCCGTCTTTTTTGTCGTTCTTGTTGTCTCTCAACTTTCATCTTGTAGGGTTTGGCTTGGCCTTCAAATTTTAAGTATGGTATACCTAGTTTGAGATTCATTTGATGTGTGCCAATTAAAACGTTGCTATAATTCATTAGCTATTCAAAAAAGAGTTTCAGGTCCATTTGACTGTTATCAATTGACACTTCAGCTCTAAACTTTTGGTTGTCATTATCAACGTTACAGTATGATCTATGGTAATTTTCATAATATCTGGGTTATTGCTTTAGGGACTCTTTTAGGTGTTTACGGTTGCCTAATTTATTGAACCGGGTGGTTTGGTGTTCATGTGAATGGTTGAAACAAACTTCAAATTAATTTTGGTTTGGATTAAGCATAAGACTATTCTTACGTTTTTTATGACTTCCAAAGGCATGTGTAATGGAGAAATGAAATTTTGGATTATGTTAGTCACCTCAATACTAGATTTTTTGGGTTTTGTGAGCTTTATCTATTTGCCTTTTGATTCTTATAGTCAAACCTACAGTTTTGATACCAATTTAATGCCTAGGATACTTCGAGATAGTGTTAGGGTTTGCATATGCTTTATGAAGTTAAAGGTGGAAAAAAGTGATTCTCAAAATCACTAAAATTTGAAGAATTTTCCAATTAAATCTCTTTTGAATTATAGTTTAAAGTCCTGAAATTAAAATTTTACAAAAAAAAATTTTAATAGTATTTGAAGTTGCTGCAAGAAATTTAGAGCTATTTAAAAATCTCTCGACACTTTAAAATATCTAGATAATTTTTTTGTATTATAGCATTCATTGATAGTATTTGAAGTTCCAATCAAAACCAACAATAATAAATAACACTAATAAAATATAATGGAGAATTTATTAAATTAACAGTAATGCAATTTATTCCATGCCTCACACTAGAATTGGAGAAGAAATTGTATGGAGTTGATCTGCAGGTTTGGAGAAAATATTTTATTAAACAATTTAACAGTAATAAACATAGTAAAATATGGGGTGGTATTACATGAATACTGGTATGTACATGCATTATATATTTTTTTATTTTAAAATTTGGAACAAACAATATATATTATATATAAAAAAATTTAGCTATATTATATTATTATTCTAAAATTTATTATTATTATAATGCTAAGATAATATATATATATATATATATATATTTAAGAGTATATACAGTATTCTGAGTATATTATGCAAATTTATTGGTTGGAGTAAAAAATGAAACATAAGCTATTCATAATTATAGATCACTAAAACGTTATACTCTAATACAATTTTCTAAATCAAAATACTCCTAATCCATATCGCATCACAATATCCCAACCATTAAATAGAATAGAACCTGCTGTTAAGGGAGAAGGCCAACGGATGTTTGGCTATTCTTAATCTACGGTTCTTACTTTTGTTGAACTGTTATTAGGGCTGTTTTCAAACTGAGTTTGATTTCAGTCATGCTGCACACATTCAAAATTTTCAAGTATAGTTCGACTCAATCTACTCGAACTCGAACTTGTTTTAATGATTTAATTTTGAGTTAATTTGAAATTGATTCGAGCCTGACTTAAGAAATTAAATGTTAAAGATGGTGCAGGGATTTGAACTTGTGACTTTTCCTTTTGAAATTGCGCCACAAATCAACTGAAATGGACACACGATTTTGCTTAAGATTCATAATAAATGTATTTGTTATTAATTTTGAGTTGACTCAAATCATAATTTGAGCGAGTTAATTTAGACTTGAAGACGATTTGAAAAAATGTTGAGTTTAAGACTTATCTCCAAATTGTTTAATTCTATTTTGACTTGAATTAAATAAAATGCGAGTGAGTTTGAGTTTTGAGCAAAAATGTCAACGCCAGCTGCTGCACACAAATCAATTTTGTGTGAAATGAGCGAGCTTCTATACCCATTGGATGTAGCAAAGAATCAAGGGATAGAATTCTCGCTAAGCTTGCCACGTAGCTACCTCTAGGGAGGTGCATGAATCTCATGGCACTTTCCTAATCCTCTCTACAGAGCTTTGTTAGCAAAATACGATGCATATATTAAATGGATACTTATATGTTTATAATGCGTTGCTTTAAAATTTAGAGTAAATTACAAATTATGCTAAATTAAAAATTTATTTAAATTAAAATATGATATTACTGTGATAAATTAGATACATGAACTTATATTTTTTTCAATAATATGAAAGTATAGATCGTAAATAGTGCTTATGATACTTTTCATGCTAAAATTCATGAATTTAAATGTATATTTTAAATTTTTTGAGAAGTAGAAGTTTTTTTTTTTTCTTGGAAAATTGGAAATAACACACCATCTCATATTAGACGTCAAATAAATATGCAACCTTATGTACAAAATACTCTCGTATTCTTTTTTAACCATCATCCTCACGTAGAATACCAAAAATTTCCACCAGGATAGTATCCCAAAACAAGTAAATGAATTTAATACACGAATGCTCTCCCCTGAATGCTTAAAATTTTTCTGCATATCTATAAATATTATTTCATAAATATTTTTATTTGATATTGGTTATGATTAAACAGCATCTCTTGGATTATTGACGCAGTTGATTAATGGTTGGATAATATTATCTTCAATATTATTTTCGTGGTCCAATGCAGACTAGATGATGTGCCTGGTATAATGAAACAGATGCCGCCACTTCCGGTCAGGCTGAACGAGGAGCTGGCCAGCAGTATCCTGCCCAGAACGACCCCTCCCATGCCCCTGCCAGCCTGATATGACCCCCGTGCACTTATGTAGAGTTTTAGTGTACAACATGTGAAGAGAAAGAAATTGCGGTGCTACCTTGCCAGCTGCTCTTGATCAAAGAAGTTACAGTATTTTCAAAGTAAATTTGCAGGTGCCTGCCACTTGCCCACCCACTTTTTT
Organism: Gastrodia elata; assembly: GCA_016760335.1. Lineage (NCBI taxonomy): Eukaryota > Viridiplantae > Streptophyta > Magnoliopsida > Asparagales > Orchidaceae > Gastrodia > Gastrodia elata. The sequence continues at coordinate 38,552,683 of CM028670.1, read as the reverse complement.
TTCTTCTCACGTTTCAATTTTCTAAATAAGCTTTTAGTCTTGTTCATATTGTTTTCTAGGCATTCACATGTGTAGTAGCAAATAGATGTTAATGGGTAGCCCACCCGTTTATGTTTATATTTAGTTCACATTTCAAAGAAAAATAAAAATCCATAATAACCATCCATTTGTTTATATAATAGTTAAGATTGGGTACTGAATTGGGGCTGATTTCTTCTAGTTTTAGGAACTTAGTATGTGAGAAGCTTGCACTAAAGCTAGCACAATATTTGTAGGCTGTCTGCAGAGCAAGAGCAAGTGAATTGAAACTTTTTTGTTCGTATCGTATAAAGAAGTTTTTGCATGTGTACAAGTGCATGTGCACAACGCTATCCCCATCTCTCTTTACATGTGTAAATATATGCGCGCGCATATATCTATATATATATATATATATATATATATATATATATATATATATATATATATATATATGTTGTTTCTCTTTCTATTTCTATATATGTATTAGAAGTGAGAGGGAGACTGGGCTTTACCTGGCCTCTTAAAATACAGGCCTGGGAAGCTTTTTGAAGCCTGGTTTAGTTTTTGGGCTGGGTCAGCCCGACCCGCAATGTCTGGTGCCTCCAAACCCCGGCCTGGCATGTCAGTGTTTTGCTTCACTGCGGTTATTAGGCTCTGCTGCGGAGGCTCAGCCCACGCCTCATTTTTAGCATTTGCTTAATTTTCTAAGAGGCCCTGCGGTCTGGACCACAAATTGTAACTGTTTATATAGACTTTATTGTGAAGCCCAGATCCGCGAAAGCTGATTTTATTATTAGGAAAATTATTAAAATAGTCCTTTAATTATTGCAAAATATTCAAAATTCTTGTAAATATATTTTTTGATTTTTTTGACTCTTTTTAAAATATTTTCTTAGTACTTATTGTTAACCCACCGTCCATTCCGCTAACTTAAGCAAGAATCGGCTTTCAGTGAATGATTCCAGCGGGGGTAGCAGCTGATTCCCGCTGGAATCAGCTGGCTGTTGGATTCAGCGACTATTTCCAACGACCGATTCTTGCTTGGATCAGCTGCTGAATCCAGTGTCTGATTTCAGTGATGGATTCAGCTGGAAACGGCAGCTGAAAGCCTATTCCTACTTAACATAATGGACGGTGGTGGATTTACTACGGTGAGGATAAAAAAACATTTAAATAAAAGTTAAAGATCAAAAAAATATTTATTAAAATTAAGAATTATTTTGAATATTTTACAATAGCTTAACATACTATTTTGATAATTTTTTCTTTTTTATTTTCCCAGCCCAGCTCAGTTGTGCAGTTTCTCTTGGCCCGACCTGGTCTGGCTCATGCCCAGGTCTAATATATATATATATATATATATTATTTAGGATAAAAATTTTAAATGTGGTAGTTAGAATGCTTTCGAGTAAATATTTCTCATAATTTATCATATGATTAGATCTTTCGGGACACAAGGGTAAGGCAATAAATGCTATTAGCAAAAATATAGTTATTGTGTTCTATCTAGAGATTATAGACCAAAACACTAGAAACTGTCATTTAGGACCCTTTTTTTCATTTCCCTCTGAGAATTTCAATATTCAAGAATAGAGTAGAAGCAAAAAGTGATTGCCACCAATTTCCATAAGCTGCATATGTTTCTGTGCATATATATGCGATAAAAGTACGTAGGAGTGGCTTTCCTTTTTTGAATGGTAGAGAACCCAAGATTGGCTACACTTGATGCCTCGGTTAGTCAAAATATCTGTAGCTTTCAAACTTATTATTAAAATGAAAGGATACCAAGTCACCTTCGGAAAAATCAAGTGAAATAAGAATTTGTATCATCTAGGAAGAAGAGTAGTTTCCATTGAAATGAAAATTAGAGCCACCATTTCTCAGTTAAATCATATGCATACGAGGTATTAGAGGCGACATCACCTTTAAAAGGCTTTTCCAAAACTTTGAAACTGCAGAGCATCGTGATTGGGAAACACAGGGAATAAACATGCTGTCAACATTAATACGGAAAAGGGATTTAGACTTTCACCAATCTTCCATGAAAGCGGTGATGTAAATAACCTTCCAGCACTGAGAGATTTTGCTACTCAATATGAGAGAGTTACTAGAAAACCCGAGTGTCATACAATGCAATATGATTCAATTTCTTAATTTTCCAGCCTCGGGCTAAGAAGCGTGACAATAAGAGTCTTACCTTTTGTAAACTATGCTGCCACATGAACTGCTCTAACCTGGTAAGCTAAAGTCTACCAGCATAGGAGAAAAGCTTACGTAACCGACCATTACTTCAAGAGGGGCAATGACTCGCATCGATTCCCTTGGGCACTAGCACAAGGCTTAAAAGAAAGCAAATCTAGTTTATACCTAAAGAAGAAGCAAGCTGATCCGGGAATCTAACCCCACTGAGAAAGCAATGCCTAACTTGTCAAAGATATAATCAAGACCAAAGCATAAAAAACTTATCCAAACAACCCTTAATGACCTCCAAGAGCCAATGCGTGACTGAAAACTAAAAGATCATCAACTAAAAGTAAGAATAGTAATAATCACCATCCTTGATTGGTATGAAGAGATTAGAGCTGCAAGCATCCTCCATAAAAATAGAGAAAAAGGTGAGGGAGGATAGCAGCTTTAAAATAAAAGAAAAGCATGAGAATAGGTGCATTGCTACACTGCCCAACCTAGCGATCAGAACGCGAGAAAAATTTTGGATATCCGTGGGGCTTGGGGCGTTTTAGCGTGGAGGTTGGAAACTTTAATATCTCAGTTTTACAAATTAAAATGAAAAATTGTGGAAGCTTTAGGGGTGTTGCTACAATGCCCCATACACAATTCATTCATCATTAATGCATGACTTTTTTTTGTCTGGTTTTCCTGGGCCACGCTGCAAGATTCTAAAAAATCTATGACTTTGATATTTTAACTCAGATTCTAGGCATGGTTGCCTTGTCTGGTTTAGATGTTTTTGTCCTCCCATAACGCACTATAATTGTATTTAAAATCTTTTCATATTCTGAGCTGTGTGGATATGAAATGATTTTTTTAAAGATATTAGATTAGATCCTAAATTCAAAATTATTGTCCTAATTTTTTGCATGAAATCACCATTATAATTGGCACCCGGCGATGACCGGCGATGAATGCGGATACAGATTAAGGCCTTGTTATGGAGATTTTGATAGATTAGTGTGAACAAATATTCTATTAAGGGCTTAGTTTTTCTCAGAACACTGAACAATTTTATATACTTTGTCTCTTAGTTTAAGTTAATCAAGGCATATGGTATCGATGCTTCTTTTGCTGCTGCTTCACATTAGCATGAAATCTCTCTCCTATGGAGATGAGATCAAAGTGCATGAACTTTTGAATGAAGAAACCCTTTTCTAATGAATCAAAATATCCTTTGAATATCTTTATCTGACATGTGAATGTTTAATGTGAATTTGTGCACGCCCGTTAAATCTATAATGTAGTTAATGCACAATTAATTACCCAATAGAATGTTTAACATGTTTTATATTATTAACTGAACCAAATTTTAAACACATAATTGATGACATGCAGTGAATCGTGCTTGCCTATTTCACACTCCATTGCCTTCACACTACATAATTGATGACATGTTGTATCCAAAGCAAGCCAAAAGTAGTCGTCCTATATGATTTTAGGGGCTTTTTATGCCCTCACACTCCATTGCCCTCTAATAATTAAATAATTAAAAGTTTTTAATTTTTTTTTTTCTTTCATAGTTTTATACAAGTCATATTTCCTGAATGTATATATTTTTAAGAGTTCCTATTGAAAATTTATCGGATTTTATTTTTACTCTAATTTTTACATTTCATCAATATATGTTTGCGTTGGCTTTATATTTATCATAACTCGAACTTTTTTGATATAAATAATTCATATTTTGTGCTTATGATTGCCACTATTTGAATTCAGTGGCAACGTAGAATGAGCTCATACATATTAATTTTCTCATATTATTAATATAAGCAAACTCACATAATTTCGATTAATATAGTATTGCTATTCCCTAAACATCTAAAATATTACCATAAACTTATATTGATAATTTATCCTTTTATTAGTTTGTAGGCAATAACCTACTAAAAAGTAGTATTGTTCATTGCTTCTCAAATTTCTAAGTTGTAGCTCATAATATTAAATTTATATTTATTAAAGTGCATGTTCTTATATTTGGTGTACTTAAGGGCTGCTTGGTTTGAATAAAAGTTGGGTAAAGTAGAAATTTCCTAGGTAAAGTGAGATTACATACATTTAGTTTGAAGCAGAACGAGTAAAATATTCTTACACTATATACCAATTTTGCGTTATAATATATATATATATATATATATATATATATATATATATATATATGAATGGAAAAATTCACTTTACGCTCGATTCTGGCGCAAAGTGAGATTACGGGGCGAGAGCGAAGTGAGCGGAGCAGCAGAGCACTTTGTTTGCCTGAACGAACAAACGAATGAAATCGCTCGTTTGAACACATGACTTCTGGCATGGTCATCTCCCACGAGCGGAGCAGCTAGCAAGCGAGAGTTCTTCTCCAAGTTGACGGCAGCCTATTTTTGGGAATTCTTCGAATTGATTCGAACCATTTGAACGAAATTGTTCAAAATCGCGATCGATCAAAATCGATTTCGCTCGAATAGATTTCATTCGGAATCGATTCATTGTTTCCAACGAAACCTAATTTCCTAAAATAATTTGTTTTTATTGTGGGCAATTTGACTCTATAATTTACTCAAAATATTACAATCAGATTACTTCATTCTAAATAAAAAAATATAAATATTTAAAAACTACAAACAACAAGCAAAGTAATATAATTTTAGTGTAATCTGATTATATTGTAATTGTATTACTTTTCCCTCGTATTTCCTAATGCCAGATGTCCCCTAAATTAGTTTCCACACATCTTAGATTATTGTCATTTTTTTCACAAATGGATAGTTTGGATTGAAGTAAAACCAATGTAAAGTAAATTTTTTTGGATAAACTATATATGATTCGAGTAAAATGCTTGATTCAGGCATATTTTAAGATTACGCAACAGCAGCGGAGCATCCGAGCGCAAGAGCCGAGCGAACGCGGAGCGCAAGGCGAGTGGAGCAACCGAGTGAGGGGAGCAACTGAACGAGAACGATTCCAGCGGCTTCAGTGAACAATTGTGGCGGTTCGAACGAATTGTTAAAACAATAGAACAAATGATTCGATTGAACGAATCGTTCGAACAATAGAACGAACGATTCATCCGATCGAATCATTCAAATGATTTGTTCGATGGAAATCTTAAAAAAGAAATTGGGGGGTGATTTTTCTCCAAGTTTACTCAAAAATCACTCATTGATTAATTTATTGCAAATAGTAAAATATTAAATTTTTAGTATAACTACAAAAATAACAATAAAGTAATCTAATTACACTATAAACAATCAGACTAGTTTATCCTCATTTTTCTTAGAGTTCTTCAGGCTGAGCAGACCTGGGCTCTAATAAATAGAGGATAATGATTAGAAATGAGGATATAAAACGATTGTCTAGGCCCTATACTTAGTATGGTAATCACACACATATACTAAGAACTTACAATACCCCAATCAATATTCTTTTTGGTGTTCAACATAATTAATATGTCTACACATAGTGTTTAATTGATATTAATGTTAGGAAATAACCACCATAGTAAATAATCTGAAGTAAACTTGCAAAACTGAAATGATACAGATCTCAAGACAATCACGGTAAAATACCATCCAAACATAAGAATTTATGTGAAAAGCCCAATAATAAAAAAAAATCACAGAGTTACACCACAAAGAACATCCACTATGAAGACAAACAAAACTTGCAGAGTTATTCTGAAGAAATCATAACCCTTAGAAAAAGAGGAAGATTACACCACTAAGGAAATCACACACTCTCCTATACATCTCTCTATGTCATTCCCTTGGTTTTCTAACTCAACTCTTGATTATACAATATCACATAAGCATTGCTTATTGAGAACTTGACTCTTGAGGAAAAAGGAGAATACATGTTTCATCTGGAACTTTTACACACAAACTTTTAACACATCTCTCATTTTCACCTCTCAAAATCTCTCCTGCAATGGCTCACACAATAGCTCCCATTGCAGTCACCACTGTAGCTGTAACAACCTGAGTTGTTACCATGGTTGATTAGGACTAATCCTAAGTCTTGAACACAATTATAAGTGCTAATTAGGTCAAGTACAATCAACCTTTGAGACCTAGTCCGAATCAGGAGTCAAATGGATCGAATCCTAATTTATGGAAATCTAGAAACCCTAGAAATTGACCCATTTAAATTGACCTCCGATCGAAAAACGGACACCACCATTGCGTTCCTTGACCCCAAATTAGCTTGGGGTGAAGTTTTCGTGTCAATCGGAAGTCGTCGAAATTTCGATGAATATTTTAATAATAAAAATACCCCGGAAATCGAGGTATCAAAATACTCGTCGGATCAAAAATCCGACTTCGCCATTGAATTCCTTGACCCCAAATTAGCTAGGAAAAATATGTTCAAAATTTTCTGAATATATATATATATATATATATATATATATATATATATATATATTATTTTAATACTTAACGGCGTGCCGTTAAGTATTTAACTTACCGTCAACCGTAGCTAACGGCGCCGTTAGATCGGACGGCGCCCTCACAGCCGTTGGATCTGATCCAGATCCAACGGCTACGGGGCCGTCTCCCTCGGCCTCGCAGCCCGCGCGCGACACGCGGCGGGCCGCCGCCATTTCCGGCCAATCCGGCCCCTCCCCGGCCTCTGCGAGGTCGCCGATGGGTCTATAAGACCTCGCCCGACCTCTGGGCTCCGGGTTTGTGAAAATCCGAGCCCAGATCGAGCCCCGAAGCCCAGCCACTCGTCCGCCGTCGAACTTCAGGTACCCTGATCACCCCCATCCTCCGTTGAAATTGCAATTTTTCTTTTGAATATTGTAGGTTATGACTTAGATCGACGATCAATCGGACCTGATCGGCCTCGATCAGGTCCGGCTAGCCCAGATCAATGCTTGAAGCCTCGGGCCCGTTTCTCGCAGCCGTCGAAACCCTAGGAGTTAGGGTTTCGATTTGCCGGCGATCCCGGCCACCTCCGGCGAAGGTCCGCCCACCGGCGTGTAGCCCTCGTCGAGGGCTACCGGCGGCCATGCGGGCCGTGGTGGTCTGGCACCGGGAAGGCCGGCGAAAGCCGTGCCCTAGCCCGGCGCCCTCGGGCCGTCTCCACGAAGGAGACGACGTCCGGGTCGACCTGAGCCCGGCCCGCCCGAGCCGGGTCCGCGTCAGCCGGGTGGGGCCCACCAGTGCCACGTGGCGCCTTCTGGGCCTGCCACGTGTCCAGTGGGACCCACCAGCCGAAGCCCACGACGCTTCGGCTTCGGCCATGGGGCCCACAGCCCGAGCCGCGTGACGGTTCGGCTCCCCGGTGGGGCCCACAGCGCCACGTGGCAGCCAGCCGGCATGCCACGTGTCACGTGGGGCCCACAGCCCGAGCCGCACGACGGTTCGGCTCCCCGGTGGGGCCCACAGCGCCACGTGGCAAGTGGGACCCACTGCCCGGTCAACCGCGGCAGTCCGGCTCCCCGTGGGGCCCACAGTGCCACGTGGCAGCCTCTGGCAGTGCCACGTATTAGGTGGGGCCCACTGCCCAGTCACCCGAGCTGACTCAACCCTTGTGGGGCCCATAGTGCCACGTGGCAGCATCTGGCAATGCCATGTGTCTAGTGGGGCTCACTGTCTGTTAATTTAATTAATAATTTTTCTGTTAGTGTTAATTAATTACTGTTAATGATTAATTAGTTATAGTTAGTGATTAATTAAGTTAAGATTAGTGTTAATTACTTTTGAACAGTAACCTTAATTAATTAAGTATAATTAGAGATTAATTAGGGTTAATTAAATGTTAATTAAACCTTAAATGGTAATTAGGTTAATTAATTATCATTGAACAGTAAAACATAATTAATCATTTTTAATTAAATATTAATAGATAATTAGGACTAATTAAAAAGTAATTAGTGCTAATTACTTTGCTACAGTAAAATATTAATTAAATAATAGATTAATTAATGTTAATTAATATTTAAGCCTAATTAATCACATATTAATTAAGGATTAATAATTTTAGAAATTTTGAATAAATGAATAGTAAAATAATTCAAATTGTATTTTTGAATAGTAAACCTTAAAAGTTTAATAACTTTTTGTAGGATAATCCAAAAAAATGTATGGATTCAAATAACATAATGTAAAAATTTATTTCGGGGCATGTATAATGAGTTAGCATTTTAGGACCTATTTAGAGCCTCATAACTTTTTACCCGATTATCGAAACATAGTCAATATGGGTCTTAAAATGCTCAGGAGAGCAGCTTCATCACTGTAGTAGTATTAGTTTTCCCATTTGGGCATCAGAATAAAAAGTCAACCATATAACTTAGGGTTGACTTTAGTGAAAAATGACCAAAATGCCCCTATACTTCAAATAGCCATAACTTAGTCAAATCAACTCCAAATCAGAAAATTAAAGATGCTAACCAGCCTAAAATTTCAATGTCATCAATATAATAAAATAGTATTTAGGATTTGAACCCTAGAAATTTAAGTAAATGATCAAATTACCCATAGCCTTATTTTAGTCATAACTTGACCGTTTCTCGCCTGATTTAGGCGTACTTACTGTCTATCTTCAAGTTAGACAGTAAGAAATCAATTGGATCTAAGAGAAATCAATTCTGACTACTAAGTCAAAAGTTGACTTTTTGACCCTTAAAGTAGGGGCAAAATGGTCATTTTGCCCTAAGATTTAATTAAGTACATCTACCCTTTAGTTAACCTTCCAGGACCCTAAAACTAATGTTATAATCTTATTAGTATCAATCAAGTGAGTGAAATCAACCCTTAAGTTAGATTCCAATAATTTCAATTAAGTCTTAACACTACACCTTAAGGACCTTTCCTGAGACTAGGACTAGATCATAGGTTAGAATTCATTCATTGGGTAAACGGGTTACCCAATGGGTGAAACTTTGGTTTTATTAATTTTTAGACTTTCTTTTATTTTACAACTCATTCTGATTATTTTATCTTTTAACCCTAGATTTAAGGTAGGAGGTTCATCCTATTAAGTTTGATTACTTAATAGGATTTGCCCTAACTAGTAGATCACTTATAGAATAAAACCTAGAACTTAGGTCTTATCCTTTGGATTATGTGATTAAACCTAAATCTCGTAGTGCTTAATCCATAATCATAGGCTTAGAAGATCTTGATCAGATCTTAGTTAGAATGTCTAAATTCACAAAACTAGGATGTATGATTCATTTATTTAACTCATAGTCGTCTATCTGATTGATCTAGATTAGAACCTGATCAGTTCTAATCCTTTTTAACTTGTAAGGACGAGTTTCTGAGTTACACTCGATAGTAGGAAAATGATGATCCTGAACTTGTGTAACTTGGAATAGTTAGATGGTTAAGTAAAAAACAAATGATATCACCATGTTTAGTAGAGTCTCTTGCTTCTATTTGATATTTTGTTGTTACGCGTTCCTTGTACTTTTGTGCCGTATTTTCTTGAGCATATCATATAAGACTGTAGATGGATGAATAAAATGTTAGGAAAATATGAAGACTCCTTAGATTCCTTGTGAAAATATTAAAGTAATTAATAAGAAGATAATGATTTGATGTGTTTGAGCTGCCTCTCAGTGTTCTTTTGCTCATACTGATTGTTGCCCTAGCTGTATCGTGCTAGGAACCGCCCTAGTCGTACTGGTGCTAGGATCTTTCGGGTATGTCTGTTGGTGACCTAACTGTATTGTGCTAGGAACCATCCTAGCCGTACTGTGTTAGGGCTTTTTTCGTTGACTGATGTTGCCTTAGCCGTATCGTGCTAGGAACCGCCCTAACCGTACTGGTGCTAAGATCTTCAGCCCTGTTTGGTGAGCTAGTGTAGCTCTTTTCTGTATGATAGATTGTACACGTATGGTTTTATATGCAGTTGTTGTTGTTTACTTTTCAGTATTCTTATTCAGTCAGCTATTTTCTTGTACTGCTTTTATATATATTTAGGATGTTAGAATCTTGCTGCTATTTATATGTACAACTGCTGAGTTGTTTATTTTAAATTGGTATATTTTTTGTTGAACACCAGCATATTTAGGATGTAGAACTTTTCTTACAGCACATGACAATTATGTATATTTATACGCCCTTCCTTGTTTAGTTTGTATGCGAGGCATGTCTCAGCCTCTTTCCTTTTCTTTGCTTAAGTTATAAATGATGATTTATAGCTTCCATGTTTCTTTGTATTGCTTGCTGCTCCTTTTCATATATATATGTTGCTTAGATGTTGTCAAATGGTGATATTACTTAACACTTATAATAATTCATCAGCTTAAAATGTACTTAGATAATTGTCTAACCAGATTTTTCTTTTCTTTGGCTGGGGCCCTACATTGTGAAACCGACAATGGCAGACTCCTATTAGTTAGACGAGCAGGAGTTAGGTGTGGAGCCATACCCAGAGGAGGAGCCCGTGGAAGAAGCTGCCGTTTAGCCTTCTTATATTCTTGAGTGAGGATGAGTAGTTTTCATTCTATTTTTTTTCCTTTAAATATTTTAAATGATGTAATAATACAGGTACTATTGACTGTGTATTTGGATTGTATGCTTATATTCTGAGTTCTATATTTCCTATTTGTACTGTGATACTTGGATGGTTTACACTTCCTTAAATTGCTTCCGCACTCTGTTTGTTTACTTATACAGTGACAGTTAGTTTGATTCTGTGTTAATCCTTCCATAATCAGGTGGATTATGGAGTCTATCCTAATCCAATGGTAAGTGAGGGGTTAGTCAGAGTGACACCCCACCCTTAACCTAATCCTTTGGTAGATTAAGGGTGGTGGGCGCCACAGTAGCCTCTGCTTCAGCCCTCCATTGTAAGCACCATTGCAGCACTCCGCTATAACCACTATTGTATCCCATCGATGTACTATTGTGCAATCACCACAGCAGCATCCCCCTACAACCTTCTGTGCGTTCATCTGTATAGCCTTCCATTGCGGCAACCGGTGCAGCTTGCCTCGGCTGAGTCCTCTATTATGGCCTTTGCTTGTAGCCTCCCGTTGCAATCCTTTGGCTAGCCCATTGCACACCCTTTTTGCATTATCTGTTGCACACCTGACCACCCATCACTTTAGGCTTCAGTATATGGTTCAAAATGAGCCATAATTTGCTCTAAACATACTTGGGAAGCCCAAGAGACATGTCTCTTTCTATTTAAGTTCGACGTATGCGCCTGGACGCCCAAGCCTTGACTTGTACATGCTTCATGGGAGCCTAGGCATGCCTAGTGAGCCAGTGGCGGGCTTTGGCATCCCCTCTTCGGCCTACAGGTGCTGTTGGGCCAGGGGCTTGCTTCCCCCTACTCAGCCTACATGTGTTATTGGGTGCTTGGGCATGCCTAGTGTGTCAGGGGCTTTCTTGGGCATGCCCTCCTCAGCCTACATGTGTTGTTGGGCGTTTGGGCGCGCTTAGTGTGCCAGAGGATTGCTTGGGCACGCCTCCTCAGCCTACATGTGTTGTTGGGCGCCTGGGCTCACCTAGTAAAGTAGGGGAGCTTGGGTGCCCCCTTTTCAACCTACAAGTGTTGTTGGGAGCATGAGGCGCACCAGGGCGCCCCCTCCTCAGACTACAGGATCTATTAGGCTCTAGGGGATAGCCTGGATGCCCTGTTCACTGATGTGCAGTGACGCCTTGCCCGGAACCCATCGGAACTCTGTCAGCACTTTCTTTGATGATCCAATTGGTCTACACCTTAACAATCTCTCACTTTGAGACTAATTGCGATCGACTCATCTTCAACTATGGAATTTCTTCACCCTAGTTTCAATCACAACAATGGTCGTGGTGTGACACCCCGCCTTTATAGTGATGCATAGGCCAACTGAAGCTGCTCTGTCAAGAACTTCTCGCTCTTCATTTATTCAAAGTTACTAATTTTGGTAGCTATTTTTCCAACGGCAAACAAATGCTTCTATACTGCAGATCTTCAAAGAAATTTACACCATTGACCTTTCCTGACAGTGTATCTCTTTTCGTCTCCCAGTGACCCCACTTGAATTGATAACCTCACGCTCTGATACTATTTGTTAGGAAATAATCACCGATCCAGAGTAAATAATTCGGAGCTAGCTTGCAAAATTGAAACAATAGTGATCTTAAGACAATCATAGAAAAATATAGTTCAAAGATAAGGATTTACGTGGACAATTCAAGAATGGGAAAAATTACAAAGTCACGCCACCAAAAACATCCGCTATAACGACAATAAAAAGCTTACAATTATTCTTGAGAAACCTTAACCTCTATCTCTCTATTCCCTTCCATTGGTTCTCCAACACAACTCTTGATTATACAATAACACATATGCATCACTTACAAAGAACCTGTTATTCTGCATCAACTTGACTCAGAGGATATATCGGAGAATATTCGTTCTGTTTTGGACTTTTACACACCCAAACCATTAACACTTCTCTCTTTTTCACATCTCAATATCTCTCATTGTTGTCTGTATAACCACAACAACAACATCTGCGATTGCTCATACATTAGTCCCACTATAGTCAAAATCGTAGCCACCTCTGCAGGCACCGCAACAGTACTTCGCTATAGCCATCGTTGCAGCACTTCTCTATAGCCACCATTGCAGCACTTCGCTACAGCCACCGATAAAAACCTGTGCAATCATCGCTGTTGCGCTCCATTGCAATATTCTGTGCAATCATTGATGTAGCCTTCCACTGCGGCTTCCAGTGCAGCTACCGCTGTTGCCACCCACTTTATCCTTCGACTGCATCCACTATTGTGGCCTTTGGCTGCTGCCTCCTAGTGCATCCCTTAGGCTGCAGCCCGTTGCACACCCTTTTTGCACTCTTTGCTGCACACCTTAGCATCCAACATTTTAAGCTTCTATATAGGGCTTAAAACGACCCCCAAATGTGCCCTAAATTGGCTTTGGAAGCCCAAGGGATATGTCTCTTTCTGGTTAAGTTCTCCACATGCACCTGAGCATGCCTAAGTGCTCAAGCCTTGGGCCTACTTCACAGGCGCCTGGGCGCCCGTCTCTTGGTGCCAAACACAACATTGTCGCCTGGGCGCACCCCCTCCTCGACCTACAACTATTGTCGGGTGCCTGAAACACGTCAGGGCCCCCCCTCATCGGGCAACAGGCCATGTTGGGCGTCTGAGTTGTGCCAGGACGCCAGACTCATTGCCAGGCAATGACATCTTGCCCCGGAACCCACCGGGTCGGCACTTCCTTTGGTGATATAATTGGTCTTTACACCTTAACAATAAATTAAAATTTACTTTTCAAAATTATGATTATAAATTGATTAAAAACATTTAATTGCTTAGAAAAAAAACTTTAGGGCACCTGTGGGTGTACCAAGACATTTTTCGAAGCTACTGATCATCACCCGGGTTTCGACAATGCCGAATAAAAATTTTAGTGTGCTTTAGAAAACTAACATAAGACTATATTATTTTGTAATAAATAAATATATCATACAAAGTATACTTATATATGTAAGAAAATATCACGATGTCAAACTTAATTTTTATCTAAATTTTATTCTATCTAATAAAAAATTTAACAAATATCTTCAAATGATTTTGAACCTTCGAATAAACTTATGCCGCATCTGCCGTTTTCTAGAAGCTTGGAAATTTGGTCTAAGGAAGGTACAACGAAACATCGCCATGAGTTGCAACGCGGGTCAAATATTTCCGCTGCACGCGGACTTTGCCTGGAAAATAGACAAAAAAAACAAAAAAGGTAATTGCAACAAAAATCTTTCTGCCGGTCAAATCTATTATTTAGATTTATTGATATAGAATCTGAACAAAATTTATCCAATATAATTTGGACATATTTTAATATTTTAATAGTGTATATTTATTTATATTAAAATAATACAAATTTATGTTTTAAGTTTTTATTAAATGTACTTAAAAAATTTTATTGGATGAGCACCATGATCTAAATATCATTTAATATGTTGCACAATAATATATATGAAGAAAACATATTTTTAATTAATAATTTTTTTTTGAATATAAACTCAGAAGAAAATATATTCAATCAATAATTTATTTACATATTAAATTAACATAAAATTTATATATTTTAATATATACTAATATGTGAGCGTAGCAATACTCTACTTATAATAAAATCTTATTTATCTCTCAAACAATTTTTGATGATTATATTTTTTATTAAAACTTATATGTATTTAATCATAATTTTTTATTATATAAACAAACTATTTTGAATTTTTTGAGAGTTTGGAACTCATAATTATATATAAAAATATTATACTTACATAAAAAAAATACATAAATAAATATTTAAGATCAATAAATTATTATTATTATTATTATTATGAGCACAAAAAAAATATACCAAATATTCTTACTAATGTGAGTGCTACTTCATTTGTATCTTGTTGTGTTTTTAATTTTAACTGTAACAAAGTACATTTTATATATATATATATATATATATATATATATAAAAGTATGAAACTCGCACAATATCTGGGGTGACAATACTCTGAAGAAAATAAAACACAATAGCGAATTTAACAGAAAATAATATATCATCATCTTCATCCATTTAAAAAAATAATAGCAAATGTCAGGAATTAGTACATATCTATATTACTTCATTTCAATAGTTGTAAGAAATATGAAGTATCAAAAATATTAAAAGCAACTGGACACCAGTGAATTCTGTATGGCAATAAAGAGAGAACAATAGTAAATAAAAGTAATAAGCAATGTCCCTTTGTGTGGCACCCTGCTCCCCGCTCCCCGCCGTGGTCCTGTTAACCTTTAAGTTAACATGATTACGGTGAGGCGGTCACCAAATGATAATATCCTTGCTTATGATTAGGTTAGTGACTAATACTAATCCATCATAATCAAAGACTTTGTCATTACGCAATTAAATCATCACTAAATGTAAATACAAGTAGAATAGAGTGCAGAAGCATAAAATACAACATCCATCCATCATATATAAATACAACAGTTCAGACTAAGTAAAGTACTGAAAGTAAAGTTAACCATGTATTATTACAAATATGATTTAAAAGTTAAGGCAGAAAATGAAAATAAATCACTCATCTTTACACTGCAAAAAAAGAAACTAATGATCTTCAATAGCCTGAACCTCCTCTTGAACCTGATCTTCTGAAGGCTCTTCCACCTCGAAAAGCTCGGAATCTACCATTGTCAGTTTCACAATGATAAGGCCGCCCTAGTTAACAAAAGAAAAATTTAGTTAGACAAAATGTCTAACTATATTTTAGGATAATCAATTTATTATGTTTGTTAGATATCACCATAAATAAGTAAACACAAAAGCATATTAGGAGCAACAATGCGTAAGAAAGAACAAGAATAAGTTATAAACAAACAGTTTATAACTTAAATAACTAGGAAGTAAGCACATACCTCCTCCATAATAACTGCAACAAGATCAGGTAAGTAAAAGAAAGATTAAAGCAAATGATTATAAAGAAAATACATCCTAAATATGCTTATGATCAACCTAAAACTATGCTAATTGACATAAAAGTAAATGAACATATATAAAGCATTATAAAACTGGAAACAAAACTAGTATCATATGCATGTGAAAATAATAAGTAGGACTAATATCCTACAAGTAAGCAAAGCTAGAAAAGACTGTAAGTAAAAGTAGTGCTAAAATGCAGAAAAAGTGTAAAGTAAAACAATAAGTCCAAAACGGAAAGCTGTATTGGCTATTCAAGCCACTCGAACTGAAAGCAACATAGTTTCACTTAGCATGATGGGCTAAGATTGAAGCTCTAAACGGATAGTATCAACGTACTTAGCCTGATAGCTATAACAGAAAAACTAAGTATAAGTGTACTTAAGTTAGTATAACCACATCACATCCTGACTAATCTGTTAGTTGGATCGGACTGACCCGACACTGAAGCCGATCCCGAACGGATGAAGTGAAGATGTATATTAATTAAGCTACACTCTACAAAATACGAGAAAAAGAACAAATGCTACTTATGAATTTTCAAAGTTGACATAGGATACTTATCAATATCCTATGTACCCAATATATATTCAAGGTATAAAGCTCAATTATAAGGTATGCAAAGCATCAAAGTCAAAGTGAGCAAGAGACTCAACTAGGACACAGGTGATATCTATTGTTATCTAATTTGTTCATTCTATCTACTATAAATTACATAAGATTCATAATCATTAATTCTTAATCTAACTGTAATATATACTCACGGTCTTATAAGTTGAACATAATTAGGACTGGCCAAGCCCTAACTATATCTAAATTAGTGACGACTACTTGATTTAAATAAACAGATCATCATCCTAACTTGATATTTTAATTAATCCCAAACCCATCTTGATTAGCCAAATCAAGATGAAAGGATTAAGGATTAAACTCCAAATGATGGAGCTTAATCACTCAATCCAAAGGTACCACTAAGGGTCTAAAGTTTAGAACCCATATCTCACAGATTAAGTTAAGGCAAATCTTAATGATTAATCAATTCATTAGGATAGATCTCTATACTTAGATCTAAGATTTAAATATCAAATAATCATTAAATAAATTAGGAAAACTTATAAACTAGTAAACTCAAGGCTTTACCCATTGAGTAACCCAATTTACTCGATAGATAAATTCTAACATAAGATCTATTCCTAACCCTAGGAATTAAGGCTTTTACTTACTAAGAGTATCTCTCAAACACACATCCGAACTAGTATTATAAGACTTATGGGAAGATCTAAGAAGGATTAAGGAAGGAAAGAACACTCAAATTTTACTTAAGGATTTCCTTAAGGACTAAAGAGTGAAATCTTGATCAAAATCAAATTAAAGTTTAATCTTACATAATTTATGATTTAAAACACTATTCTTACTAATTATGATGTTTAGAATATTATTCTAGGGCTTTAAAATGCTAAACCCTAAATTTGGGAAAAATGACCATTTTGCCCCTACTTAAGGGTTCAAAGATCAAATTTTGATCTAGGATTCTAAATCTAAATTTTTTAGTGGAAAAGTTTTTCTTACTGTCTAATATAAGATTAGATAGCAATTACACAAAATTTGGGTAATTATTAAGCCTTATGAGATCAAATTAATAAATTTGACTCATAGGTGTATTTTGGTAATTTGGCTTAATGAAATCTAAATTTTCTATTAACATATTGTTGCTTACTGTCTAAGGTTTCCATAAAACCTAAAATTACTGAATTTTGATAAGTATTGACTAAGTTATAGCCAATACAAGCTTAGGAGTAAAAGGGTAATTTAAGGTTTCTTAATTAAGGGTCAAAAATTCTAACTTTTCTAATTGGTGTCCAAATTGAGTAAAATTAGTGGCTATGGTTCACAATTGATCCACTGATTGCATTGATTAGTAGTAGGCTCAATTTGGACTCTAATTGGCTAAGTTATGGCTTAATTAGGATTTAGAGTGATTAGTGAATGATTAGTAAAACTAATCACCCAATCACTAAACTAACCACCCCATTAGATTCTATTCTACTCTAGGAGTTCTTTAAAACTTTAATTATTTAATTTAGATCATAAAATTTGCTAATCTTTACTAATCAAGATTAAAAGTAATTAAGGTTGATTAAGAAATCTAACTATTGGATTTTAAATATTTTTACAATTTAATGTTAATTAGGTTCTCATGATCAAAATAAATTTAAGGATCACCTATTTTGGAGTTCATTTGACCAAGTTATGATCAATTGAAGATTTATGATTAATTGACCTAATTAGGGTTAAGTCCTAAATGTGATTAGTCCAAATTTAATCCAAACAGAAAAATAAATACTACTAAATTAACCCTTAGGGTTTTTTGATTACTTTGAGATCCATATTGGGTATATTTGGGTAAGTATGTGCAAAGTTATGACTAGTTGAAGTTTTGTGACACATTTATAATTATTTAATACCTTAAAATGTCACTATGTGAAATATTGATTTAGATACAATTTTGATAGTGCCAATAAATTCCTTATATTTTTTTGATTAAAATGATATATAATTTTGCTATATTTTAACTTAGGATTTGAGAGTTATTTATATTTAAAGTTTAGTAATTAATTTGATTTCAATTAATTAAATTGACTTATATTAATTCATATTGTTTCAAGTTTAATAATTCTATTTGATTTAAATTATGCAGTAGGCCCCACCTAATCAACTGATGCCGACATTGAGGGTACAAAGGGAGACACGTGTGGGCGTGCAATTGGATTAAAGGAGACAACGGGACCCACACGAAGCCAGACGAACTGACTGCGGGGTCCACCATCGCAGACGCTGACCTCGGCACCACGTGGGGCTAGGTAGAACCGACAAGTGGAGCGCTGAGGAAAGAGGGAATCAGATCGAATGCGACGGTTCAGGATTGGACCGGTTTGCCCTGGACCGGTCCGAGAACTGTCGATCGTCCCCGACAAGGACCATAACCCTAGCTCCTAGGGTTACAAATTACTCTCAGCACAGATTACTTCAGGCAGCATGCAATATGTCAAAATGAAGATATGAACAAAGGCTATTGTTTGAGCATATAAATTATATCTATTAGATTATTAGGATTCTTCCAATCTTTAGCCCTAACTTTGCTTACATGAGTGACTATCATAGACTAAAATCAGCTGGATGCGATTGCTCTTAATCGGGTATACACGACTTAATATCTATATTATGCATTCAGGAAACGAAATGAGATTATGTGGAATTTGAAGGAAAATTGAGGGTATCTGGGCGTACCTCGTTCAATATTTCAGGAGGATTTGGGAGGTGGATTTGATCCTTGCTTCCATATGCTTACAGACGCAATCCCTTATTTTTCTCCATTCCTTGAGCAATAAAAGCCTTGATGAAGCCCCTTCGACGAGCAGAAGGGGCAGCATTGGATCAACACACTGCGGCTCTCGCCGTGTGTATGCCATGCTTCCCATAAATATGCCCCAGCGAGGAAGACAGAAGTGGACCGTTCGATCTTTCGATCGAATGGTTCACAAGAGCCGTTAGACCAAACGGCTCTAAAGAAGAAATGGAGGAACGACGTTAAGAAGAAACTGATGGCAACCATCAGTTTACTTTAAATAGTTTTTATTTAATTTATTTAAATAAGTTTTCTTAATTAAAATTAACTAGTTAAACAAGTTACAAAAATTCTCAATAGATCAACCTTAGCTAATTGAGAGGTGAGGAACGCAATGGTGCAATCAGATTTTTGATTCGATGAGTATTTAATTATTTGATTTTTCAGGGTATTTAAATAATATTAAAATATTCGATGAAAATCTAATGACTTCCAAATGCATCCAAAATATCACCCCTAGCTAATTTGGGGGTGGTGAACGCAATGACGAAGTTAGATTTTTGATATGAGGTCAAAATAAAAATCAATTTCCAAGATTTTGGGTTTTTCTAGAAATCAGGGTTTTGATCCATTTGATTCTTGATTTAGACTGGATCTTAGAGGTGAGCTTCTAATAACTTAGTTAAGATACTATAATTATAATTAAGACTTAGATTAGTCTTAATTGACTTAAGTAACAACCTAGGTTGTTACAGACTCCCCCACTTAAGAATGATGTTGTCCTCAACATCACTCAAGTGAAAAAAAAATAAAACAGAACAGAGTATTGGAATTGAAAATAATAGAATTGGATAAGTATGATTGCAAGAGTTTAAATGAATATAGAATAACTTGATGAAGGTGGAAGAACATCTGGGTTCTCAATTAGTCTTTGGAACTCAGATCAAATAACCAATTTGATCTTTGTCTAGGATTTTGATAGGCCATTAAATGGGTGATAGTTTTGGTTGAATTCTCACTAGAGATAAAAAGATAAAGATCATAAAAGTATTAAGTTACTCTCATTTAGAATAGAGGATATTTATAGATACATAAGGTCCTATGATAATTAAACTGTAATCACAGTACCTCACTACTAATACAGTAATGCATGCCTTAGTAGAATGAATTACTTCTAGGGATTGAAGATTTGATTGGTGATTACACACCATAATTGTCATGAAGTTAAGAATATAATATTGCTCAAATGAGTAAAAACTTAAAGGAACTTGAAGGTTTAAATATTATCCAACTAAAATCCAATCTTCATAATCTTATCTTATAGTTAATGATAAGAACATTCTATCCAAAATTTTGTGTTTTAGGGAACCAACCAACTAAGTGATAACCATCACTTAATAAGGATAGCAGATAATGAATAAGGAGGCTAATCCTCATCTAAACTAAATATGACTTTAAGGTCTTAAAAGTTAGATCCTAAGTCATAACATATGACTTAGCAATATAAAATAATTTATATCTTAGCAAGTGTCACTATGGGGCCCCCGTACTGACAACAAGGAAGTACGGTGCTCCAATTGTGGCGAATCCCCAACTTAAGTAAAGTCAGGTAAACCCAACCTGCCTTAAGCCAAGGACTTGTCACCAAGTGCTATAACATTCATCAATATATATAAATATCAAAGTAGCGGAAGCAATAGACGAGTAGTAACATCCACAAGCATACATAGTAGGAAGAGAGAGAAAGCAATATAGTAACTCATAGAAATGTAGAAATGAAACACATCCAGAATTAATTATTACAAACTGAATTTTAAAGAGAAAAATATGTCTCTCAATCTCATTGAAATAAAAATGCAATATCTAACTAAACAGCAGCAGCACGATCCTCCTCCTGAACCTGCTCCCCTTCTGCGACACTGCCCACGAACACGTCTAAATCTGATATTTCTCGGTATCACAAATGTCAGGGCCCCAGCCAATAAAACAAAAAAGTTACAGTTAGACAATTGACTAAGTACATTTAAGACTATTTTAATGAACTGAATATTTTAGAGATATCACATTTAAATTAACTAAACATGCAAGCAGTAATGGGTGTAACAAGCTACAAAATAAATGGGTAACTATAAACTATACAGTTATAGCCAATAACTAGTATGAAGAACATACAATGTAAAGTAAATAAGGTGAGGCTAAAAGTTGAAAAGAAATAACAACAATAATACAATTCTGAACCTAACATGCTTTATGATCATGTTAACACATGCTGAGTATATAAAAGAAATACAAGTACTGAAAATGTGCAATTCTAGCATCCTAAACATGCCAATATATATATAAGTAAGCCATATGAGTATACATATAACATGCCAGTTAAGAACAAGAAAAGAAAAGAAAAACCACTGAGACATATGGCAAAAGCAAAGCAATCCATAAAATGTAAGGCCACTGAGACATGTGGCAAAAGCAAAGCAAGTACTGAAAATAAGGCTACTGAAACATGTGGCAAAGCAAAACATAAAATAATACTGAACAATCCAGCTAAAGTAGCAATAAGCATAAGACATAGTACTGTAATACTAGCCAATAGGCCATCCAGGGCCTCCAATATCAATCAATCAATTCTCAGCTTAGCCATCCAAATATGCTAGGTCTGAGTCCAGTTTATACAATACTACTACTGAAGAGGCAGACTAAGCTAGGACATATTCTACCAACTGCAAATAATGTGATCTTTAAGTAAATAAGCAACTTTAACTAAATATCGATCTAGAGATTTGGAGTCATAATCCTTTTAGCAGGATTCTGTACAGTGGAGACTTAGGATTCATCTTTGTTTCTTACTATATTCTTCATGGATTTTGGGATTTTCCATTCATACCATATAATGGCATAAGCATAAGTATAAATATGAGTTGAACTCATTCCTTCTGTTGTGACTCATGGTTATCAGTAATACAGTATGAGATACAGAATGTTATATACACAGACTGGGAAATTTCAGGGTGCATCTGCGTCACCATACTGACTTCCTAATTGTTGTGCTTACATTGAACCGTACTACTCATAAACTTTCAGTGATAGTTCTGTGATATATTGTGGTATAACATATTTGTGAGCATTGTTTCAGTGGCATATAGTGCAGCTTATAGTATCCTTCTCAGCATTTAACATTCCTTTCACATTGATGTATGAGCATCTGGTATTTTCATTTACTTTCAGTATCTAGTTTCGATGCAGTTTTACTTTGCTTAGTCCTTACAGTTTTAGTTATTTAGTGTCTTTACAGTTTCTCTGCACTTTTACTTTACTTTGCTTCCATTTTGTACAGCTTTATACTTTCTGCTATTTACAGTATTTCTGCAGTTTGATTTCTGTCTTACTCCTATGTTGAATAACATCTTCTTAAATGCAAGTATATGTTATGTTATCATTTTATTAAGCTTAGACTTTATAAGTCTAATATTATTTTTCCTTTGTTGGCTTGGCCCTGTCATATATGTACATATGATAGCCTCAAGTGTTAGCTCAGACCTTGTACTTGGGGTGTGCTGGTGATAAAAGGTCAGGTGGGGTTGATATTCTGCAAGGAAGGAGATCTTGCTCAGTTAGTAAAGCTTCATGTTCTTCTTATTAATTTAAATGTAATAAAGAAGCTTCTTTCTTGTTATTCAACATTTTTTATATTGTTTATGAATGAATGGATGTGGACACTATTGAATGCCTTTTTATTTAATTTTTGCACTACTTTACTTATGTTTCTGCCTAATACTGTGCTCCCCTTCAAATTAATGCCATGTATAAGTTGTCTATTATCTGTGGTATTAGTGACGGCCACCACTTGATTGTTGTTGAGTTAGTGTTACATGCTCAATCACCTTAGCCGTTTCCACTAGTTTGAAGAAGCTAGTCAGATAGAGCGGCACTATTTGATTCTTCAGTGAACTTCGGAGTCCGCAAAGAAAGCGGTGGCACTTAGCTAACTCAGAATGAGTGACTTCTGGCACGAAACAAATCAGTCTACGAAATTCTCTTTCGTATTCTGCCATTGAACAACTTCCTTGAGTCAACCTCATGATTGTATCTGCAATAATATTTTGTGCAAATGGGGGAATGAATTCAGTCTTGAAGGCCTCGATGAACTCATCCCAAGGAATGTCTTCTAACTTGTAGTCAGAGAACTTGGTGTTTCGGATCTCTTCCCACCAATATTCTGCTTTCGCATGAAACAGATGGGTGGCAAGATGAACAGCTTCCGAGTTCGGGACCTTAAGACTAACGAGATCCCTTTCCACAGCCTTCAGCCAGTCGGCTGTATCCATTGGGGATAGGTTCCCACCAAAAGTTGGAGGTCTTAACCTCAAAAAATTGTGAAGGAGATTATCCGCCGAATGATATGAAGAAGAAGCAACTTGTGGGCATGAACTGTCGGAGCAGTGACAATGATTGGAGTTACACGATCATTTAGTAATTTCTGCATAACGAGTGCCTGTTGAGCTTGGTTTTCCAATAAAGTTGCCACCATGGCTCGCAGATGAGCCACATCATCATTAGAACCACTAGAGGCAATAGTGTTCTTGATAGGAGTTACGGTAGGTGGCGATCCGAAATCCATTCTAGTTAATTAAGAAAAGGAGATAAACTCAGAATTTACTCTAAGGAAGAGAAATCAAAATCTTTCATTAATTATAGAAATAAGGGATTACAACGCCAAAACTGTAAATCTAATGGAGTTGCTTGAAAATGAAGTAATATTTGTCCTAACTATCATTCAAACATTATCAGTATACTCTGCCCTAAAGGCTGCACAAAAGTCCTCAAAAGTGACTTCCAGACGCTTCCTGTTACGTTTCTTCTCGAGCCTTGCCATGGTCTCATACCACCAAACTCCGGTGTAATCCACCATCAGGTCTGTCACAATATCTACATAAAATGACTCAAGACACTCTATGTGTATCAGAATGGACTCCACTCGGCTCAACCATTCTTGTGCGTATACGAGAAAGTTGAGCCCTCGATATACAGCTTGCTGTAGAAGTTTCTCCAGGACCAAAATCCCTTTTGCTGAAACTCCTTCAATCTGCCAATTGCTTTCCTGCCTCCATTTGAAGCTACAGCTCCAATCTCTCTTGAAGGCACGTTGATAATAGTCTATATGGGATACTTCTGAATTCGTTTGACTCTGAGGACAGAATTTTATTACATTTATGTTAGACTCCAGATGACTAATTATTAGGATGGAAGTATTCTCCTCCTATATTTTGCATAGAGTTACTAACACTACTATGTTATGGATGTCACTTATATTGATATTTGTATTTCAAAAGAATGGTCTATTAGGTAGAAAGGAATCATAAATCCCATTCTGACACCTTATGGTGTTCTCTGATACCAACTGTAGGGCCCCTGTACTGACAACAAGGAAGTACGGTGCTCCAACTGTGACAAATCCCCAACTTAAGTAAAGTCAGGTCAACCCAACCTGCCTTAAGCCAAGGACTTGTCACCAAGTGCTATAAAATTCATCAATATATACAAATATCAAAGTAGCGGAAGCAATAGACGAGTAGTAACATCCACAAGCATACATAGTAGGAAGAGAAAGAAAGTAATTAGTAACTCATCAAAATGCAGAAATGAAATACATCCAGAATTAATTATTACAAACTGAATTTTAAAGAGAAAGAAAATGCCTCTCAATCTCACTAAAATAAAAATGCAATATCTAACTAAACAGCAGCAGCACGATCCTCCTCCTGAACCTGCTCCCCTTCTGCGACACTGCCCACGAACACATCTGAATTTGACATTTGTCGGTATCACAAATGTCAGGGCCCCAGCCAACAAAACAAAAAGGCTATAGTTAGACAATTGTCTAAGTATATTTTAGGCTATTTAAATGAACTGAATATTTTAGAGATATCACATTTAAGTTAACTAAACATGCAAGCAGTAATGGGTGCAACAAGCTACGAAAGAAATGGGTAACTATAAACTATACAGTTATATCCAACAACTAGTATGAAGAACATACAATGTAAAGTAAACAAGGTGAGGCTAAAAGCTGAAAAGAAATAACAACAACAATACAATTCTGAACCTAACATGCTTTATGATCATATTAACACATGCTGAGTATATAAAAGAAACATAAGTACTGAAAACATGCAATTCTAGCATCCTAAATATGCAAATATATATATATATAAGTAAGCCATATGAGTATACATACAACAAGCCAATTAAGAATAGGAAAAGAAAAGAAAAGCCGCTGAGACATGTGGCAAAAGCAAAGCAATCCATGAAATGTAAGGCCACTACGACTTGTGGCAAAAGCAAAGTAAGTACTGAAAATAAGGTCATTGAAGCATGTGGCAAAGCAAAACATAAAACAATACTAAACAATCCAACTAATGTAGCAATAAGCCTAAGACATAGTACTGTCATACCAACCAATAGGCCATCTAGGGCCTCCAATATTAATCAATCAATTCCCAGCCTAGCCATCCAAATATGCTAGTCTGAGTCCAGTCTATACAATACTACTACTAAAGAGGCAGACTAAGCTAGGACATATTCTACCAACTGCAAACAATACAAAACTGAATGATATGCAATTCAAATACTAACTTAGGATGTATCATCCATATCCTAAGTCCTCCTATTATGCTCAAGGAATAAAGCTCAATATCCAAGGTATGCAAAGCAATCTAGTCAAAGTAAGCAGGAGACTCAATCTAGACTTATGTGATATCTGATATTATCTAATTACCAAATCTAACTACTCTGAGAAGGTACAAGTTTAGGATCTCCAACACCCAGCTATCGAGTAGAATCTCAGATTTACGTCCTTAAAGTAATATTAGAACTTAACAAGTTCTAATCTAGAATCATGTAATGACTATATGGTTTAAGTAAGTAAATCAATGACCTAATTTATTAATATTTTACTCTCTTACCCAAATCTTGATTAAGTAAATCAAGATCTAAAGATTTAGAACTTAAATCTTATGTTAAGTTCAAATCCCAAATCCAAGGTAATGTCCTAACTAGGATCTAGGGTTCAAATTTACAACCCAAATTTAAGGTATAGAATCCTATAAGCTGAAGGATCCAGGAACTAAGAACTTATTGAAAGGTTATTCTACGGATTATAAGATAAAATAATCAATTAAGAACTTGAGAATCTAAGATCTGTATTCAATCTTTTAGATAATCTCATTATCCTATAGATTGAATTTTCCTATACCCTCATGGAAGGTTTCAAAAGATTAAACAATCAAACATTTAAAGAATTCCAATTGGAGATTGTTTAATTCAAATTGAAGATCAAAGTCTAAGATCTAAGGATCTGAGATTTGATCACTTTAGACTTTAAACTAGATTTTAACTTAGGATGTTCCATTATTGTTTCTTTTTGCATTTAAGCTTATAATTTAACTAGTTTGAACTTATCAAGTGACTTATGAAATGATTACATTTAAGTGTTAAGCTTAAGTGACTTCTTTAAGGTCACTTAAGATCTAAGTGTCTTAATTAGGGCTAAATTAAAGATTTCATAACTTCAATGTTAATATTATTAATATCCTTAATCTAAGGGTCCAGAGAACATTTATAATCTATCTTAAGGTGGTTTACTAAATTTCCAAGGTCTTAAGGATCATTTAAACACATTTTGGTCAAAATGACCAAAATGCCCCTCTCTAGGCAAAAATTAGGATTATAGGGGTTACTTATCCAAATTAGATATAATCTATTTTAATATGTTTCATATTGGTTAATAAAGTGAAAAACACCCTCATTTTAGATTTTGACCACTTAATTAAGACTAATTATCACTAATTACTTAATTAAGCCCATTAGGGTGATTAGTGAAAATAGGCATCTTTAGGGCAATCCAACATTGCCCTTAGGTTATAATAGACTTAACATTGCATTAGGAACTTATTTACCCTAAATTTGAGACTTAATTAAGGTTAAGTTTACTAAATATTAATTAGGGTAATTAATGAGTGATTAAGAGAAATATATATGCAAATTTAGGTTTAAGGGTCTGAACTTGTTCTCTAGGGTTCAGGGAGCAATCAGAACCCTTAATCTTCATATTTGGATATTTATTAAATTTAATAAGATTTAATTAAGAACAATAAGGAATTAGGCAAATATTTTTAAATCTAACCATTGGATCTGAAATTTTATTTTATATTTTGATTCATTATATTTTTCTGATTCTAATGGTATATTGGATCATACCATTTGGATTTGTATAACTAAAGTTATTCAATTAATTTAATCTGAATGTTTCTTTAAATTGGAACTATAGGGTTTAATTATTTAAATGCATAGCCATTAAAAATGTCACCCGATAAATATTAATTAGCCGCAGCCCAATATCAGAACCGTGCGGGTCACGGGTCGGCCCAGCCCAGAACCCACAACTTCATCTTCTTCCTCTCTACGGGTCCCGAGTCAGCCGAGCTTCAGCGCCAAAATTCTCGGCGCTCCGGCGATGACAGAGGCTCAACTCAATCCTTACACGTTCAGGGAGTTGAGACACGTCGATTGAACCAAGAACCCCCATCTGGATCCCTCTGGATCGATTGGGTGCTGATCGACCGAGACGCCTTCGATACGGGCATCTCAGGTCTATTGTGAGGGGAAAATTCTCCTCACAGAGGCCTCGATTCGACCGGGGTTCGATCCCTACACGTTCAAAGAGTCGAGGCGCATCGAACCCCCAACCTATCTTAACCTGAGGCGCAGCCAATCGTTGGGTCCTTACTCGGACTCAGCCATTGGCTCGGCTGCAAGCTCAGTCGATTGATATGATTGACTCGAGCTAGCTTAGCCCCAGGAAACAATCGTCACGGGGTTCGTAGTTGGCTAAGGTGCTCTAGACGACATCCAGGGCTCAATCCAGAAGACGGAATGGAAATGAGCTGAAGAAATTTCAATGGGGGAAGGCTGTACCTCAAGTGGCGATGCAGGCTTGGCCGAGGAAAATTGAGGTGCGCCTGAGCTTCCTGGAGGATAGACGAAGGTGCACAGGGGGCTGAACACCAGATGGGCCCTCTATCAGCAGTTCGAGCTTCTGAAATTTTCAGAATTCATCGGGGAACACGGGACTCCAGCAGAGCTTCAGCCAGGCGATTGGGAATTCACAGTGAGCAAAGGAACTCATTGTGAAATTCTGGAGGTATTTATAGGCTTTAGGGATGGACACCAGAGCTTGGGTTGGGAAGAATGGCTCGGCCCGAGGGGTTCCCTCAATTTCCCAATTTGCGGTGGACCGGGCCTCAGGTTGGCCGGGAGTGCTAGGGAGGCTAGGGCAAGGTTGCAACGGTCTTCCTAACGTGGCACGGGAGTGGCAGACTGGCTGGAGGACATGGCAATACGGGGAAGATTCGGCTGTCGAGCGCGAGTTGGGGAGGAAGATGATACACAGTCACGGGGGTCACCAGGGCCGTCTGATGGATCGCCAGTTGGCACAGGACGGCTTTGATCACCCGACATCTAATGTCCGTGCAAGGAGTTGGATCAACTGTCAGATCAGACCCGCGGATCGAACGGGCGATCGGGGATACTTAAGGCGGATGGGTTAGATGCCGTCAGATCAAATCTCAGAACCGCGTAATGGCTGAGATTAGATGGATCCGAGCGAAGGCGCGGGCCATTGGATTAAATTCGCGGAACGGATGGCCCGGATGGCGCCCGCGGTTTGGAAACCAGCCGACCGTTTGGAAAGGTTATATTTGCAATTTTGAATTGTCTAAAACCCTAATTTGCAATTAAACCAATTTAAATTAAATCTAAAATGTGACTAAATGACCTCCAAAAATTCCCAAAATATACCCTTAGCATTTTTGGAGGTGGGAAACTCAAAAATGAACTCAGATTTTGATTTGGAGATCAAATTATTTTAGGTATTTTTCAGGACTTAAAAATAGCCAAAATACCAAATTTGCCAATTTAACTCCAATTGATTTCAAACTTCTAGGGTTAGGTTTAAATGACCCATTGAATCTAATGAAATCATATTCAAGGCTTGGTTTTGCCTAATTCAACTAGTTTTAGCTAGAGTAACAACCTAGGGTTGTTACCGTCACTACTTACTAAGTGTAGAGTTAGTTTAGGAGTTATGATCCTAAAAGTACTATACTTAAGTTATATTTACTACTTAATAAAGACTAGGCAACTAGTTAAGTTATTATAAGACTTAACAAAGATGCGAATGATTCTAATTTGATGAATTGGAATCCAAAGATTTGGCATCAAAGAACTAGCATTCCTTGATCATTTATTTTATTAGATTTTTTTAGGAAAAGATCCATCATTAGAATCTAAGTCTAATAATAAATCCAAATAGTTTGGCTTAAAATTTTTAACTAAAGATAAGACTAGGATGGACTAAATATATGAATTAGTCCATACTAAGTTTGAACTAATAAAGAGACATTCATCTCTTACTAGAATATTCTGTTATGGCAGATAGGATTAATATCCAATTAGGATACATGGCCTCAAAGTTTAAGGAGAACGTTTAAGAATTTAAGTCTCACATTATGACTTAATATCCAAATTTAATGATTACAAAATGTGTTAACACAAGTCATAAATTTTTGACTTGATAATTGCAAGAAACTTACTTATTCATATGGATAAGTACTAGGAATGTTAATAGGAAACTAAGGCTACTGTATAAGTCTTGTCTTATAACTTATGCCAAGATTTCTGGAATCGTATGTACAAGATGTGGCTTAGATTACTAGAAATTTAATGGTTATTTTTAGCTTATCTTGGAATGAAATTTCATTCCAAGGAATTGACCAATAAATGTGTAAGTCATATCATGACTTAGGCACACACTTAATGATTGAACTTAAACTTCTTAGGAGAGGAGATTTTCTTATTTAGAGAGAATAAGATTTTTCCACAAATAGGCTATTCACTTAGGTGACAATCATCACTTAATGAAGATTATAGTAAAGGAAATATAACTTCTATCCATACAAAATGGCAAGAGAAAGTACAATACTAACTCATTATGTTACCATAAGTAATTTTAATTAAAAAGAGTTTCTAAGGGATTAACTATAAATTCTAATTTAAAGAAAATTAGAATTTTAAATGCTTTGTAACTTAAAGGAGGATTTAATTTTCAAAGAACAAAGATTCTTTGACTTAGAATAGGTCCTATGTTTAAAACTAAAATAACAACCTTACTGAGCTAGGACTAAAATAAAACCTGGTTCATTATAGCTAATCTTATGAGCATACACATATAGGTTAAAATAATCTAACCATTATGTAATCTCACCTTAAGAAATATATGGTGAACTAATCATATAATTAATCCACTCTAAGGCTTCTATTATGAACCCAGTAATCATACTTGGTTAACTAAAGTCCTAAGGTTATACTTATCCATTTTAAAGGATATGGATACTCTCTTCCCAAAGGAATGAGATACTTAGAATCTTCAAGATAAGCTAGGCTAATTCTTCAAGTCGTGATTGTAACTTATTTGACCATAGATTTAAAGATATGAATTAATCAAATCTAAAAAATTAGAAGTTATTCATCCAAACTGGGTAATCTACTTCTTTGAAGAAGAATTATTTATATAAGTCTCAAAAGTGTGACTTTGCCAAAAGAATCTAAAGTTTGATTAACTAAGCTTAAGGAAGAATTAATTATCAAATTAAGGATAAAATATATTGAACACTAGATTAGGCTCATATGCAAGATTCAAATTAAATGATGACCATAATTAAGTCATTATAATTTGAACTTGTATGAAGTAGAAATAAACTTTAAAGCTAAAAGAAATGATGAAATTGAATATATGTACCTGGGACAATATTATTATTAGATCCCTCTGTTCCCAGGTGATTGTGTTCTTGAAGTTTAGGAGCAACTATTTGCTCCCTGCCAGCTGGACACTCTTTCATAGGTAGTGGTGATGTTATAATCGACCTTGATTCCAAATATTTAGGTGAGGTGTCCTAGAATGCTTTGCTCTGACAAGAATGATTGATTATAACTCCATCGATTGTTTTGAAAGCTTGACATTTTTGATATCCGTGGCCATGACGACCACATGTAAAACAACGGTGATCATAATGATAGCACTCTCTATAGGGGTGTGGTCTCTTACACACTTGGTTTGGTCCTATTAATGTGCTAGATTCCTTTTGATATGTTTTATGCTTTCGCTCCTTTTTGGTTGTCTTATGCTGAGTCTCAGTATCGGTATTAGTAGTACGAAGAGCAGATACTAGTTTTTGGATAGTCACTGCTTGTTGTAATTGATTCTCTAACATGGTAGTTACCATATTCCTAAGTGAAGTGACTTCAACGGCATTGCTCTTGGAAGAATTAGCAGTGTTGAGGGGAGAAGTTGTTCATTCTAAAATTAATATGCTCAATGTTAGTCTCAGAAGGAGAGCTACTATACTTCTTGGGTTTTTTTTATTCAAAGGATAACTTAATATAATAGAGAAGATACTAAGTATAACATAGTAGCTTAAAATGATAAAGATCCTATAATGTCTAAATAAAGAATATAGTTAATGTTTGTAATACCAAAATATTTCATTTATCATTCAAAGGAGTTTCCTAAGAATTAGCTTTTCATTAAGTTCCTACTTTATCTTGGATAAGAAAAATTATAAGTATAACTAAGATGTGATTGGAATACCTATTTTCCTTTGAGATAGATTCTATATGATTTATGTTGTTATTTAATCAAATGAAGAAGATTTAGTCTTTTGTAGATAAGCTGTTTGTACTAAAGAGGTTTATTTAACACACAGGTTTTGACTTTTTTATACCTTTGATTTATTAGGATAGTTTGAATTCTTAATAATGACTTAACCTCTTAGTCTAAAATTCAAGGTTTAATCTTTCCATTTATATGATCCTAAAGATCTTATAAATATTATTATTGAATTACTTATTATTTTTAAATTAGTCCTTACTAAAGTTTCAATATGAAAGTGTTTTCCTTGTCTCCTACCTCTTATTCTGAGTTGCTATCATATTGATATGGATGTTATTTTCAAGTATTCATTTAGTGATTATGTGGTAGAAGAACAATCCATTAGGTAGAGAGGAATATAAATTCCAATCTGACATATTATGAAATTCTCTGATACCAACTGTGGTGCCCCGCTCCCCGTCGTGGTCTTGTTAACCTTTAAGTTAACATGATTACAGTAAGACGGTCACCAAATGACAAGCTCCTTACTTATGATTAGGTTAGTGACTAAAACTAATCTATCATAATCAAAGACTTTGTCATTACACAATTAAATCATCACTAAATGTAAATACAAGTAGAACAGAGTGCGGAAGCATAAAATACAACATCCATCCATCATATATAAATACAATAGTTCAGAATAAGTAAAATGCTGAAAGTAAAGTTAACCATGTATTATTACAAACATAATTTAAAAGTTAAGATAGAAAATAAAAATAGACCACTCATCCTCACACTGCAAAAAAAGAAACTAATGATTTTCAATAGCCTAAACCTCCTCATGAACCTGATCTTCAAAAGGCTCTACCACCTCGAAAAGCTCAGAATCTATCATTGTCAGTTTCACAATGATAGGGCCCCAGCCAACAAAAGAAAAATCTAGTTAGACAAAATATCTAAGTACATTCTAGGGTAATCAATTTATTATGTTTGTTAGATATCACCATAAACAAGTAAACACAAAAGCATAGTAAGAGCAAGAATGCGTAAGAAAGAACAAGAATAATCTATAAACAAATATTTTATAACTTAAATAACTAGGAAGTAAGCACATACCTCCTCCATAGTAACTACAACAAGGTCAGGTAAGTAAAAGAAAGACTAAAACAAATGACTATAAAGAAAATACATCCTAAACATGCTTATGATCAACTCAGAACTATGCTAATTGACATAAAAGTAAATGAACATATATAAAACATTATAAAATTGGAAACAAAACTAGCATCCTATGTATGTGAAAATAATAAGTAGGACTAACATCCTACAAGTAAGCAAATCTAGAAAAGACTAAGTAAAAGTAGTGCTGAAATGTAGAAAAAGTGTAAAGTAAAACAATAAGTCCAAAATGGAAAGCTGTATTGGTTATTCAAGTCACTCGAACTAAAAGTAACATAGTTTCACTTAGCCTGATGGGCTAAGGTGGAAGCTTTGAACGGATAGTATTAACGTACTTAGCCTGATAAGCTATAACAGAAAAACTAAGTAGAAGTGTACTTAAGTTAGTATAACCATATCACATCTTGACTAATCTGTCAATTGGATCAGACTGACCCGACACTGAAGTCGATCCCGAATGGATGAAGTCAAGAGGTATACTAATTAAGCTACACTCTACAAAATATGAGAAAAAGAACAACTGCTACTTATAAATTTTAAAAGTTGACATAGGATACTCATCAATATCCTATGTACCCAATATATGTTTAAGGTATAAAGCTCAAATACAAGGTATGCAAAGAATCAAAGTCAAAGTGAGCAAGAGACTCAACTAGGACACATGTGATATCTATTATTGTTTAATTTATTCATTCTATCTACTCTAAGTTACATAAGATTCAGAATCATCAATTCTTAGTCTAACTGTAACTTAGACTCATGGTCTTATAAGCTGAACATAATTAGGCTTGGCCAAGCTCTAACTATATCTAAATCAGTGGTGACTACTTGATTTAAATAAACAAATTATCATCCTAACTTAATATTTTAATTAATCCCAAACCCATCTTGATTAGCTAAATTAAGATGAAAGGATTAAGGATTAAACTCTAAATGATGGGGCTTAATCACTCAATCTAAAGGTACAATTAAGGGTCTAAGGTTAGAACCCATATCTCATAGATTAAGTTAAGGCAAATCCTAATGATTAATCAACTCATTAAGATATATCTCTATACTTAGATCTAAGATTTAAAGATCAAATAATCATTAAATAAACTAGGAAAATCTATAAACTAGTAAACTCAAGGCTTCACCCATTGAGTAACCCAATTTACTCGATAGATAAATTCTAACCTAAGATCTATTACTGACCCTAGGAATTAAGGCTCTTACTTACTAAGAGTATCTCTCAGATACACGTCCTAACTAGTATTATAAGACCTATGAGAAGATCTAAGAAGGATTAATGAAGGAACACTCAAATTTTACTTAAGGATTTCCTTAAGGACTAAAGAGTGAAATCTTGATCAAAATCAAATTAAAGTTTAATATTACATAATTTATGATTTAAAATACTATTCTTACTGATTATGATGTTTAGAATATTATTCTAAGGCTGTAAAATACTAAACTCTAAATTTGGGCAAAATGACCATTTTGCCCCTACTTAAGGGTTCAAAAGATCAAATTTTGATTTAGGGTTCTAAATCTAAATTTTTTAGTGGAAAAGTGTTTCTTACTATCTAATATAAGATTAGACAGCAATTACAGAAATATTGGGTAATTATTAAGCCTTATGAGATCAAATTAATGAAATTGACTCATAGGGGCATTTTGGTAATTTGGCTTAATAAAGTCTAAATTTTCATTCAGTTTATTATTGCTTACTGTCTAAGGTTTCTATAGAATCTAAAATTACTAAATTATGATAAGTATTGGCTAATTTATAGCCAATACAAGCTTAGGGGTAAAAGGGTAATTTAGGGTTTCTTAATTAAGGGTCATAAATTCTAAATTTTCTAATTGGTGTCCAAATTGAGTAAAATCAGTAGCTATGGTTCACAATTGATCCACTAATTACATTGACTAATAGTAGGCTCAATTTGGACTATAATTGGCTAAATTATGGCCTAATTAGAGTTTGGGGTAATTAGTAAGTGATTAGTGTAATTAATCACCCAATCACTAAACTAACTATACCATTAGGTTTTATTCTACTCTAGGAGTTCTCTGAAACTTAAAATATTTAATTTGGATCATTAAATTTACTAATCTTCACTAATCAATATTTATATTAATTAAGGTTGATTAAGGAATCTAACTGTTAGATTTTAAATATTTTTATAATTAAATGTTAATTAGGTTTTCTTGATCAAAATGGATATAAGGATCACCTAATTTGGAGTTCATTTGATAAAGTTATGGTCAATTGAAGATTTAGGATTAATTGACCTAATTAGGGTTAAGCCTAAATGTGAAAAGTCCAAATTTAATCCAAACAGAAAAATAAATATTACTAGGTTAATCATTAGGGTTTCCTAATTATTTTGAGACCCATATTAGGTATATTTATGTAAGTATGTGCAAAGTTATGACTAGTTGAAGTTTTGTGACACTTTTGTAATTATTTAATACCCTAAAATGTAACTATGTGAAATATTGATCCAAATGCAATTTTGATAGTGCCAATAAATTCCTTATAATTTTTTGATTAAAATTACGTATAATTTTGCTATATTTTAACTTCGGGTTTGAGAGTTATTTATATTTAAATTTTAGTAATTAATTTGATTTCAATTATTAAATTGACTTATATTAATTCATATTGTTTCAGGTTCAACCGATGCCGACATTGACGGTACGAAGGGAGACACATGTCGGCGTGCAGTTGGATTAAGGCGACAGCGTGACCCACGCGAAGCCAGACGAACTGACTGCGGGGTCGACCAACGCAGACGCTGACCTCGGGGCCACGTGGGGCAGGGTAGAATCGACACGTGGAGCATTGAGGAAAGAGGAATCAGACCGAATGCCACGGTCCAGGATTGGACCAGTTCGAGAACAGTTGATCGTCCCCGACAGGGACTGTAACCCTGTTACAAATTACTCTCAGCACAGATTACTTCAGGCAGCATGCAATATATCAAAATGAAGATATAAACAAAGGCTATCGTTTGAGCATATAAATTATATCTATTAGATTATTAGGATTCTTCTAATCTTCAGCCCTAACTTTACTTACACGAGTGACTATCGCAGACTAAAATCAGCTGGATGTGATTGCTCTTAATCAGGTCTACACAACTTAATATCTATATAATGCATTCAGAAAATAAAATGAGATTTTGCAGAATTTGAAGGAAAATTGAGGGTATCCGGGCGTACCTTGTTCGATATTTCAGGAGGATTTGGGAGGTGGATTCGATCCTTGCTTCCATATGCTTACAGATGCAATCCCTTACTTTTCTCCATCCCTTGAGCGATAAAAGCCCTAATGAAGCCCCTTTGACGAGCAGAAGGGGTAGCGTTGGATCAACACACGGCGGCTCTCGCCGCGTGTACGCCATGCGTCCCGTAAAAACGCCCCAACGAGGAAGACAGGAGTGGACCGTTCGATCTTTCGATCGAATGGTTAACGAGTGCCGTTAGACCGAACAACTCCGAAGAAGGAATGGAGGAACGACGTTAAGAAGAAACTGACGGCATCCGTCAGTTTACTTTAATTTGTATTTTTATTTAATTTATTTAAATAAGTTTTCTTAATTAAAATTAACTAGTTAAACAAGTTACAAAAATTCTCAATAAATCAGCCCTAGCTAATTGAGGGGTGAGAAATACAATGGTGCAATCAGATTTTTGATTCGATGAATATTTAATTATTTAATTTTTCAGGGTATTTAAATAATATTAAAATATTATACGAAAATCCAACGACTTCCAAATGCATCCAAAATATCACCCCTAGCTAATTTGGGGGTGGTGAACGCAATGATAAAGTCAGATTTTTTATTTGAGATTAAAATAAAAGGTCAATTTCTAGAGTTTTGAAATTTTTTAGAAATTAGGGTTTTGATCCATTTGATTCCTGATTTTAGACTGGATCTTAGAGGTGAGCTTCAAATAACTTAGTTAAGATACCATAATTATAATTAAGACTTAGATTAGCCTTAATTGACTTTAGTAATAACTTGG